>WOVY01004082.1:0-372900 GCA_013436015.1 Rhipicephalus annulatus
GTCCCTCCGTCTCAAAAAGAGGGAGACGTGGTGTTGTCTGGGTAACGAATCGGCACAGAATGCAGCATGTCGCATTTGCGCCGGTGCCATCGGGCCGCGCCGACGGACGCTGGTCGCACTGGCGTCAAAAACTATAGAGTGCTCGCGTTGGGTTAACGTAGCGTCGCGCTTGTACAGCGTGCGCTCTCATCAACGCTACATTGGTGTAAACTGGGCCCATCATGATGCACTTGCGGTCGTTTAGCTAGCTCCCACATATACCAAATTTGGTGTTACGTGACGTCAATGGATGACGAAATATATGACTGGTGCAAACATGATAATCCTGACACGCGTGCCATGTGAGAACATGCACAGCATACCACGCTCATAGTGTGCTTACGACCGTTTCGCTAGCTCCACATTCGCTACAATCAGTATCACGTGACGTGAATAGGTGACGAAGGTAAACGACACATCCAACAAATGATTAAGATACTGAAGTCATGTACGGCATCATTTACCTCCGCCTCGTACGTGTGCGGATTACAAAGTGACATATCAACGTTTCTCATTCGTGCTTCGCATATCCTCGATTCCCACTATACGTGGGATCTGCCAATTTTTGAAGAGACCAGTCATGTACCGAAGTTTCAAATTCACCAGGCAGAAACGTTTCACTGTTGTCGAACCAAGGACTGTACATAGAAGTGTTATCCCAAGCACAATTAAGCTCGTTCAATAAGTGACAGCGCAGCAGTTAGACATATAACAACAATACAAGCTTGTTTACCACTCAGACGTTAAAACACTTCTTTCCACAATACCTAATGTTCCTCATGTTTGGAACGACACCAAGTATACTTTGCGATGTGTTTCAACTATAGGGCGGCACTTTCATCGGCATGCCCCACCGTGGTGGTCTAGTGGCTAAGGTAATCGGCTGCTGACCCGCAGGTCGCGGGCTCGACTCATGGCTATGGCGGCTGCATTTCCGATGGAGGCGGAAATGTTGTAGGCCCATGTGCTCAGATTTGGGTGCACGTTAAAGAACCCCAGGTGGTCGAAATTTCCGGAGCCCTCCACTACGGCGTCTCTCATAATCATATAGTGGTTTCGGGACGTTAAACCCCACATATAAATCAATCAATAAATTTCACTGGCATGACCCTGGTAAACAAAGGTACGATGACGATGCATAACACTCTCGGCAAGTTCCCGAACTGATCACATTGCACTGAATACACAGCCGAGCAAGGTGAAAAGTGCTTATAGATCGTGCTAGGCAACCGTACAAGCAGTTAAACGTTCCTCAACCGAGTGGCACAAAACCGCCCTTTGAGGACGAACGTGACGTACGCGCATGTAGCTTTATGTGGCTAGCAGATGACGCACGGGAGCAATACACACTAGGCGCGCTGCACAGCCGGTGGCCACCAGGCGGGGACTCCGCTCGATGTCGGGGAGAATAGTCAATGGCCAAACTTTAAATGAATATAATGCTCCATTCCACGGCTGTTCCTCTCCCACAGAGAAAGAGTTCACGTAGATGCACGCATACAATTGATTATCTTGAATTATGTTTACTTAATTACTGACGAAATCACCTGTTAAGTATGTTCGGGTGTCTTGTTTCATATGAGCGCATGTCCGTGTTGCTGGTTTACAGAATAGATGAATGCTGTGCAAACTCAGTAATGACTCTCAACAACGCTGCTTGAGCCAAACGGAAATTTTGAAAAACGACAGCGAACTTTGAATTCCTAATATGCGCAGTATTTGACATTATCAGTGCAAAAGTACGCATGGTTACAATGAAAGCCACGTACCAACACTGTCTTGCACAGATGAATGGCATAGGCATGCTGCCGTTTTGTGAGTTCGGTTGCTATTTCTTTTCTTCTTTTTAACTTGTGACCAACTATAGTTGCGCGCACTCCAACGACCAGCCTCGTCCTTCCAAGACGGCCTGTAGTTAACCGATTTACTGTAAGCTGGGATATTGCCCTTCATTTCTTCTCCCCAATGAACCCAGTGCTAAGTTTTATGCCATTTATAAAGAAGGCTCTATGCCAGTGAAAGGTGCACTGTTAGCACATTATTCTCCTCTCTGTCTCTGAGTCACCTAAAGTATATTAAAATATGCTGCGTTTTATTACACATTTTTGAAGAAAATATTGTTGTAATGCTTTTCTACTTGTTGACTTTTGGCCGTTTCCGTGAATGTGTACAGTGGGCATAAAGTTAGTGTACAGTTTCATTGAACTTTTTCAAGGGCAACACATCTTTAATCTACTCAGTAATCAGCAGATATATAGTAAATGATGGCGGTTCATTGTTTCATTGTGTAAGAGGCAGAAACAGCGCCGCCGGGGCATTTATACCTACCTCAATTCTTTCTATCAGCTATAACTAGACTTTTCAGAAAAATAATCACAGAAGTGCAATTTGGTGTCATAGAGATGTATATAATAATGATAAAATGTCTTAAAGCGATTATAATTATTACAATATCTCTATTATTGAAAACCATGATCACTGAGATAAGATTTAGGAGAATACTTAGCGGACATTTCACTAGCAATGCTCCCTTGTCAATATATGATGAGCTGAATGTAGAAGAATCGGCGTAGTGCGCATTTAAAGGTGTGATTTTTTTTGATTTTTTTATAAATAAATTCGAAACGTGCTTTTTGGCTACAAAAAAAGTAGCCTGTTAAGCAAGTTTGTTTCCACCAACCCTCATTAACTACCACCCTGTATGAACCTGAACATACTACCATGTAGAAGGTTTGCTCAGATACAATAATTTTGTATGAAATCAAAATGACTATGCCACCTTCACGAACAATATTTGAATATACAGTGCACTCGACCTAAGCACTGCTCCACCAGTAGGATCTATACCAAATATTAAATATGGTGCTTTAAGTTATACATTATCAGATGATTTCGTTGTACAAAACATACCCATCCGTAATCAAACTCCCCAATGCAACTCTTAAATGCCTCGTTAAAAAAAGAAACGGTTAAAGCTTTCATGCTTCTATTAAACCTATACTAGAATTTCCATGATGTCTCGTGAGTTGTTGAAACTACCTCTGTGCTTCATATTCAATTGCTCAAACTCTTGAATTGTACTTCCGGAATAGCTACGATACAACAAATGTGAGTTATTTGGTTGTCTACAGTGTAGCGAGCATGCTAATTACTTTTACTGCTGACATGTTTTGATTTTTCACCTGACTGTCGACATGTAAGTTCAGGGTTGAAGCCTTGTCTGAAGACATATAAGTCACTATTTGCTTTACCTCGTGTACATATTTCACATTGTGTATTTGTGTCATGAATATACAGATTGAGAAAACAATTACTGTAATTGTTTTCTCCCCATTTTTTCTATTTTACAGTATAATAGCCAACCGGACTCAGTTAGGTTAGCCAACCCTGCCTTTGCTTTATCAATTCTTTTTTTTTCTCCCGAATACCTGTCAAAAAGCTCATGATTCATCGGCTTCACAGGCAGCTGAAGCGTGTTTTCACGCCTCCTTAACCGAAGCAGTGATCAGACCTACGTGCGTAGAATCGCGCAAGCTGATGATACGGACTCAGGCAAACGACCGCCAGAGACCACCAACGATTCGTTCCGGGGGAAATGATGACGTTCCCGCGTGAACACCTACTCAAGATGCACGAGGCGAGCTGCAGACATCGCGATGAAACCACTGTTTTTGCTTACTAATGGTGGGCTCGTTACAGTACCTGATCACGACTTCCGAAACAGGTTCTTCACGCAACCTTTTTACCGCTGCCTATTGCCACACCAGGCGGGCTTGGCTCGTTTGAGGCAGCGACGTCCCGCTAATGAAAAACGTGGCTCGGACATAGCTGTTAAAGCCAGCTGCCTCTCTGCCGCTGCGTTCAGCCTGCGGATGCTCAGGATACCACACGTTGCCACTGCCAGCCTTGCCCAGACGTTAGAAAACATCACTCATAAATCATCTACGTTAAAGCGTGCATGATTATTGGGCTTTTCAATCCCGATCAACATTTCCAGCCTTTCTATGTGTGGCAGCCTGCGGGCTTTGCAATAGGCTCCTCATTTGAAACTTGACGTAGTTCGTAGGAAAACAGTTTGTACAAAATTTGTTCGTTTCATAAAGAAAGACTATATGACTTTTGGAATAACCCTTCGTTAATCTTACGCCGAGCAACGTAGTAGCCCAAGTAGACGTTGTTGCTGTTACTGTGTTGTTGTTGTTGTTGTCATCGTTGTTGTTGTTGTTCACAAAGTTTCGAAATTAATAAAAAAATGAAAATAGAGGACTTTTCAGGGTCGCCTGTGGTAAAATCCGAACGGCGCCACCTAGAATAATTTGAAAGAAAAAAGAACACTAACACCAAGAAAGCAGACAGTGTCTCACTACAAGCAGCTTTTTGGCCAAGGACACTGGACTCGGCACCTGAAGTACTAAATACGAACATAAGACTTACAGCATTTATATAGCATGCAGGTGGCAATTTAGTCATTCAATGAGGTGACAACACCAAGCTGAGAGCCAGGAAAGGCAGGCGCCACAGAAATGAGAAAAGAAGGAGTTCAGCAGTCGTGAACCATAATCTTGCTACAGCCAACATCTCCACATTTCATGTCGAGTCAATAGTGCCTTCTTATCGTGACTGCGTGTATGTGGAAGTATTTACCACAAAAAAGGGGGGAGGGATATTGTTATACCTAAAAGACGTTTTCGTTAGCGAGTATAAAGAAGCTGTCATTTCCGAATCTTGTCGTATCTAGAATCTTGAAATATTAATTTTTATTCATCATCATCATCATCAGCCTAACTACGTCCACTGCAGGACAAAGGCCTCTCCAATGTTCCGCCAGTGAACTCAGTTCTCTGCTTGCTGCTGCCACTTAATACCCGCAAACTCCATCTCATCTGTCCTCATAACTTTCTGTCTCCCCCTAACCCACTTGCCTTCTCTGGTAACATCGGTAACGCACGCCTTCACCAGAGAAGGATTGGCCACCCTGGTGCAGTATCTGACCACTACCTCCCACATGCATACGTCAAATAATTCTTACCTATAGTAAATAAGTATGAATGATGCCTCACGACGAAAAGCTATGTATGATTACCTGTATATGTCCTAAAGCAATGTTGAAGGTTTAAAACGAATTCCAAAGGTCTCTTATGCATTCGCCTCAAATTACTAAACGACGAAACCCAGTTGGTGTGGCTGTTTTATCAGAATCACCATCGAATCGTGAGAGGTCATGTGCACGTTAATAGCTGCAGACATTATTGGTGTTGTAATGATGTCAGTGTTTATTAATTATGGCTCAGCCCTTTGTTATAATATATCGTTTCTGAAAGCACGAAAGACACATGACATTGACAAAAAACACAGGACAAGCGTTTGTCCTGTGTTCTTCCGTAATACATGTCCTTCGCACATACAGAAGCTATGCACTTGTACTAACAAGCCCGGTCTCAGAGCCTCCTCTGTAATGGCAGCTTTGAATCAACCCATTCGTTACAAAGTTCACTTGGCATATATGTATGTTGCGATTATTCTTCTACTTAATATTACCTCTGCTAACGTGCCTACTTGGCCGACATTACGACTGTCTAAAGTCTTTATCCAAAGCGACCTCAAGCACAGGTTTAGCTCTATGGTAGAAAACGTTGCAAGCAGGCAGGATATTAGGGTTTAATTTTGGCTCGGACTCAGCCTTTAATCTATTTTTTACTTACTAACGTCACGCGGGTTTGCTACCACACGCCAACTTTTTGAACGCGCCTGCTGAAGCATTTAAGGTGTTCTCCCTGAAAACATTACAGCGTCATGCTAGTTACATTTAGACATGCAGTAAAGAAGGGTTTATATCCCAAACCATGGTTCGCACACTATCCTCTTCAGCGATGGTAGATAAGTTTGTGTAAGCAACTTGGTTATGCTAGTTATGACCACTAAAAGCCCAAAGAGAACAAAATACATTGTTCATTAGATGAATTGAACCTTCTGCCTAGTCACTGCGTCCTGGCCATTATCCTGAAAGTGCTGCGTATGACTGCAGTCTATCACTTTGGCGAAGCCACCTCAATGTTCAACGAATTGTTAGACGTACCGCTTTCAAGAACCAATGACAAAAGTGTTACTTTCCTTTTGTCATAATGAAGGTAACTAAAAACGAATTGCCCACGCACTCTGTTCCTAATATAGTATTTTATGTCGAAATGAAGCGTGACTAACAGCAGAATAATGAGAGCTAACAGATAATGATGCCAAGAAGATAATGTTACGGGGAATAAAGTATAAACTGGCGAGCAAATGCGTACTGGCCAATATACTGGCGAATATAATGGCGAGCAAATGCGTACAACGCTGATGCACTCCGAGCACGTTCATGTTCAGCACTTCGTCGTCGTCATCCTCAGGCATCTACTTAGCCCGTGACATTACCCGCCGGCGGCAGAAGCACCGTCCCGGTGCGATCAATTCTCGAGGCGTGAGTAGTATGGTTTAAGCCGTGGCACTATATCGGTCGGGACTGAAGCTGGTACTGACGTGGTATGGAGTGGAGCTATCTCATAGGTCACGCTGGTGACCTTGCGTATGACGCGGTAGGGGCCAACGTAACGGGACATCAGTTTTTCGCTGAGACCAACACGACGTGATGGTAACCACAGCAAGACGAGTGACCCCGGAGAGTACTGTACGTCGCGGTGCCGGCGATTGTAAGCACTCTTTTGGTTAAGCTGCGAGGCACATAAACGATCCCGGGCGAGTTGGCGGGCGATGTCAGCTCGGGCCAGGGCATCACGAGCATAAGCAGTCGATGAGGGGGCGTCAAATTGGAGCATGGTGTCCATGGGCAAAGGCTGGTCATAACCAAACAGTAGGTAAAAAGGTGAAAATCCAGCTGTATCATGACGTGAACTGTTGTATGCGAAGGTAACGAAAGGTTAGTGGATGTCCCAATCTTTGTGATCCTCCCCCGCAGGGGCGCCTGCGCAAATAGGCGTTTGGTGTGTAGCGACACCACGGACCCGAGCTAACGGGGGGGTTTTGCCTCCCTCCCACGCCTAGCCGTGCGTGGCTGAGCCGTGTCCGGGGAAAAGGGGATCCTGGGGGTTGAGCCGACGCTGGGTGATTGGACCTTTAAGGCCCCCCGACAAAGGCAACACACCCCTTTGGCCCCGGCTTCACGTAGACGGCACCTCTGGGCTGACCCACCCAGAGGAAATCGGCAGTCGCCTTTTCCTATCTCTCTCTCCCTACATCTTCGTCTTTTGTTCTCACTTTACATCTTTCCTGTCTTCTCCTCACTTCATTTTGCTTCGAATTTTTCCTGGTGGCAAGGGTTAACCTGGTGTATATCCAAACTTGGATAGATATATTGGGTTATGGCAGTGGCGTACTACTGGCGTTGTGCAGACATGTTTACATGTTCTGCCACGTCCCCTTGTAGGGCTCCGTGGTGGGTGGTAGGCGTCATTACTGAAGGAACTGCACTTTTCTAAGGGATCACAAAACCCCTTATCCATTGATCGCCCCTTCAAAAGGTGGCGCACCGAAGCAAATGTAATGTCGATTTCGGCAAAACAAGACCATTTCCCCAAGTACCACGTTATTCATTGCGAAAACTCGGATAAAAAAGCTCGCAACATCTCCCCATTCCTCGTGTCTAGGTGCTTAACCGAGACTATCGGAACTGGCTATAAGGCTACAAAGATGGCAAGCGGAGACTTGCTGGTAGAAGTTAAAGACAAGACACAGTTTCAGAAACTAGAAAAATTATTAGCATTTGGGGACAACCCCATAACCGTCTCTGCGCACCGAACGATGAACACTGTCAAAGGCGTTGTGTCAGACGATGACTTAAAAGACCTCACAAATGATGAGCTTCTGGCTAGCTGGAAGGACGAAAATGTCATTCACGTACAGCGTATCGTACTGAAAAGAGAAAACAAAGAAACTCCAACCAAGCACATAATTGTGACCTTCGGGTGCTCCACACTACCGCAAGAATTAGTTACCGGCTACCTAAAACTGTATGTGAAACCCTACATTCCGAATCCATGGTGCTGCTTCAAGTGCCAAAGATTCGGACATGCTTCTCAGAGTTGCCATGGGCAGCTTACCTGTGCACGGTGTGGTATCACAGGCCACTCTGCAGATGATGACTGCAAAGCCGAACCCCACTGTGCGAACTGCGATGGAGAACACGCGGTGTATTCTAGATCCTGCACAGCATGGAAAAAAGAAAAAGAAATTATTACCATCAAAGTCACCCACAACATCAGTTTCCGCGAAGCAAGGCATCGGGTCTCCGCTTTCTATGCAAAAAAATCATTTGCTGAAGTGGTGCAACAGGGGGAATTACCACGACAGCATCAGGTGGGCGCCCAAGCTACGCACAACGTGCTTGAGCGACCGCCGCTTGCCTCTACTACGAGAGCAGCCAAGGCTGCTCCGGCCTCAGTCAACAAGGCCCCACCACAGGCGTCTACATGCATTGGCACGAGCCAGGGCAACGGGCAGACTGCGGGAACCCCGTCGACGTCCGGTGTAGAGGGTTTAAAGGCTTCGCATCTTGAGCCGAAGCCCACAACGCCCAGGGATCGCTCGGCAGAGCGACGGTCCAAAGCTCATGAAGCTATCGACACAACCGCCAGTCAAACGGCGCCTGCAGCGCCGAAGGAGCGCCGAGTTTCTCTCTACCACTCCAAAAAAGACAAAAGACAAATTACAGGGCCTCCGAAAAGCCCTGTATAATAAGTTTTGTTTTCCATAACCTGAAAGGTTATGGTACCATTCTGTTTTGTCCGTGAGCTTACTTTCTATCCTTGAGTACACAACACAAAACACATCTAAAATGGACACACAAATACTACAGTGGAATGCCAGAGGCCCATTTAATAACCTAGATGATATCAAAGACTTGCTTAATGACTATCAGCCAAAAGTGTTCTGTGTTCAAGAAACTCATTTAAAGTCGACTCATGTGAATTCCTAAATCAATATGTGGTTTTTCGTAAAGATCGAAATGGTGGCAATTTCTCTTCTGGAGGTGTGGCCATCATTGCACAAAGAAGCGTAGCATGCCAGCACATTGTGCTACAAAGCTCTCTTGAGGTTGTGGCTGTTCGCGCTATTCTATTCAACCGTCTTATATCTATCTGCTCGATCTACATAGCCCCTGACGAACCATTCGATAAGACAGAGTTCGAAAAGCTTATTGATCAGCTTCCAGAACCATATGTGTTAATTGGAGATTTTAATGCTCACAGTTTGCTATGGGGTGATACCAAATGTGATGTGAGAGGTCGTGCAATAGAAAACTTTCTTCTCGCATCTGGAGCCTGTCTGCTCAATAAGGCAGAGCCAACATACTTCAGTACCACACACAATACATACTTATGCATAGATTTAGCCATTGGGTTACCGTCACTCCTACCTTACTTAGATTGGAAAGATATTAATAATTCATATGGAAGTGACCATTTTTCAACTCTTTTAGTAACAAAACAACGGGATGACCGGCTGTCTTATCCCAAAAAGTGGGACTTTCATGTTGCAAACTGGGTGAAATTCAGAGAGCTATGTACACTACACCTCGAAGAGGTAGACCATTTGGAAGTAGAAGAGATGGCCAACTATATTTCTGAATATGTTCTTACTTGTGCAAAAAAGTTCATACTGCAGTCCAGGAATGATAAGGTTAACACAAAGCCATGGTGGAATCGGGAGTGTGAAATTGCTAAAAACGGCACAACAAAGCATGGAGGACCTTTTCTCGCTACCCAACAGCAGAAAACTTGATAACCTTTAAAAGTTGCAAAGCGAATGGCAGGCGTGTTCGAAACGGGAAAGCTGGACACGCTATATATCCTCAATAAACTCCTACACAGATGCCATCAAGGTTTATAATAGGGTGCATAAACTTAAAGGACAAGGCCCAAATCCCTTCCCTTTGGTTAATGACTGCGTTGATACAATAGAAAAACAGGCAAACGCTCTTGGCGAACACTTCGAGAAAATGTCAAGTTCAGAAAACTATACCACTAAGTTCTTACACCACAAAAGCATAGCTTAAAGTGTACCTCTGTGCCGGAACAAGCCTGTATCAGACGGATACAATAAACCACTAACACTATATGAACTGAAGCTCGCCCTTGGTACCTGTGGAAGTTCTGCTCCTGGTTCTGATACAATTACTTATGAAATGATCAGAAATCTCCCTGATGAAACCCTGAACTGCCTTTTAGCACTTTACAACAAGATTTTCAATACCGGCAAAATACCCTCTGCTTGGAAAGAGGCAATAGTACTACCAATCCTTAAACAGGGCAAAGATCCCTCTTCGGTAAATAGTTACAGGCCTATCGCTCTCACAAGCTGCCTACTCAAAGTGTTTGAAAAAATGATTAACTGCCGCTTGGTCTATTACTTGGAATACAACGGCATATTGGACCCGTGCCAGTCTGGTTTCCGTACAGCTAGATTTACAACCGACAATCTTGTCCTCCTCGAGTCGTATATACGTGACGCGTTTGTACACAATCAATACTGTCTATCTGTTTTCTTTGATCTTGAGAAGGCATATGATACTACCTGGCGATACGGAATCCTGCAAGATCTACTGTCTTTAGGAATATGTGGCAGGTTGATTACCATCTTAAAAGATTACCTGTCTGAAAGGAAGTTCCGTGTAAGAATAGGTACTGTTATCGCGCACGTTTCTTCAAGAAAATGGAGTGCCGAAGGGAGGAGTATTAAGCTGCACACTATTTATAGTTAAAATGAACTCTCTTCGCTCTGTTATTCCACCTGCGATATCGTACTCTGTATGCGTGGACGACATTCAAATTAGTTTCAAATCGTGTAACTTGACTGTATGCGAACGCCAGATACATTTAGGTGTTAACCGATTAGCAAAATGGGCTGACGAGAATGGTTTTAAGTTTAACACTGACAAGACTACTAGTGTGCTCTTCTCGAGACGACGAGGTGTGCATCCTGACCCCTGAATACTAATGAATGGACAAAACATAGTCATCGCGAAATAACGACAATTCCTAAGTGTAATTTTTGATTCAAAACTCACCTTCATCCAGCACATAAAACAGCTGAAGCTAAAATTTCTCAAGACCATGAACCTTTTAAAGGTTTTATCGCATCAGTCGTGGGGGACATACAGGCACTATCTCATATCTCTGTTTCGAAGCCTGGTTCTGTCACGCATAGACTATGGATGCATAGTTTATAAGTCAGCTTCAAGGACAGCACTGAAAATGATAAACCCGGTATACCACCTAGGTATCTGGCTGGCACTTGGTGCCTTCTGTACCAGCCCAATTCACAACCTTTATGCAGAGTCAGATCAGTGGCCACCAGACTATCAGCGCACGTATCTAGGAGCCAACTATGCAGTTAAGATCATGTCTCTGAAGCAGCACCCATGCAAAACACTTATGAACGATGTGTCTACTACACAGTTATACCTAAAGCGTCCTTCTATCGCCCCACCGTTTTCATTGGCAATAAGACCTGCAGTAGAAAAACTTGCAATTTTTTTCAATGACTTGGAGGAAAGGGACCATGTCGAACACATCCCTCCCTGGCAGCAATGTCCAGTCAATTGTGACTGGTCTTTCAAAGACATCATAAAGGAAAATTGTCCAAGTGCACTCATTCAGCAACATTTCTTGGCCCTTGAACACAAATATCGTTCAACCGCGTTCTTCTCTGATGGCTCAAAGTCTCAAACATCTGTATCTTGTGCAGCCTATGGACAAAAGTTCTCGGACACCAGAACCATGCATACACATACCAGCATTTTCACAGCGGAAGCCTATAGTATCCTGCTTATTATACAACACATTAAACAACACAAGATACAAAAGTCTAGAGTGTACACAGATTCTTTAAGTGTTGTCAGGGCCCTGTCTTGTGGCAAGTACAGCAAGAACCCTACTTTCAACAAGCTCCTTAACGAAATCTATGCAGCCTACAACCTAAAACTTTCTATTGTTATTTGCTGGGTTCCAGGTCAATCTGGAATTGCGGGCAATGAAATAGTGGACAAGAATGCACGACAAGCCGCTGGTCGGCAAACCATGAATATAACCTCTGTTCCGGGTGTAGATCTAAAACCTGTTGTACCTAGAGGTCTACGCAACCACTGGCAAGCTGAATGGGACAGAGAAGTCGACAACAAACTCCACCTTGTAGAACCCCAGCTGAGAAAAGTTACCCCACAAAAATTGAACAGGTTTGCCGAAGTCCCTCTAACACGGCTCAGAATAGGCCACACTTATGCTACACATAAACACCTTTTGACAGGTACTGATCCACCTACATGTATACACTGTGGAGAGAGTCTAACCGTTGTGCATGTCCTCATACAATGTCCTGTGCTTCACCAAGCACGTCTGACCCATTTCAGGGAGCTCCATTGGTATCATATCCCTTTTCATCCAGCGCTGTTTTTATCACTTGATGCAGTGGTTGACCTTAAGAGACTTCTTCATTATCTTGGGAAAGTCAAATTTTTAACAATGATATCATTCCATCCTAGCCATCAGGCTGCGCCTCAAGTGTGAGGTACCGCCTGGTGCATAAAAAGTATGTCTGAGCCTTCGCAGTTCTTGCCCAGGCAAGGACTTCAGCTGCGAGGGTCTTGGGCCTTGCAGACTAATTGATCATCACAGACTTCAGCCAACGAAATGAAGGTTTTAGCAAAGTGACATTCCTTTTAAATGCACCGTGTTTTAAATGCTTCATAGATATTTGCTACCAATCATTTGTTTTAATTTTTAAACTAATAACCGAAATGAAACAACACTTGTACTGGCACTCTTTGGCCTTAGATGCCCTTGCGCCAATAAAACTTAACGTAATAATAAATAAATTTGTAATCGTTGGAGACGTACATCGCTAACATATTCATCGGGGTACGGTTGAGGCGTTCCGTGAGGCCGTTAGTTTGCGGATGGTACGCTGTAGTGAACTTGTGATGGGTAGAGCAGGATCGCAGGAGCTCGTCGACTACTTTAGATAGAAAACAGCTGCCGCGGTCGGTGATCAACTGACGAGGAGCACCATGACGCAGAATGATGTCATGAAGGAAATCGGCTACCTCAGTAGCGCAGCTAGTGGGGAGGGCGCGTGTAACGGCATACCGCGTTGCGTAGTGGGCAGCAATAGCAATCCATTACCGGTGGCCGACACGGGAAAAGGTCCTAGAAGATCGAGGCTGACTCGGAAAAATGGCTCATCTGGTACTTCAATTGGCTGGAGGGTACCAGCAGGTCCCAGAGCAGGTGTCTTGCGGCGCTGGCAGAGGTCGCATGCCGCAACGTACTGTCGCACAGAACGGTAAAGGCCAGGCCAAAATAATCGGCGGCGAATGCGGTCATACGTGCGTGACACCCCTAGGTGTCCGCACGTATGACCACGCACGTCGGAAAACATCAATCACTGTGGACAGACGGGTAAGATGGTCGTTGAAAGTAGTCGAAAAAACAATAACGTCGTCAAGATAGCAGAGGCAGATGGTCCACTTCATGCCTCGAAGGAGAGAGTCTCTCATGCGCTCAAAAGTCGTGCGGGCATTGCATAATCCAAAAGGCATCATCTTGAACTGATAAAGTCCATCAGGAGTCACGAAGGCCGTCTTCGATCTGTCTTTGTCATCCACAGCGATCTACTAGTAGCCTGAGCGAAGGTCTATTGAAGAGAAATATTTGGCACCGTGCAAGCAATCGAGTGCATCATCTATGCGCGGTAGGGGATAGACATCTTTCTTAGTAATATTGTTGATATGGTGGTAAGCAACACAGAATCTCCAGCTATTGTCTTTCTTTTTAACAAGTACTATGGGTGAGGAGCAGGGACTAGATGAGGGTTCCATTATGCCCTTATGAAGCATTTTATCGACTTCTTACTGTATAATAGCACGCTCCGGGGCTGACACACGGTAGGGTCGTCGGCGAATGGTTCGAGCATCACCGGTGTCGATGAGATGGGTTACCACGGATGTCTGGCCCAAATTACGGTCGCCGAAGTCAAAGATGTCCTGATAAGAAGCAAGCACATGGCAGAAAGCAGAGACTTTTCAGAGGTGAACTTGTCAGATAGCATTGCCTTGAAAAGGTCGAAACAGGAACGTGACGTGAGCGACGTTGATGAAAAATCGGGTGGCGAATCGGTGGTTAAGGCGGAAACTGTGTGGTCGACCAGTGGTGTCAGATGCGCAAGTGACATGCCGCGAGAAATAACTTGCGCTGAGAAGCCAAAATTGAGGACGGGAAATGAAATTCGGTTGTTCTTAATGGCAACCACCGTGTTGGGGATTGCAACATTACGTGTCATGGTCACGTCAGAAATTGGGGCAGCAACATAATAACCATCGGGTACTGGAGAATATGGCGAGACCCGGACTTGGACTGCGGCTTGCGGCGGAAGTCTGAGGAAATCGACAGAGCGTATACGAGGTGGGCTGGTAGAGGCGGTCTCTGAGGAGGATGGTAGTTCGAGCCGAAGAAGACCTTTGGAAGAGTCAATGAGCGCAGCGTGTGAAGTTAGAAAGTCGAGTCCAAGGATGAGGTCATGAGGGCGATTTTCTAGTACAGCGAACTGAACTGAAGTTTGATGCTCAGAAATCGTTAATCGCGCAGTGCACATTCCAAGAACAGCAGGAGTACTCCCATCCACTGTACGAACGGTAGGTGCAATCGCAGGCGTCAGAACTTTTTGGAGGCGGCGGCGGAGGTCTGAGCTCATCACATATATTTGTGCACCGGTATCAATAAGAGCAGTTATAGGTAAACCATCAACGAGAATCGTAAGAAGGTTGCATTGCTGGTCGATAGTAATCAGAGGATTTGCAGTCCGAGTCGTGTATGCAGCGTCACCTCCGGGGGCTGCACCGGCTAGTTTTCCGAGCGACGATTGTAGGGAGACCGAGAACGGCGGGGTTGGGGCGAGCGGGACTGACGACGCACGGGCGATGGCGAGCGGCTGGTCCGACGTTTTGGATTATGCTCTGCACCTGTCTCAGCACGGTAGGACGGGGCATAAGGTGCACGTTTGGAGCGAGGCCCCCAATCATAAAAGCTCTGTCGAGGTGATGAGGACCAACGGCTGCGGCAATGGCGAGCGATGTGTCCTATTCGATGGCACGTGAAATATATGGGCCGATCATCATGAGTGCGCCATTCAGCTGGGTTTTGTCGTGGCGCGAACGTGCGGTTTGGAGTGGCAGCCGCAACGACTGGAATCGAGCTGGAAGTAGCAGGGTTATTTTGATGAGGTGGCGAAATGTCCATATTCGCGATCTTTAGGCGAACCATGGCCTGTATCATTGAAACAGTTGTGTCCTGGCGCGCTGACGCTAGACATAGCGGGTGCCATAGCCTCAAGTTCCCGACAGACTATTCTGATGACATTTTCCGGCGCTGGTGGTTGATGTAGTGTGGGCAAATCTTCGCAAGAGGACGTAGCCGCCGTGTTGGGAAGGCGGTCAAATCGGTGAACTATGCGCCTACTTTTTTGCCTGTTCGAAGCGACGACATGCTTCGATGACCGACTCCACCGTCGAACAGTCCTTGCAGAGGAGATAATTGAAGGCGTCATCGGCAATTCCTTTCAGAATGTGACCGACTTTGTCCTCGTCGAGTATGTCCTTGTCGACCTTGCGGCACAAAGTCAACACGTCCTGGATGTACGCGATGTACGGCTCTGTGGATGTCTGGGCACAAGTCACAAGCTATTTCTTTGCGGCAACTTGACGTCCGATGGGTTACCCAAATAGATAGCGCGATTTCTGCTTACAGACGTCCCAGCTAGTCAACTCTTCTTGATGTGTCTCGTACCAGAGTTTTGAAGTGCCATGCAAGTAGAAGATGATGTTCGCCAACATAAGCGTCGGATCCCAATGGTTGCTGCTGCTGACGCGCTCATATAGAACCGGCCAGTCATCGACGTCTATGCCACTTGTGCCGTTGAATGGGCCTGGGTCACGAGGTTGCACCACAACGATCGGTTGCTGGGCTGACGGATCTTGTTGACATTGAGTAGCCTGGTCAGTCATCGTGGTAGCTGCAATGCGCCGTCCGCTGCGAAGATCCAGCTCGTGGGGCTGTATAGCGAGTTGTGTCCAGCACCTCCACCAATGATGTTACGGAGAATAAAGTATACACTGGCGAGCAAATGCGTACAGGCGAATATACTGGTGAACAAATGCGTACAACGCTAATGCAGTCCGAGCACATTCACGTTCAGCACTTTGTCATCGTCATCCTCAGGCATCTACTTAGCCCATGACAATATTACAAAATTTGGGAATTTTCGCCTCAAAACCACAACATGATTATGAGAGACGTTATAGTGAAGGGAACCATCTGGTGTTCTCTCATGTGCACCAATATCACGAGGTATGCACGGGTCTCTACCATTTCGCCTCTGTTGAAATGCGACCACCGCAGCCGAGATCGAACTCATGACATTCGGATCAGTAGCCGAGCAATCATTGATACACTGAGGTGGGTGATGGCAACGAAAGTATAGGGGATGTAATTGGAAATAGTTGTAAAGTAAGTGAGAAAAAAAAGTGTACGAAAAGATAACTGCCACCTGCAAGCATCATTGTCTGTTAGTTGTCATCATAATTGTGTGTAAAATTGAAAAACCCTTTGAATTTACACTTCTTTTACTTCGAAATGATGAAGTATTTAATAGCATGCTAATTACAAGTAGTTACTGGCAGTAACACAACACACTACTTCATTTTGGTTCTTGGAATGTAATATTGAGTACCTTATAATTATGTTTTGTGCATTAGTCACATTGATAGAAAGGGCACCACAATTAGGGCCTGAAGGGGCTACAGCTGTTCTTATGAACAGGAAATAGTTTATCCTTATTCACCGTAACATTGGTCTGCAGATGAAAGCACCGTCGCCGCGTTTGAATAGATGGCCGGTTACCGAAGGTACACAGCGCCGCTTTGCTGTGAGTAGTTTGAGCCGATACATGGGGTGCCTGCGTTGTGGTCACCCCAAATATACCTTACAATATATGCTGAAGCTATGTCCTTTGTCGCGTGAGAGCAGTGAGTCTACCTCTACGGAGACGGGCTGGAACTACCTTCTCACCAGTCAAGACAAAGAAGACTATAGCTTAGAGCCATCCAGACGGGCCACGACATGGCAGTAGAATTTAACCTCCCCGTCCCGTCGTGGAAGTAGCCGATTGGTGTCACCCCCTAAGGGAGCTCGAGGGCTGCTTCCAAATTTTTCGCCTGCCGGCCGTCCTGCCTACCGATTGTCGGCAAACAAAGCATGTTTACTGCATCCTAATGGTGACATACGTATACGTCCTCAACTGCCCCAAAAATGAACTAACCCTTCGTACCATTTCTTTTACGTATGAGAGAACCAGTCTGCCAAAAAGGGGGTACTGGTCTTTGGCAAAGGCGCATACTTTCGCACTCTGATCGATATTTTTATTGTTTTATTGTACGTGTTTAGCTTGCGTTTTGGTTATACTGTGACACCATTGTTCTTACGTGACTATTAACACGGTAAGTAGTTACTTCTTCTTTGCATATATTATTTATAGACTGTGTTTAGAGGGTAGGCATACGCACAGTTGAAACTGTGCCAGTACAACAGAATAAGCTACACTCTGTGGACACGCGTGACATTCACACGAACGCGAAGTGTTGTGGCTAGCATACGACGCAAGGAGCCATCCCCACTATGAGGTTTCACCCGCTCACCGTGACGTGCTCACTCTGTTCAATCTCGAGGCTAATATATTATGTAACATTAGCCAGAGCTACCAACGGCTATCTGCAATGTTCAAAAAGAGGGAATTAGCACTGCTCACAGACTCGGCCACACTGATTGCCAAGGACCTTCTTATTATTAAATATTTACTACAAAGCAGCAAGGCCGGTATCTTTAGCATTCGGTTTATTGACGCCTAGATGAAGGACATTGTCGTTTAGCACTTTATTTGTACATAAGATGATCGTAACTATGCTATTAACAAAAAACCAAATCATTTCAACGGTCCTCTTTGGACTACGATGCGAACAAGAAATGACACTATAAGACAACTGATGTTATTGAATGCGAAACATTTCTTTTGCACTTTCATTCTATCTATCTATCTATCTATCTATCTATCTATCTATCTATCTATCTATCTATCTATCTATCTATCTATCTATCTATCTATCTATCTATCTATCTATCTATCTATCTATCTATCTATCTATCTATCTGCTTACGTCCGGGTGTGTCAACCCCTCTTTTACTTTGTGTATAGACCAAAATTAGCATTCGAGTGTGACATAGTTCAGCGAATATTGCTCACTGCTCACGGCATGAATTAAGGGCCAACCAATGGCTCGCGTATGCACGTGCCTACCCGTCAAAAACATCTAGGCGCGTCGGTGGGGGAAAAGGGCGCGCAACCACGGGTACGCGTCGACCACAATGATGCTCACGCGTCCAAGACTGACTCACTGCGTTGCTTGATCTTTTGGTTTAAAACTGTTCAAGTTAAGCTCAGAATGGAGCGTTATCAATTGAAGCGAGTTCACACGTTTTCGAAGATATAAGAGCATGTTAAAATGTTAATAGCGCTTCAACCGGCACAGTTGAGACTATTTGAGAAAACATTGGCATCGCAGTGACCAAAATACCTATACCATGATATCCACCAGAAATCAACATCAGTGCGTGCGCCACTCCCGCGAATAGAACTTGGCGTCTAATACCCTGTACATCCATCATAAGAGTGCGCCGGGTTCTGCTTCAGGGGGGTGGGGGGTGGGGGAGGTTGGTCGCAGTGCCTCCGCTCGCTATTATGCCAGTGTATGGAGCTGACTTAGCGCCCCCCCCCCCTTTCTTATAATAATAATGTATGGAGCGGACATTGCACCCTTCCTCTTCGGTGATTAGGAGAAGGGCGGCCTCATTCACTGCCCCACTTGTGTGCACGCCTATGACGTCTCTGCGTGATGGAACACAGCCATGATGTTTGCGGGATCGCCAGAGCTGGGACAATCGTCTCGTTGACGCTTGTTGACGGCCTTGATAATAGTTATCAACAAGAATTTGATTATCCTGTTCATGGATATGGTTCAAGTTCTGTTGCTGCCTAAAAAGTGAACTGGTGAAAGTGAAAGTTAGATTGTGATTGCAGAAGAGCGCTGTGTTGAAGGCTTGTGCACTTTGTTGCTAATTTAAATATTCTTTACCTTTTACAAACTGCATCGGAAGCTTCTTTATGTGACCGACATTTATTTTAATATTGCAGCCTTGCACTGCGCAGAAGGCTTGCGCATGTTGTCAGTAGTCAGAATACCCTATTACATAATGAAGAGCGCCCAAATTATGTCTAAATAATGCATATACAAAAAGAACTGAACTAGAATAAAATAGTCCTTGCAAATTCATACAAGGATTTAATGTTCGAAACTATGTATTAATTCCTTCGGCTCAAATCAGTCTGGAGGAACAGATAACACTTACAAAGTTCTGAATGGTCTCATAAGTGATTGTGGTTGCAGATGAGGCACTTTTTGCATTTCTCTCAACAAAGTGCAGTACATAATTAGTGCACTTTCGTTCAATCTGTACAGACAACTGGCGACCCGCTTTTCTCTTCTTACAATCATGTCGTCATGCAGCTTATTTCTAATCAGGTGCTTTTCACATTGTTTTCAGTTGACTATCTCTTCGGTCATAAAAACACATATTACATTATTGTAAACTGCAAAACGATGGAGAAGCGCCAATGTTTGCCTAGCTATCAGTATTTGAATGGACTAGAAAGAATTTCTGTGTGTTAGAATGCCGCAAAAGAACGTATGGGCTGCTGAGCCTAGTGTAGTTGCACGGCGGAAAAGGACCACAAGAAGTGAAATAGCAGACAACACGACCAGCACTTCACCAATCAACTTCTTTTTAATGCGATAGAAATTATATAGATGCTCTCGGCTGGATTTTGCCGCCGGCGTCGGCGTCGACGTCGATGTCATGCACCGTATATGTATGCGTAACCATATATATGAAAATGCAAGAAAAAAAATCTTGAAAAAAAAAACTCTCTCCGGCACGTGGAATGGAACGTGGGACCTCTGCGTCGGGAAAGCAAGGCGTTAGCCGCTGAGCCACCCCGCAGCACGCTCCCTACCGCTCAAACGGCAAGCTACTTATATCTACCACATACCGCTGCTCGCGAGCATCTCGGGGGAGAATTGTGTTTTCAGCATTACCAGCAAGATGGTGCAATGAGTGCGATTCGCTCGCAGGATTTCAAGCTAGACGGTTGTGCCCTCGCGATCTCCGACGCCAGCGAAGCTCCCGCCGACTGGTTCGCCCTCCGCGGTCTCCTGACGCCATGTAGCTCTCGCATTGTGGCACCCCGCCCTTGGACTGCTTCGACCGGATCCCCAGTTTCCTATCTCCTTCTTTTTTCTCTCGCTTGGCTGTCTTCTTCTCCGTCTATTTTCCTTCTATCCTTTTTATCCCTCCTTCCCCCCACCCCTATAAGGCACTGCGCCGTGTCGCCTGAAGGCAGACAGAAATTAGGTGCCTTTTTCCTCTTATTTCTAACCACTACCACCAATGAGTGCGCGTCGCCACATCGCGCGGTGGTGCCCGCTCTATTAAAGACGATAGTCTTTCTTGGGGACCTTCGACGCAAACATTTTGGTCTGTCTGTCTGTCTGTCTGTCTGTCTGTCTGTCTGTCTGTCTGTAAATTTGTCTGTTTGCCCACTCTTAATGGCACCAGGTACTTGAAACGGCCGACCCCAGCCGCCGCGCTCACCAAAGTTGCTCAAGATCAAGCATTCATACTTGCGCAATAGTTCATTGAAAAGCAATTTTCGCGCACGTCTGGGACACCATAACAATGCGTATGTATTCTGCCTGTGCGCCTTTTACTAGAAAAGGCATACGTAAGTAATTTTAAGAACCGTAGCGCTTATCACGCTGCGCTGACTATGCAACGCTTGCACGAAAAGGCGAGTGTTTCCAACGCTTTCCTAAGACGAGGTGGTGGTGGCACCTATCCGTCGCCTTGCCTTATACACCTTATCACCTCTGAGATGGGCGCGCACACCAGTCTCAGAGCCAAGCACTCTGATTTCCAAAAAAACGGCCAGATGACGCTCATGTCCCACGTGTGACGTGACTTGATGCGCTCGTTCACCTCCGCTGCACGATTGAGGCACTCTAACGCCGTGCTTCCAGCATACCATTCACCGATTTTCTTGCGCAGAACATCAGATAAATGGTTTGTTCACTCACTCTACACGCAAGACTATCGTCTTTCGACGACATTTGCTGATTTACATGCAGATACGGGGCGAATTTTTTTCCTACGCGTACTTTGCCCTGCTTAGAGAAGGGAAGCGACGCTCCCTCACGCGCCTTTATCTCGTGGCAGCGAGGAGGGGGAAATCGGACACCTTGGCTGGCCTCGGGCTTTACCTGGAACGATTCTGATGTAGTTACCGGGTGCACAAAGGTAACTGCAACTATTGCAGTCTCCGTTTGCGAAAAGCGTGTGCTTTTCAGACACAGCAAAGTAACAAATGAGACGCTTATTCGCTTGCATCCGTACCTGTGAGTACGTTTTGTGCGTCATTTGTGCTTGAGGAACGTGGGGATGTTTCAATCTGCTTTTCATTCTGCGCTTGACCTTTCAATTTGTTGCTATCGCGTTCGTTGTTTTACCTTTCCGGCAATGCTGTGACTTTTTTTCGGTCACTATGCACAGTAATACACGTTCCAGTTCCTGTCTTATACATGAATGAAAATGAGACCGCCGATAGCTCAATGTGTCAGCGTCACTGGTGCCTGGAATAACATCACATCACACTGCTACCAACCAGCGCATGCTTCTTGTTAGCTTAGCAACACACGCAAACGATTTGCACCGAAGCCAACAATTGTTTCAGTGCCCTACGATCCGCAAATAGACTCACGTAAGTACGTACGTTTTCACATCACCGAAAAGTGTTGGCTAGAGTGATAATCACTTTCAGCGATGATGAACACCGATGTTGAAAACAAACGAAGTGCAGATATAAACGTGATGTTTCGGGCGTCGTATATAGTATCTACATTTCGACAGAAACTACCATAAAACTTTTTCAACTAATGTTTCTCACATGAGCTTGTTCCCAAAAACTCGACGGCAGAGACGTACCTACGCAGAATGCAGACAACACTGCTCTGAACTGACTTCGGGGTAGGCGAGGGCTCATGCCCAAAGCTTCAAACCTCCGAAACATGTCTACACTCGTTCCTAGCACAGATAATCACACATTAAAGTACAGGAACACCGACATGCTGCGGTAGTCTCTACGATGTTTTCACTCGGCTGACGATCTCACTCAGAAACGGTGAAAGCGCAGCCAGGCGGCATTCACTGAATTTGTCGGCGTCGCTCACACTCGCCTGAAACTACGTCACACTGGTATCACTCGCAGTCGTTTGTGGTCTCATTGTTGTTCTAGATTATGAAGTGGTTATTCAGAAACATTTGGAGCAGTTTCCGTGCTTGAACCCAGCACTCGGTGGTACCATCGAAGCGACTGGCATTAGGCATAGCATTTGGAGGCATCGTGGCCTCTGGTTGGTTAGCGCCGTCGTACGCGAGCTGATTTGGGCGAAAATATTGTCACGGAAATGAAGTAAACGAAGAGGAAAAGCTCAAGCAACTGATAAGCGCACGAAGGTGCCAATCAGCCATTGTGACTCTTGCCTGTGTGTTTCCCTCTGTAAACGCATTTTGTACAAAAGCCTCTAACTCCATAACATATTGGTGAGAGGTGCTGGGTAACCGTCGGGCAAAGGAGCTCAGCAGCAGACGTCGCATCGGTTTTCCAGCCATGGTCAATGCTGAGCCCTAAGCGTCAACGTCAGCGTCTCCCACGCACACGGCGTCGCAACCATACGTTTTCACGTCACTTAAGGATCCCGGAACATTCTGCGGGACCGATGGCGTCGACGTTGACGATTAGTTATCCACGTTCGAACGAGTGAGTGTGCTGAACAGATGGGATCCCACACTTCAGTTGGCTAATGTACTGTTTTACTTGAGAGGCACGGCCAAGGTGTGGTATGAAAATAACGAAGAGGAACTCACAAGCTGGGACCAATGCAAAGAAAAGATGCGAGAAGTGTTTGGCAGAACCGCGAGTCGCAAGATCGCCACCAAAAAGGAATTGGCCTGCCGTGCCTAATCTCCCACGGAATCCTACCTCGTATACATTCAAAACGTGCTGGCCCTCTGCTGAAAAGCCAAAAGCGACATGACAGATGGTTAAAAGGTCGGGCATGTCCTGAAAGGGATTGCCGACGACGCGTTCAATCTGCTGATGTGCAAGGGCTGTTCCACCGTGCGTGCAATCATCATAGAGTGTCGTCAGTTTGAGCAAGTGAAAAGTCGCCGCATTATGCCAACATTCAACGGACTTCCAAACACCGCTGCAACATCGACTTGCGAGGACCAGTCCGCAACACAACGTCCGTCGCCGCCGGGAGACCTGACGCGCATTGTTCGTCATGAACTGGAAGCAATGGCACCCTCAGCGTTCTATTCGCGCAGTACCGATACCACTCCTGTTACTGTTCCTCTTGTTCAAGCCATCGTGCGCCATGAGCTTGAAAACATCGGAGTGCATTCCGTGTGCCATGTAACTGCGCCCAGAGTCAGCGAACGCCCTATCGTGATGCCCTCCTCCGACCGACGGTTTTCTCCACGTACTCGCAACCCTGATTAGTAGCGAACTGCAGATGACCGCCCTATATGTTTCAACTGCCACCGCGTCGGACATATTGCTCGTTACTGTTGCAACACATGGTGCTCGGCACCTCATGCGACGACCAATATGACCCGTTTCGACGGTACCGCCCGCACGTTTTCACCTGCCCAAGAGTCCAATACTGTTGACCATTCTTGGAACAATTGGTACAGCCGCTCGCCTTCACCACGTAGGCACCAGTCTGGTTCGCCGAAAATACGTCACCCAACGTTCCATTCGCCGCATGCAGCCAAGGCACTTATCGTCCCCCATGGCTTCCGGCCGCATCGACCCGAAAAACTGAAAAATGCAGCCCCCGGAGTTGGTGCTGCATCGACGACTTCCGCAGCAAATCCTCTCTCCGTTGCCACCAGACGAAACGTAATAGACGTTGAAGTAGACGGCGCGCCTGTACAAGCACTTGGAGACACCAGCTCAAGCATTTCGGTCATGAGTTCAAGCCTGCGCACACGTTTAAAGAAAGTTCTGACACCAGTGGCTGCACAAATGCTCCGTGTGGCCGATGGCGACACGCCGATGGTTCTCGGTCTGTGCACTGCCCACTTAATTATAAAGGATCACACTACTTCTGTCATTTTAGCAGTGATCGAGCACTGCCCTTATTGATGCTATTCTAGGTCTGGACTTCTTGTCAAATCATTCTGCTCCTATCGATTGGGCTAACGGCGTCCTTCAGCTAGAGCTGCCTCAGATAGTCGCTGAACCACTTACTGCCCCTCCACGCCTGTGCTCTCTTCAAGATGTGCGACTGTCACCTCAGGCAGTCATCTACGTCGTTTTGACCGCACAGCCACAGGTTTTCGATGGTCAATAAGTCCTCCTTCCTCTCGCGGATATCCTTTTGAGCTGCAGCATCGCCATTCCCCACACGCTTGTGACTGTCACTGACAACTGTACTTCGCTCCCACTTCTCAATTTCAGTTTGTGCCCTAAAGTGCTTCCTTGTGGCATGTTCTTGGCCAGCGTATCTATTGCTGACGAATTTGAAATACCGGCTCTCACCACCGAGATGGATTTACTTCAGTGTTCTGTAGCTAACAGCACCTATTCTCTACTAAATCATTTCTCGAAGATGATTGCACCCGACCTCAATCCTGCGCAAGCCAACGACATCCATCGCCTTCTCGCGTCATACACCGACATTTTTTATTTCGACGACAGACCTTTAGGTCAAACATCCACCGTTCAGCACCGTATAAACAATGGTGACGCCAGTCCTATTCGCCGAGTCCTCTATCGTGTCTGCCACACTGAGCGCAGAGTTATCCAAGCGAAAGTTCACAAAATGCTGAACAAAGGTGTCATAGAGCCATCAAGTAGTCCTTGGGCCTCCCCTGTCATCCTTGTGAAGAAAAAGGACGGTACCTGGGGCTTCTGCGTTTATTATCGCCACGTCAACAAGATCACGCGAAAAGACGTATACCCGCTACCACGAATCGAAGACACGTTGTACTGCCTGCACGGCACTACATACTTCTTGTTTATTGATCTTCGGTCCGGCTACTGGCAAATTTCTAGCGATGAAATTGACCGCGAGAAGATGGCCTTCATTACACCGGTTGGTTTATACCAGCTTAAGGTCATGCCTTTTGGAATATGTAACGCCCCTACCCCATTCGAACGAATGATGGACTCTCTCCTGCGTGGTTATAAGTAGTCTACTTGTCTTTGTTACCTAGACGATGTGATAGTCTTTTCATCTACTTTTGATAGCCACCTGACCCGTCTCACTGCAATTCTCGCAGTCTTCAGAACAGCTGGGCTACAACTAAATTCCAAGAAATGGCAATTTGGCCACCGTCAGATTGCCATTCCGGGCCATCTTGTAAACGCCGATGGCATCTGACCAGATCCCGAAAAGATCCACGCCGTCCGTAACATTACGGTGCCACGTTCTACATCCGATGTCCGGAGCTTCATCAGCTTATGTTCGTACTTTCGTCGCTTCGTGAAAAACTTCGCCGACGTTGCCAGGGCACTCACAGATTTGCTGAAGAAAGATACCACATTTTCATGGGGCCCTGAGCAGGCTCAATCGTTCACCGCTCTCATCGGCTACTTAACTACGTCCCCCATACTTGCCCACTTTAATCCTTCTGCTGCCACAGAAGTTCGCACCGACGCCAGTGGCCACGGTATCGGCACAGTTCTCGCTCAGCGGCACCATGGCAGAGAGTGCGTGATAGACTACGCCAGTCGCCTGCTTTCTCCCTCGGAGAGGAATTATTCCACCACTAAGAGAGAATGTTTAGCTTTAGTTTGGGCCATTGCCAAGTTCCTGCCATATTTATATGGTTGCATATTCTCCGTCGTTACGGACCACCACGCCTTCTGCTGGCTGACTTCTCTGAAGGATCCGACTGGACGTCTGGGTCGCTGGGCTCTGAGGCTCCAGAAATTTTCGTTTAGCATCAGCTACAAATCTGGCCGTTTGCACAAGGACGCAGACTGTCTTTCTCGTCATCCGGTGGATCCTCCTCATCCCCTTGCGGCTGACCTGGTGAGCAAGCTGCAGCATAATGGCGTTTACTTACATCAGCGATATGCGCATTGAACAACGACGGGATGAGTCAGTGCGCGCTATCATCGACGCCATTCAGTCTGACGGCCATGACATTGAATCCCGTATGTTCATACTGCAGGACGGCATCCTCATTTGATTTGATTGATATGTGGAGTTTAGCATCCCAAATCCACTGTATGCTTATGAGAGACGCCGTAGTGGAGGGCTCCGGAAATTTCGACCACCTGGGGTTCTTTAACGTACACCAAAATCTGAGCACACGGGCCTACAACATTTCCGCCTCCATCGGAAATGCAGCCACCGCAGCCGGGATTCGATCCCGCGACTTGCGGGTCAGCAGCCGAGTCCCTTAGCCACTAGACCACCGCGACAGGGTGCAGGACGGCATTCTCTACCGCCGCAACGTCAGCACTGAAGGCCCTGAGCTTATGCTCGTCATTCCTCGCCATCTACGTGTGACATACTTGAACAACTTCACGACGCACCAACAGCGGAACACCTTGGTGTGTCCCGCACATACAACCGCGTGTGACGTCGGTTCTTCTGGCCAGGACTGTACCGCAGCGTGCGTCGATATGTCGCCACTTTCGACCTCTGCCAGCGCCAAAAAAGACCTTCTTTGCTGCCAGCTGGATATCTTCACCCAACTGAAGTCCCCTCTGAACCATTTCATCGCGTGGGATTCGGCCTTCTTCGCCCTTTTCCGACGACGACCCTGGGAAATAAATGGATCACCGTCGCCACAGATTATGCGACCCGTTACGCGATAACAAAAGCCACACCAACCAGTTGCGCCACTGACGTCGCAGATTTTCTTATTCATGACGCCATCTTACACCACGGTGCACCCCGACAGCTGCTTACGGACCACGGCCGCTCTTTCTTGTCCAAAGTTGTCGATGACCTCCTTCGATTTTGTGCCACAGTGCACATGCTCTCTACCACCTCACCTACAAACTAATGGCCTAACTGAACGTCTCAACCACTTGTTGACAGAGATGCTTTCGATGTACGTCTCCGAAGATCATCGTGACTGCGACACCATGTTGGCCTATGTGACTTTCGCATATAATACCTCTCGACATGACACCACGGGATTCTCACCTTTTTATCTTTTGTATGGTCGCGACCCCATATTGCCATTTGAAACCACCTTGCCTCTCAAGCCATCTGCTTCCGAGTACACTCGCGAAGCCATTGATCGGGCTCACATGACTCGTCAAGTCGCCCAGTCTCGACTCACCAGGTCACAGGATATGCAAAAAGCCCGCTACGACCACCGGCATTGTAATATAAGGTTTGCCCCAAGTGACCACGTGCTCCTCTGGTCACCGTGTCACCATGTAAGTAGGTCTCTCCGAAAAACTTTTGTCCCGATACGCAGGACCCTACCTAGTCTTACGCCAAGTAGTGACGTCAACTACGAGATAGCGCCATTGCACTCCAATACATCAAGTTCGTCACTTGTCGATATTGTCCATGTTTCGCGCATGAAACCTTACTTTTCTTGCACTTCTCTGCACACGTGCCGAGACGGTGCTCCAACGCCGGGGAGTCCTGTCACGGAGATGAAGTAAAGGAAGAGGAAGAACTCAAGCAGCTGATAGGCGCGCGAGGGTGCCAATCAGCCATTGTGACTCTTGCCTGTGTGTTTTTCTCTGTAAACGCATTTTGTAAAGAAGTCTCTAACTCAGTAACAATATCAAGCCTAGCTTGATCCCTCGCGTCACGCCTCCTCGCGTATATATGTTCAACGCCAACGCCAAGAGGCGCATATGACGCTTTTCCCGCATAGGAGCGAACATACGTGTACTATTGGTTGTCGCTTTACAGGACGTTCCTGTCACGTGCGTTATCGAACCCTTTTCTCCTGACACATATGGCACATACCCGTACACCACGGGCAATAGTATGCGGATATGTGCCACAGAGCATTGACAGTTCACACATTAACGGTGAGAACAAACATTGGTAGTTTAACGTGACAGTGTTAAGCAAAAAAAAAACTGACATTGGCAGCATAGACCCAATGAACGCAAATAATGAATGTCAGGGTCCCAGAAGGAATCAAACCCAAGTACTCTGCATGGAAATCAAGCATTCTACCACAGAGCAGCGCTAGGTATCAGAACTGCTTTTGAAAGAGACACTAGTCTTCCTGAATGCTCAATGTGGTGCCAGAGCTGGGTATCTAATTTTATAGTCATTACATATGTATTCCTTTCATACAGCGGTCACGTCGGATAGACATCAATTGTACTTCCATCCTCTAAAGTATGCTTATGTGGCACTGTCAAGGGCTGGCATCCTCACGAGCACAAGCGCTACATATAAGCTTTGCACTTAAGGTTTCGCTATTACCCATGTTGCTGTTCGCCTCTTTAGGCCGCTGAAAACAACTGTTTATATTAAACAAAAGCAACTGTTTTACGCATGTCTGTTCGTGCAACAGTTTTACATATCTTCTGCATATTTCGTAACGTTTTTCTCAATAAAACATTTCCCCATAGTGGCCTTCTCTCTTGCACGCGTCGCATAGCATCGATTCCCAAAATACGTGGGATCTGCCGATTTTTTTTTTACACGTGAGCGACGGCAAAACTTTGTAACCCATATGACCCGGAGATGTAGCCAAGGGGGTGGCACAAGCCGAATTTTTTTTCTCCATAACCGACAGCGAAAAAAATACCCATTTTAAGGGGGTGCTCTGACGGAAATAAAGGTTGTGAGCCCCCCCCCCCCCCGAAGACATTTCTGGCTACGCACCTGATTTGGCTTGCTAACTTATTGGCAGTTGATTTGTGCTGCTTTGCCGTATCAAAGCCCACATTATTAAAAAAATACCCTCAATGTAAGTGTGTTCGACCCTTTAAAGATAAACGAAAAACAACACCCCAATATACAACGAGAACTTGCGTAGGATGAGTGTTGCAATAGCGCTGCGTCAAAGTTCGCAATCGTCATGCTGCCTTAGCAACATAAGAAGGTATGTGTCATTTTACAATGATCCTTAGCGCCCAAGCTTTGCGTTGTACGTATTTAATATTCGGTGAGATAATGACGCAAGGTCTCGGCCTGAATGATAGGTCTGGCGAAAACAAAGAGAAAATAAAGCTTTGGGAAACAAAAATGAAGTTGAATATGGTCCCAACTTCGTAATGGTGAATGCCTGACCAAAAAAGCCAGGCACTTCATGACACATTGGTTGCCAATGTAAACAAGGCAACAGCATCAACATCATTATTACTTGTTTGATCACAATTGAAAATGCTGTGTAAAAGGTATAGCCACACCACCACGTTGCGTTTCTTGTTGTCCTTAAAAGATTGGTCAATACGAAAATCTTATGTCGTTCTTTCTGAAGTTATTCGAACGAGTTGCTTCCTCGCTTCTATGCTCTAGGTCTGTCTGCTGAGCAAGGTCGCAGCAGGGCCTTCAGGGCATTATCTATTTAATGAGTTTTAATTGCAAAAGAAATCCCAATAAAAACACTGAGCTGTGCAAAATGAAAACAAGGTTGTTTAAATGCGATTGACAAGTCTCCGCTGTTTGCTAAGCAGCGGAAGTAATCCGCTGCTACTGAATCTTGAAGACATCGCATGCCCCGTCACAGCGACTTGAACATTGTTGCGTGCTCGACACCGACACATGGACGGTGGCGCACTAGCTTGCGAAATCGGCTATTCTGTAATTCTTGGTTTTTATTCTTCTTCGTCTGCCTCCTTCTCTCGGAACTTATTCATTTTGTTTACGAAAACATTCAGTGTTGTAGTGGTAAAATAAAATATAAATATATATGAAGCAGACACAATACGCCCCTCCTTCCAACCATGGACCTAATATCTTGCAAGAAGAGTGCCTTTCTCTCAAATCCCGCCTCTCAGTGCTCGCTTTGTCGAAATCACGGGCCTATCCTTCGCGCTTCTTGCGTTGCTTGCGTGATCGTCATGTCTAATTGGCGTGCAGGGACTGCTACGCCACGGAAACAATCCCCATAGCGTGAGCACGTGATGGCAGGGCCAGAAGCTCTACTGAGTTCTTTGGCAAGCTGCCCTTCGTGACATGCACCGTTATGGTTCCTGCATACCTGTAACGGCGCACCACTTAAAACAACGGCATCACCTAGGCCTAGCACACTTGTTGGGTAGTAGAAACACAAACGAACGAAACAAATAAAATGAAATGAGAATGATTCCTAGACGCAAAATGGAAGGGCGAGAAAGGCGCTGAGTTGCTGTGCGCGCCACCGAATCGGTGTCGCGTAGTCTTCGCGTGACAGAGTCGAATTACTGGGAGATCACGCAGTGGGCGGAGCACTTCTCGCAATGCGTTTTATGCTGGTGCTTGATTGGATGACAGTGAGAGCCAACCGGACTGCCAGTTATTTTTTCTTATTATGGAGGCGGTAGCAGCACTCGATATCAGACAGATGGACGCGCCTCTACCTCATATGAATGAGGGTATACGTAATCGTTGGACAAGTGAAAGTGGGAATACACAAGTTGCGTTTACGAAGACCAATGGCTGAGTTCTTAGATACACGAGCGTAATGCAAGACTTCATGATGTGTAGAGTCAGGTATCGAACGAAACACTATTGGGGAATCTATATGTGGGAAGCACTCCCACGTCACACGACCTTCTTTAGCATATAATTTTATCGTTTTTGTGGGTAACCCCTTTAACGAAATCACCAAGACTGAGCCATTTTTCCTTACGGAGTTATTACTGATGCGATGATCGATATGTCTACTATTAATTTACTTATCTCGGATATATTACGCGGTCTCTGAATAAGAAAAAATATCATGTTTTTCGTGCTGGTACTTTAGCGTATTTTTTTTTTGTACTCAGCGATGAACTTCATTTGTCAGAGCTACTTTTTCCTGTCAATAAATGGGTAGCTAAATAAATTGCTGATGTCACGATTGCCTAGTACAGCTTGTTGGCGAGTAGTTGTATTTCTAAGGACTTTTCGTGATAGTGCCCCAAAATTATTGTACAAATTAATTCATTTCTCAACGTAGAAGAAACGGTATCTCATCTCTTAACATACAATTATGCTGTCACTGCAGAATATATGCTTCAGCACCCTATCGACAGCTAGCGATGACATGATCCGAGTCTGTAAAATAACAGCGATGACTCGGTTCACCGAAAAGATCAATTTTTCTGGTGGGCTCGTAATCACACACACACACACACACGCACAATAAAATTTACAATGCATGGTACAGATGTTCGAGCAAATGTATCTGCTGGACATATTGCGAAACGAGTTCGGCCAGTCACGAAAGGCACTTATCAGGTAGGAACAAAAAAAAAACGCGAAATGGTTTTTGTTCATGCCCCAAATCGCTCTGCGAAATGCCTAAGGCTGAGTGCGCGATAAAAAGAGAAGATGCTAAGTTGCTTATTAAGCATGCTCTACGTCGATTAGCCGTGGGTGTAAATCATAATCTACGTCGATTAGTTGCGGGCGTAAAACAGAGATTTGTGGACATCTACTCTGCCCCTACAACGTCGCATTGGTTATCTAAAAACCCTTACACGTCGTTATTACTTGTATTATCAGTGTCAAATATGAATACCCGGAGCTTCGTACGGTAAGAATTGTTTTCATTTGAGAATCTTCCTTTTGTGTCATGCCCCGCTCACAACCTGATCATGGTGATGACGTGGACGCTGCGCTTCCTATACCATTGGCCATATGTGAACTGACGTAGTAAGTTGGCATGTAATCTTTTAGGCTGGAAGTTGAATTTCAAGTCGGATTCGTTCATTTACCCCGTTGTTGGTGCATCACAAACGTTTTTGGGGCAAGCTTTGTTCAATGACAGGAAATAAAACTATTCTGAAGTGCCTTGAGTGAATATAATTCTAAACAAGCTTTGTAGATAAAAAAGTAACAAGTTGAAATGTAGCACGCTTAACTGGGCTAATATATAGATGTCTAGTAACAGTGAGGTATTCTTGACACCAGATATCGTGTTGTGAGAGAGAGAGAGAGAAAATTTAATGCGGAAAGGCAAGGAGGTTAACCAGAAAACATATCCGGTTTGCTACCCTGCACTGGGGAAGGGGTAAGGGGAGACAGAAAAGTAAGAAAAAGAAATGGGAAAGGGAGGAAGAGAAGCACAAACACACACACACACACACACGCACACAGTAGTGTCACAATCGTTCAACGAGGCGGGTCGCTCGCAGAAACTTCATCAGCGCCTTCGTTGCTTTCTGGCGTGAAGCTCGATCTTTCCGACATTCCAAGATTGACTGCTCAGAAAGTGGCTGGTCGTCGAGGCGAGCAAACACTGCTGAGAGGGACTGTCGCTGAGAGCTGTACTGGGGGCACTGACATAAAATATGTTCAATTGTTTCGTCATTGTCGCAATGGTCGCATGCAGCGCTGTCTCTCATTCCGATGCGGCAGGCTAAGGCGTTCGTGAAAGACACCCCAAGCCACATGCGGCAGAGAAGGGTCGTCTCGGATCGGGGTAGGCCAGTGTTGTGTTATCTGCTGAACACTGCGCAGTACAAAGACAAGGACGGTGGTGACTCACCTGATTCGTCATGTCATGTCATTTTCTTCATGCGAAAGACAAAAATTTCCTGTGTTATTTTTCAATGAGCATATGATTAGTATTCTTCCAGTGACGTTGTGGCGTCGCGCGTCTGGTTTTAAATTTATCTAAGAATAAGCAGAAGAAAAGCCAACTTAACTCAACCAGTATTTATCCCTGTTAAAAATGACGTGAGAGCATTGTGCAAAAATATTGTACTAAACATGCTTGGCGAATTGAAAACGTTGCTTTGTTTACGCATTTCTCGAAAGTAAACGCTTACCGGTGAAATTCCGAATCACATTGGGTTGAACAATAGCTTTGACATGGTAGCTGTCGTCGAATGAGGTAGCTGCCTATATATAGCATTCCCGAACCGTGAGCCTTCTCCAAAGGCCCACTTCGCAATATGCGGTTAAAAGTGGGCTTCGAAGCCGATTTTTACGCTCGTTAAAAAAACTCTATAGCCTTAATTGAGCTACCGAGTGAAGAAGTATCTGTGCAGCTAGTTGTGTCCACAGCTGTGGCTTTATTTAGGCACGCAAAAGAACAGTGTGACGTTGCCGCATTTGCATGTGTTGATAAAATTAGCCATACGTCAGAGTCTCTGTACTATCATGAAACTATTGGTTGTACAAAAAAAACGAATTAAAATGCAGAGACGATGTACAGAGTTCCTTTGTTCAAGTTACCGAAGTGCTGTGTTCATTGCTCGCCGTGAGTCACATACCACGCCTCCATGGAGCAAGCTTGATGCAGGAGTTTCAGTAAGCAAAACGAGTGGGCACTTTCACGTGAGTGGCGTCGACAAAACACACCAAATGAAGAAAGTTCCTGATGTTCTTAGGAAGCCTGAGAAACCCTGAAGCCCCCCCCCCCCCCAAAAAAAAAACGGAGATAGCAAATGAAATAGTTACGAGAGAATGGACGTCGTGGTCTTGGCTTGAAAGTACTCACGAAAGTGACATCAAGATTTTCTTGAATAATAAATATTCAAACAAAAGCAGGCTTTATTTTTTGCTCCCGGGGGTTTGGGAGTCACTGCAATTGCGACTCATATCAGCGTCTCATTTTTTATTTGGCGGCTTGGTACAGTGCCTCTTGAAGATACTGTGATTCAACTAATTGTTGTAGCAGTGGTCTGTCAAAAAAAAAACATTTCTGTTGTGGTCGGACCTTTTTTTACCTCAAAAGGAAACAAAGTTTTAAACAGCGACCGCAGCATGGTATCAAAACTTCAGTAGCCATATACAGGGCAACGAAAATAAAAATATCAGGGTTTGCGTAAAATGAGACTCTAGTTAGTATATGAAAACAACCTCTGCAAGCAAGTTATCTAGCCAGGGTTAAACAAATTGAGATAATAAATATGGTTGTGGGTAGCCCAAATAACGGTGATTAAATAAGCGACTTTTTAGCTATTGCAGAACACCGACATTTTTTCATTGATAATTGGGAAGTAGCTGTCTTTCAAGTTTCAACGCAATCGTTTTTGGAAGAGTTCTTCTACCATGTCTGTGCTCTGAGATATCGAGTAGCAAGTTTTAAAGGCTGTTTGAATGAATTCGCAAGCAATCCATGACACAACAGCAACGCTCTTTTCTCATGGGGTGTGCGTGATGCGTGCGATGTTTAATCTGACAACATGGTGGATGAATATGCATAGATGATGGCTGTTCCCATTTCACTATTCGGCTGTTGAATTCAAGGCTTGAGGTTGCCAGACCGAGCGCACCTATTCGCATTTACCTGGTGCTCTACTAAGTGTGAACTTGTCTAATTTTCGTCTTTGCTGTTTTACTCAATACTGAGAAAATTCACTGGTTGTGGTGTAACCGTCAGGGCATTAGGCTGCTCTTTTGGGAAAACGAGGTTACATTTCCGATGGAGGCAGAAATTTCGTTGGCCCGCATGCTCAGATTAGGGTGCATGTTAAAGAACCCCAGGTGGTCGAAATTTCTGGAGCCCTCCACTACGGCGTCTCTCATAATCATATCGTGGTTTTGGGATATTCAACCCGACATATCAATCAATCAAAACAAGGTTCGTCCATATCATTAGGGCATGTATGATACATTTTGTTTTTGTTTAAGCGGGTGCTGTTTAGCGATGAGCGCAACATCGAGCACCTGTGGGCAGGGAAGTCCGGGAAGGATTCGAAAAGAAATCTGGATTACCATACAAGTGAAATTAGCCCAGTGGACCACATCACTTTACCCTGTCTTCCTTCTCAAGTGAATAATATTCAATAATTCACATGTCTGTATGACATGTGGAACGCATCTTCAAGTCGTATTTCACCTTTATCCATAGATAAATGGGGAGTTCTTTGACTAAACAAATGTACGCTTTGCTTCGAAAAAAGAATACAGTTAGCGTGCTTGCTACAGCGAAGCTGTATATTCCTAGGCCGTGTATTATTGTCAGTGAGAACCCCTACCACCAGTAGGTACCACGGCAAGTAGATATATCTCACTATACTCACCATCAAAGTGCATGCGGCAAGCCAGACCAGAATATTCACGCCTTGCAAAAAATGCACATGCTGCTAAAATGAAAAAAAACAATGAAGGAGCATATACTAAATTCTGAAGAGAATTTCTACAGGGACATTTCTGATTTAGTCACTGGGTGTTCATTCGCTATTTCCAAGGTTCAAAATTATGCGTTACCTCATTGTCCAGGGTCAAACAGCTACGCTGATCAATTGATCATGCACAATCCTAGAAGAGGATGGCTGCTAAATGTTTTCAATTTTTTCGCCTTGCTGAAAAATATTTCAGTCTCTACCTTTTCACTGAAGGCTCCCTTGGTGCCGCCATAGTCCTTTCTTGGCTGTTGTTGACATGCGTGACCCCCAAAAATGCAGGGCCGAAGCTGTAACATCCATGTTTGTACTCCCGCGCAACAGCCCGGAAAGGAAGGGATCCTCCTCTCCGTAAAAAAGGTGTCTAAATACCATCTACTTCAGCGCTAGCTCAAATTTCATTTAATCAAGCCTCAAAATGACCCGCGATCGTAGCTTAAACGATATATATATATAGGTTGTTGCACTGCCAACATCGAGGACGCAGGTTTTATTCCCGTCCAGAGGTGGAAATTCGATGGGAGAGAAATTCAACACTATCATTGTACTTACATCTAGGAGTTCGTTAAGGCACCCGGGTGATTTTAAGTCAATTCTAAGGTCCTCGCTGTGGCTTGACTCTATATGAGATCACGTCTGCGGTGCGTAAAATCACTTGATTTAATTGATATTTCAGTTCAGCGATATGAGTAAGCATGTTCTGCATAAAAGAGTGAAGGAGTACCGCTGAAAAGACGACATACGAAAATTGTACGGCACTTGTAGGCATAGAAACCGTCCTAAGTTGCATGTTACCTTGCCGCTTAGCAATTTGGTGGTACAGCGACAACGAATGAACTATATGAGACGGGTCATTCGTTATGTCCCGCTTTCGTGCCTTGCATAGCGACCCGTACGTCGTGCACAACGCAGCGGCTGCAAAATCACATTTAGTTGAAACCCTGGCCAATATAAGACATGACAAGCAATACGAAAGTGCGCGCTTAGCAGAGCACTTTCCTTGATAACTCCAGCGGAGTGCATTTGTTTATTAATGGGGGCAGCTATAGCGCAAGTGTATTATCTTCGTTTTCGTATTACACAAAACGTCATGAAAAACTAGTTTCCCTAGTGAGAACAGCGACTGCTGTACTTGCGGCCTATGCAAATTCCGTCAGAAAATTAATTTTCGTGTGCATTCAGCCAACTTTTCCAGCGTCAAGCAGAGTTATACGCAAGCTTTGAGTTTTAATGTCATAATCCACCTAACACTGTTCTTTCGCCTCCACCCAGCAAAGACTATGACCAGTGCTCAGAGCTAGAGCGTGTTCGTAGGAACATAGTTGTGAAAAAATTACACCACCTCCCTCTGAAGGGAACCATGAGAGGAGGCGAAGCAGCATTTTGGGTGCACACCATGGTTCCGTTTACGTTCACTCGACGTTTCCGTCATTGTATGCGGTTTGTATTTAGTGTTTTTGTTATCATTGTGTTGTGTTTGTGCGTTTCCGAGGAAGGTTCGCTAGAATCGTGCGTTCTCTCCATCGGTTTCCGGTCGCTGCAGTTGTCTCGAAACCTCACTACGCTCGCCGTGGACTCGCGTTGTCTTTCTGCAGCGGAAGCGGTAACTTGACGCTTGTCTTCGACGTCGGCCTTCCGGACCTCGGGGTATCAGCTCGACGCCGATGCTTGGCTTGCGCTTCCCTGGCCCAGAGTTTAAGATCGGCTTCCCTGCGTAGGCGTTTGCTTTCAGCATCGCGAGCTCTGCGCGGTAGTTACTCCACCACGATCTCAATCTCGGCAGAGGTTGTAGTGGTGCCGCGACTGGCGCCGACGTTGGCGCTACAACGCACCTCAACGGGAGCGAAGCGAGAGTAGCGGAAGCCGATCGAGCACACGCGCTTACATGAAATGGGGGAGAGAGTTCAGGGAGAGGGTGACAGGCTGCAGTGCGGTTGGAGGAGAGGAGAGAAGGCGACCAAACGCCTGCGTAAACGAAGAAAGTGGGAGAGAGACTAGGCGCATGCGCAATGGAGCGCGGAAGCCACCGGATCAAGCTCGCTCATGAGATGCTTCACCTGTAAAATCGTGGAGGCTTTAGGCTAATGGTGCCAAAAAATTAAAGTAGAGCGCCAAAAAGACCAAACACAGAAGACTAGTAGACAGGAACGGGCGCTCTATTTGTCTACTTGTGTCCTGGGTCTCGTCTTTTTCGCGCTCCACTTTTCGTTTTAGAGAGTGCACCAACTCACCGAGCAACGCATTCTATTAAATGGTTCTGTGCCTGAAGTAAAAGCGCAGCTGGATGGTCTTTCTTGAAAGACCGTGAGCGTGGGCATGTTCGTACTCTACGTTAATACATATAGCACATAAAAAGGACAAAACACTGAGGTACTACGGTTACGCGGAGCTAACTTCCAACACATGATTCATTCTACGAATAATCTGAAGTAAATATATAAGAAGCAGATCGTAATGCACGCCGGCGTTTAAGTGAAAGGTTAGAACTTTTTAAAACATGTCAAAGGCAAATGCAGATAAAATAAAAGTGCAGGGAGTATACAAGATTGCCTTGTCTTCTATAGAAACCATGAATCCTCGTCAAGTCGCCCTTGGTGTCACAATAAAAATGCAACTCTTTTTTTTACTTTTCGGCAGCTTGATAATTTGAGGTGCGCTACAGCACGCTTCCCCCAATCTTGAAATTTTCACCACCGCGATGATTTCTCGTTTCCTGCCATGAGCTTCGTCCTACTACACTGCACTGTGAATACATAGAGACACGCTCACAGTTTCGCAGTGAACTGCGAGATGTCCCGCACTTTCAGTCCCCATATATTTTATGAGTGCACGCAGCTTGTCGTTCGCTAACCTTTCGTTTGTCCAGTATATTTTTGGCAGCGAGACAACGAAAGCTCATATATTGTTCTCACGCTGAATAAAGCTTTCCTCGGGCTTTCGCTTGCTACTTGGTTGCTCGTAACCAAAGTATAGCATTGCACAGATTGGACCACTCGTTCGGTGCTAAGAAGATGAGCCTTAAAATTGCGTTATTGCCAATATTCTTCAGCTTGTGTGAGACGTGAAGCTATAATTTTACTACGCATTTAGGTGTCAGTCACTACATTTCCAGTAAGAATGTTCATTCTTGCGGCCGTGTCATACTGTGTTGAGCAAACATTCGGTCACACCTGTGACAATATAAGATGTGAAAAACTTGCAATTTCGAGGCGATCAGCTTAAGCCACAAGCTGGAACAACACCTGTGGGGACAAGAGCAGCGAAGTGCATTCTCTGGATGTCCTTGGAATATTTTAAATATTTCTTTTCGCTGCACTTTTATTTTTTTGACTATATGGCTGTCATATGTTTTTATAACATTCTCATGTCGCACTTTTATGCCTGAGTTCTTTGCTATATGGTTCAATAATGTCTTGAGTTGTGTTCCTGCCTAAAATAAATTATTTTTTTGGGAGTTAGCGCGTTGTCCGCGGCGTCCTGTCTTTGCGGCTTAAGTGTCAAGGTGACCTGCACTGTTTGTCTTTATCTTTCCTTCATTCGTCTTTTTCCTGTTTCTTTCTGTATGTTTCGTATATCGCCTTCTTGTAATCTTATATTTCTCATTTTCTCTATGCGTATTTCTCTTTGTTCACCTTCTTTTTTTTCCTTGTTTATTTAATTATTTGTGTGCTGCTTTTACTGAGCCTTTTCCTTTTATTCCCCTCAGTCATTGTATACTTTTCCTTATTTAGTCTTTTTTTTTCGTTTACGCATTACTTTTTTCCGGTCTATTTATTGTCAGTTTCTGCCTTTGTGTGCCGTTCTGTGTTTGTAATCTTTTTATGTGTTCATTTCTTTTATTTCTCTCTAAATTTCCCTTCCACTTTTTTAAACAGCTTTCTTTCTCTGTGTTCATTTCACCAGCTGTGTATGATTTTTTTTAGTTCCTTGTGTTCTCACAATTGTTTTCTGCTTTCTCTGTGTTCTCTATCTATTCATTTCGCTCTGCTTTTTTCCCTTTGTCGCTTGACACTCGCACCGGCTGAACCATAAAGTTTCCTAAATATGCACTAGAGGGAACTCTGCCGCTAGTCTTTATAGGAGCTGCAACGCGCGGCGCTTCAGCAAGCATGAGAAATATGGGTATCGCCTCAATTTGCCTAGTCTTCGTACTTTGCGTTTGTTCTGGCTTTGCGTGGCTTGAAGCTGCTTTGTCGCGAAACAAAAATGTACAAACGTTAGGCAGTTACGCTTTACCACTTTAGTCTCTTAGGCTTACTTTTTCAAAATGGGTCACGAAGTGAAAAGCGATCAGTTTTTACCTACGAAACAAAATCAAAACGCAGCAATAAACGAAACCGCAAGTGCGTTCACCATCCGCAAGTACGAAAACTAGGCGAATCCATGTCATACTAATAATTGCCATGGTCGCTGAACGATCGCAGCGCCAGTGCACCCTCTAGGTAATTTTAGGAAACTCTATGGGCTGGACATAGAGGGGCTTGCCTGTTTCCCATAGCACGTATACCCACCTGAGGATTTGTGCACAACGAAGGAAAAGTTCATGATAGTTTAAACATGTTCACTGAGAAAAAAAGTGAAGGTAGAGCACGAGCCGGTTCATTGTTATCATATTTTTCTCTTTTTTTTACGACAGAGCAGATGCTATACCGATAGCTCAGACAAGTTTGCTCTTCAAATAACCTTCGATGCTTGATATCGTCCACTGACAAGCGACTGGTGTACTCTTCAATCTCGTTTCCGAAGGTTAAAAGGCTACTAACATAATATAAATTTTGGCCTTACATATCACCAGATTGAATGATTTATCGCGAAAAAAAACAGCAAACGGACACTTGTCTTTAGGTTCTCTCTTTTTCTTCACTTATCGGGTTACCTTCGTCAAATGCACTATACGAGGTACCAATGCATAGGTCAACATCTTTTCATTTGCTATCATGACAGTCTTGCCTTGTTATATCCACATTGAGTATGGGGGAACTGTGGCTCCGGGCCACACCGATGGCGAAGGTGTTACTTTCGCCCACTTTCATACCTTTACTCTTATGTTATAATGAGTGCACTACACTTGACCCGCCGCGGTGGTCTAGTGGCTAAGGTACTCGGCTGCTGACCCGCAGGTCGCGGGTTTGAATACTGGATTTGGCGGCTGCATTTTTCGATGGAGGCGGCAATGTTGTAGGCCCGTGTACTCAGATTTGGGTGCACGTTAAAGAACCCCAGGTGGTCGAAATTTGCGGAGCCCTCCACTACGGCGTCTCTCATAATCATATGACGGTTTTGGGACGTTAAACCCCACACATCAATCAATGAGTGCACTACAATTAAGGACTTCTAGTTACGTTCCTTGTGATTACCTTAGCGTCGATGTTTATCGGCCTCCTGCGGACCTGTCTAGAAACTTGTCACCGGGATCATTCCCCTTACTTGGCTGTCACGCATCCTAACCAGTTTTAATAAACGTAATGCATTTAGTCACTCAGAGTTACCACTAACTCAGGCAGTGTCGGATCCATAGAGGAAGATATTCTCCCCCAAAAGCCTGTGGCAGCAACCCCCACCCCCTCTTCCCTTCAGAGCCTCTTATCCATCTCCTTTCACTGATTAGGAGAAATGTGTGGATCAGCAAGTCATACGTATTCATGCTGGGATGGTAGTAACTATAGTGATTGACAGCCTAAGAATAAATATAGGCTGCGCCCACTAGGCGGCATGGCTCTTACTTTGCATGCTTCCGCCATGTTGCTACTTCACTCGTGGAAACGACGGAATGCGATAAAGCGTCGAAAGACACTTCGAGCGACTGCTGCTTCGGTGCAAGGCAAATGCTGCACAAACTTCAACTGCATCAAATGACGACCGGCGAGGATGATACTTGGTGCGTATGGATAACACTTCATTTTTCTTTTGTTCATCCTAACCGGTACATCATAACAAAGGGCCGCTCAGTTGGCCGCGCATAACGCAAGGGAATAGTGGAGAACTTCACTTTTTATTCTTCGCTTGTAGTATAAAAACAAGTCAGGACCCCCCCTCCCCCCCTTATTTGGTTTTATTTGATTGGGTGGATCCTGAACTGATGTGGTTTTCCACTGGATGGTCTGTTTGGAGTTACCGAGGCTTGTGAATTATCACGTTGAAACATATGAACTCAGAACTTGAAAGAACCGTTACAATTATTGTGAAGAAATGCTTGAAGGGAAAAAAACATGAAGTTAGGAAACTATATGACAGTGCAATGAACCATTCAAGTGACGTTCGTATCGCCAGAGGGTTGATTTCAACACACCCAACCACTCTTTCATGACAAAATGAAACTGACTTATCAAAAATACTACCTAAACAAAACGCACTACGTGGTGAAAGGACCCGAGTTTACACTTGCTGATAACGAAAGCACATAGGGCAAAGCAGTATTTTTGTTATCTTCACCCGTTTTCCGCTTTTTTTTTGGCAGGGGTGGGGGTGGGGGGGATCAACAGCAAACATCATTCGGCGAACACATTCAAAGTTCTACAAATAAAAAAAAAACTTTTTATTTATTCTCAGCTCGCGCTTCTGCTATACCTGAATGTTTTCTTGCGTTTTTTCTGATGTCTCACTATTTAACACTCCTGAGCTGCGAACAACAAAAAGCACGCCTGAGGAACTTCTGACGTCGATAATCCCCTTGTTTATCCCGCTCCTCCGTACATGCGAGACGGGACGTTGCATGTGTGACAGCGCAATATGACACCGCCAGCGTACCTAGTTTGTCGCGTGGTCATGCTTGCCAGTAGACATATAACACACACTCGAAGAACAGAAATGCAGTAACTGGAAATGACGCGATGACACTGAACGCAGGTGTACAAAAGCTGATCAGCAAATCGTAATAGGGAATGTCCTCAAGGGCGCGGTCACTGCGTGTTGCCCTAGCTATATCGTGCAACGGCTTCTCGTCCCTCGGCTTGGCTGGCTTGCGCCGTAGGACCGCGTCACGTGCGCCATCTTGGAAGCGGCCAGTGGCACGTGGCGGCGGCACGTGCTCCTCCTCCCTGCCATCTCAACGCTCGGGCGGCCGCGCTCGGCAGCTGTCGTCGTGGAAGCGCGTGCACCGCCCGTGCCACGCACCCGCACGCACAGTCAGCTGTGCAGCCGATGCTCTCGAAAAAACTCGAAACAAAACTAACAGCCCGGAGAGAAGATAACGCCATTGAGGAGTAAGGGGAAAAGCGTCCGTGTGCGCATGCACTGCAATAGGCTCGTCGGTGCTTCAATCGCGCCTCGCCACGACTTTTCGTTGCGACCCGACTTGGCGGTGGCTGTTTGCTTTCCGTCGCACTTTAGAGGATGGCACGTAGTTAAGGGGAGGAGGGTTGTGTAGAACCAGTGGAACAGTGAACAATGGCGCTGAAACAGCAATGGCAAAAAAGAATGGAGGAAGAGGTGCTGCTGTTTGGTTTGAACGTAGAAACAGAGGGATGCAAAGGAGGCGGGGTGGCGACTCACCTAACCGCTTGTATGGCACTGTATGCCTCGTTGACCCTGTGGGGAGGATGGTCCTTCGTGTGTTTTTATTTATTGGTTGACTGCTTCCTAAATGTTCGCGTTCACCATTTATGCGTTCACTAAGCCACAAAAGAACATGGAACGACGCCTCGAATGTCCCTTTCATGTCCTAATCAACATGATAAGCGAGGGGGAAAGTGTGAAAACACTCTTTAAATCAAATTATAACTAGAACCTTGAGGGTCGTTCGATAGACCCTGGGCGTGGATTCAGCCTTCGGTCCAGGGCCTCTATGCACGGAAAGCGCGGCCGCCACGCGCGCTTTCCCAACCAGATCGAAGTGAGTGATTTATTGAAATGTAAAAAACTATAAATTTGCGAATTTTCAGCTGCTATCACTTCACGCATTTGCCATTGTGGTACTTTAGTACCGAGTAAACCGATCATACACACTCTACCTCATGGACGCTGAAATGAGATGTGTCGTTGGCACTGCGCAGTTACCCGGGTCAAGAAGTATTTTTGTGTACATTGTGCAAGGGGCCTGTTGCAGGTCAAGGATATTTTCACTGTTCATGTTAACCATCTCAATTTTAAAACAGTGATGGTCAACTACTTTCAGCATGTCAATATTATGCCGCTCTTTGAGCGTCATCTCTTTTTGTTAATGGCAATGCTACAGTTACTTTTCATGTGGTACTCACAACGAGGTATACTGCGTACTGGTTGCCTATTTTGGGAAAGATTGAAAAAATTTCAGTCGTTATCTGATGACTTAAGTTATATCACATATACCAATTTGTTCATGGTACTATGAGTAAGTATTAGGACTTTTTTGCATACCGAAAGTGAATAACTATAGAGAAAATAAAGAGGGTGTTGAAGTTTAACCAAAATTTAACTTTTTTTGAATTCCCACGCAAAAAATAAGGGGTGATAAACAAACAACATAAACACACTAATGATTGACATACTGGCCAACCGATCGATTTACTGACATATGCAGCTGGCAACATACGCAGTAATGCGTATAGTTGGGCAAGTTGGCGACGTCACTTTTTACTTGCGAAGCAGCGCACGCAGACAAGGCCCTAAACGACGAAACTAATCGACAGGAGAACTGCTGCACTTGCAACTAGATTATTAAAAAATATAATTAATATAAAACAAGCCAGCGTAACGCGTGTGATGATGGCTTCCGCTGTTACTATATAAGTACTTGCAGATTTCGGTGATCTTTCAAATGAAAACCTTCGCAATCGTGAAGTGATGCTTCACTGATACAATTCAGTTGTCGTTTAGTGATTTGGAAAGGCTCGGTGATTTCTTTGGTTAAGTGATCCCTGTGATTTATGTCCAAGTTTCAGTGAAAAGTGGTACGCAATCACGTTTCTAGCAATTCCCTATAATGTGTGAATGAACGTTGTTTGATGATGGCCTATTGTATTCAAAAAGTTATGTGTTAATGCACCCGCCATTGTGGCCAATTTACATCTTTCCACATGACAGAGGCAAGTAGAAGACAACTGCAGTCTTATATATACATTCGACAAACTAAGCAGCATACTTCACTCTGCACGGAAACCAATACCTCTGGTAGATGATTCATGATCCAGCCTGGCACGCACTCATCCCTTTTGTGCGCATAAGGTATTGAGACACATTTCTTTTCATCTTCCCTCAGAATCATAACTTTTTCAATCTGCAAAACCGGAAAGCAGGAGGGGGGGGGGGGCATCATAAACGGATTTTCGCGCCGATATGCGCAGAATATGCTTCTCGTAAGCCGAACTTATCAATCTAACCAACCTGTCTGCCGGAACTTTCACTAATGTTTTCGGGAGACAACTTTGCCTCACCCACGCGAAGACAAAAGCATTTTATATGAGTCTGTATAGGCCATTTTTGCGGTCTTTGAGTGACCGGAAATGGAGTTAATCGGTTTTTTTTTCGATTGCCTACTGTATAAGACCAGCAAACATGGTGTGTATTACGTGTTTAAGGACCCCTAGAGCATTTCTTCAAATTCGAGAAAGGAGTGCGTTATTCTCTCTGGTGTTTCCTGGGGCACAATTTGCTACGCCAGCTGTTTTAGAGCGAAGAGCGTTACGAGATCAAAACTCGGGTCACGCGCGGCACCGTAGTTGTCCGCCACCGCCGCCGCCGGTGTCCGTCCGTAACCACGATTGTAGAAATTAGAAAAGAAAACCTAGTACCAAGGACACAGTGGGACTCGAACCCGGGTCCCCACTTCAAGCATAAATCCTCATCGTTGTCAGCCAATGCATGAACAATACGCACAAAATTTCTTGCAAGTGTTTAGCAGCTATCGCGCTTCTCAGAAGAATGACGAAGGATAGCATGTCGAATGATGGCCTACTATCCAGAAATTAATAATTTGATGCCGTATAGTACGTACACAGCAAGTGTGCTTGCAGCAGTTACCAATTGAGTGCTTAGAAAAGGCTCTGAAAGGCCGCTCTTCTAGCTATCACTGTGACTGTGCTGCGCCTTCCGCGCAGGCCTGGCGTTTTGTTCAAGTGACATCAGCATAATATAGGCTCTCGATTAGTCGATGTACGATATATATCTGTTCTGAACGCTTTGCCATGTTTGCCTGGTCTGCCTTTTCACGTATGATGATCAAGCGCGACAAGCTTATTTCACTTTGTTTTGTGTGTTTGCGACTACGCACTTGAAGATAGCAGCGTCCTTACTGGCTAAACGCTAAGTGCCGATATTCCACGTATTTTCTGAATAAATGAATAGCGACACGGAGATAACGCTTGTAGAAATGGTAGTGAAGGCAAGGAAGAAACTGCAGTGTGGCCTTTGAACTCGCTGTAGCTAAGTAACGAAGATTCAAAAAGTGTAGTTCAACATCCTCTGCGCAATCTTACTTGTGATTGTTCTTTACTTCTGAATGTTCAGCATTCGCAGGCAAACTCAAGCCGCAGGATGCGTTTCATGAAGACATTTATTATGTACTATACCTTTCTCAAACACCTGGTTTTCTACATAACCCAATTTATTTTACAGGGTACCCAGCCGGTCTGAGAACTGGCTAACCTCCCTGTCCTTCCTCATTTATTCCTCCTTCTCCTCCAAATTTATTTATTATTTTTATTTATTTATTATTTATTTATTATTATTTGTTAATTTATTTATTAAGGATGCGTTCCATGAAGACATTGATTATGTACTATACCTTTCTCAAGCGCCTGGTTTTCTACATAACCCAATTTATTTTACAGGGTAGCCAGCCGGTCTGAGAACTGGCTAACCTCCCTGTCCTTCCTCATTTATTCCTCCTCCTCCTCCAAATTTATTTATTAATTTCAAAAATACTGCCAGCCTCACACATGGGGCCTTAGGCAGGGGTGTGTGATACATAAAAAAGTAACCTATAGAAATACAACAAAAACGAAAACATACCACACGTAGCTACACCACCGAGAAAAGTGAGAATGCCAGTACTTACAAAATAATGCTAATTTTCGCATGCACGCACGGAAAGCAGGAAAAAACAACAAGAAAGCAACGCAACAGCAATTATTCCAAGCATCTGCTCATCAAAAGCTAAATAAAAAAAAGAAAAAACGTCATATACCAGGGCAAAAAATCAGCAGTGTGATAGAATACAAAGCCTAGAACACAAGCATACCTTGATGCTATTTTAAGAAATAATACAGAGCAAGGAGAAACGAAGATGAAAATCATGTGGGATGTCGTTAAGTTTTGCCATGAACGATTGAACATTTTTGCAGTTTATCAAATCCTTAGGCAGATCATTCCAGTTAGTGCCAGTGCGGCAAAAAATGAGTTTTAAGAGCTGTTGTTTTACAGGAACATTCCTTCGGATTTTTTGTATGCTCGGAACAAGAAGATTGGTGGTGAACAGTTTCTACATACGCATCTTTGTTTAATCGGAGCTTGTCGTGGTAAATTAAAAACATATACTTTAATCGATCGTGTTGCCGTCTTGTCTGCAATGTATCTAGGTCAGCTTTTTTCAACAGTTCACTGGGCGACGTAAGATAGCTGTAACGATTATAAACCAATCGGATTGCTTCCCTTTGAATCATTTCGAGTGTGGTAATATTTACTTGGCTGTGAGAATCCGCAAACCACAGATGAGGTCTCGAGGATCGGACGGATAAATGTTTTATGCGCAATCAATTTTAATTTTGGAGTAGATTTGCACAAAGCACGTCTTAGAAATCCTAATTTCTGTAAGGGGGAGGACAAGAATAACAAGAGACAAGGCGGAGAGGTTAACCAGGCACATGCCCGGTTTGCTACCTTACGCTGAGGGAAGGGGGCATAAAGAAGAAAGAGAGAGTGGGGAAGAGAAGAAAAAGAGAGAGAGAGAAAAGGATTGTCAGTAAATGAACTGACGCGTATGCAGCGGTAGCACTACACCAAAGTTAAAGGTGTTCACATAGTCCTGTAGTCCTCAAAAAGCGCAAGACGGATTTGACTGCTTTTTGAGCCGACGAAAGGCAAGGACGGTGTTTCAGTAGCATCTGCATAAAGAGTGGCTGATCATCCAATTGTCGCAATGCATCCGAAAGCTTCTGTCTTTCAGGGGCAAATCGAGGGCAACGGCATATCTGATGGTCGATGTCTTCTTGGGTGCAGCATACGTCGCATTCCGCATTGTCGGTCAATCTGAAAAAAAAAAAATTCTGTAAGGCTTATTTAATGTAGTCAATATGCTCATTCCACTTATAATCTGCACTTACTATAACACGTAATTATTTAGAAGTGTTAAAGAACGATAGTTTTGACCATTTTTAGAATAAAAGTTTTGCAAAGGGTGCCGATTACATGTTATGGTCACAACTATAGTTTTCTTTTCGTTAACCTTCATCTGCCACACTTCACACCAAAAATATATTTTCATTAACGCTATGTTGGAAAGAATCTGTTCATGTCTACTACGTATTTCCTGATACAAAATGCAGTCATCCGAAAATAGCTTAATAGCAACCGGAATGTCTTAGCTGAAGATGTTTTGTACAAAACCGTTTGAACTAGACTCCATTTTTTTCTTTATTGGTTCGATTTTGTTCTTCATGCAATTAATAAAATTGTGCTGAGTGTCAAAGCCATCTTTCATTTCACACAAACATTACATATTTGTACATTTCACCATTGTGTTACATAAGAATACACTCTAAGTAAAAAGTTTCTATTTCAAGAACCATTTCTACTGACACGTCACGGCTGTTCAGAAATTATTTTTCATTGTTACCTTCTGTACTACCACGTCTTACAGTTGACAATAACAGAACGTAGTAGGCCTAATAATAATCTTGCCTATCAATGCTAAAAATGCAGTTTGCAGAACTAGGGTATTGTGAATGGAACCAATGAATCAGAGTTTGCGATACAAGAGAATTCCAAACCTTCAAGACATCAAGTGGACTTTAAAAAAATGTAGAAAAATTAGGCAGGCATGAATCCTATAATAATGACCGAAATGGGGCACCTGTACTATGTCTTTTTCCGGCAAATATACACGAACAAACAATACACGAAAAAAACAACAAAGATGCAAGTTGTTCGGGCGTCTTACTGCTGACGCAAGTTTCTCAATATTGTGGCTCAACAGTAAAGCGACAGCCTCATCCCTAATCTTGCTAGTTCTCATATCACCACGATCGAAAAATTTTGTAACTGCACTCATTGCTTTTTTTTACAACAATACTTCAGGCAAAATACAAAACTACCAGCGCACTGCAGTGATGAGGCGTGGACGCTGACACACGACGATCAGGGGTCTTCGTAAGTGCTACTTCCTCCGGTAGAGTCAAGGTTGGTCCAAAGCAATGGTTGTCCTGTCAGTTCATTGCTCCTTTTTCTGCCGTCTCTTCGTGTCTTGTTCATTCGTAAAAAATGAACGCGTATAAGATGTTTGAATGTCCGCAAAATGTTTCCTACAAAAGCACATAGTTGTACATAGGCTGCCGCATATTAATGCTCTCGCTTCTCTTGAAATCTCTTATCCTCTCACGCACCTGCACTAACACTAGTGAAAGCGAGTGTCTTTATATTTCTATCGTCGACACCATCATTCGTATTAAATGTGTGTTGACATCTATTACACAAACACTTTTCGCCCTAGCCGTGTGGCAAAACGCAGTAATGGTATTTGTAAGACAAACAGTGTGCAACAGTGTAGCGAAAGAAAGTATTGTGCAAAAACTGCCACAGAAAAATCTTCCTTTTGAGCACTGCTTTCATGTTCCTTGTTTTCTGTTGGCGTCAATCATATCGCCTAGATCACTCTATCACTCTTTTGAGTAGAGGCCATTGTTAGTGACACTATTGAGACCAATCTGAAGACCTGACTTACAACGAACAGGTTGTTTGAAGATGCACGCTCGTCCTATGTATATTAACAGTTCCTTAATTTCGGAACACTGGTGCCAAGGTAAGTACGGCTCGTAGAAAAAGGGCGAGGAAGTATAGACGGCATGCACGTACACAGAAGCTAGTTGTTGGTCATCTTGATAGACATCTGTCAATCACCATACTGATGTTCTTCATCACAATAAGTTTTTCTGACTCAGAAAAACAGTTTATTAGGCAAAGCTTCATCATTTTATATCGCCGCATCTTCTTTGAATTTTGTTGTGTTAACGCCGCTTCAGTGCATGTATTTCAGACCGTGTACTTTTTGTGGGTTGTATTTATTTTTGGTTAAGTTTTTTACATTTTGAACTCAAACAGTGCATGGTTTGTGATGCCGCCCGAACGTTGACTCGCCCAGCCTCGCCGCCTTTCTTTTAAACGGGGTAAAACCCACTCACACACTCGTGTTCTGGCACTTTGGTGCAACTACATATTTTCATATTCATTCATTCTTTTTAATGATCAAATACAGCATGCAAATATTGCTGTTTGCAATTTCTTTCGGGCTCCGGCAGACCATGTTTAGGTGTATCTGTGTGTGTGAATGAAGAGCGGGGGGGGGGGGTTCCGAAAAGTCACATTATTATATGTAGCTAGAAAGCGAGAATGGTAACCATCAAATGAAGCTTACGATAAGTTAAGCTCTTTCCGTCTTAGGAGTGCCTGAATTGGGAAGCGTTGAAATATACTCGTATTTGCAAACAAGTACAAATCGTGTGTGCTCCGAACTCTTCAGCTGCATAAGAACAAATGGGCTGCAAGAAGCCGCTTCAAGTCTTTTTGTGATTCGTTTGAATTGCGTTATGAGCAGAACAGAAAAAAAAATGAGCGGGGCTTTGATGATATTTCTGGCACAAGAGAGGTTATATCATTGAATGCCCCTAATGTTTACTTTGCTAGCCTTAGCACTACTCTCAATCAAGTTGAAAAAGAATTTGCATCATTTTTTCTAAAGCTATCTTGCATGAAGTGAAAAAATAACAGCAAGTAGAAAAAGTAAGCTTTCTCTTTGCCCACTGCAATACTTTCTCGCTAATGCTTTGAAAAAACCATACACTTGCCTTCGCGACATCGCCGCTTTCTTAAGAAAACAAATAACACGAAAATAATTTTTATCTCTTCGAAGTATTTCGTTCCGTTCTCTGGTGTTAGCTGCTTTGAAATTATATTTTCATGCTTCTGCTTTACATACCAATGAAGTTAAGCACATCACTTCGGCGTATATTTACCCCCTGCGAAGAAGTGGTGAAATACACCAGTTTTAGAACATTAAGTCACAGATGGGCGAGTTGCAATATATATATATATATATATATATATATATATATATATATATATATATATATATAAGGGAGATAAGTGTATACCTCAGTATACTTAAGGGCCCGTTTTTCCGCGTTTTTACACACTATTAGGGAAATATAAAAGATAATAATGCCAAGGAAAGTATAAGGGAGGTTGTCAGACCGAATCTTAAGGTTATTGGGAAGAAAGAAAAGTGGGTGAAAAGATAACTTGCCATGGGCAGGGACCAAACTTGCGACCTTCGAATAACGCATTCGATGCTCTACCACTGAGCTAAACGGCGGCTATCCTCCCAGACACTTTACTGGGTATATAAGTGAATTCAAACGTGGGAGTGACAGTCAGCGCCATCTGTAGCCATGGCGGTGAATGTGGCACATTCTTTATTAGCCTGCGTCGCGTCACGTAACACGTGAACTTATTACGAGCAGGGCAACTTACCAATAGTCCCTCGTATACATCCTAAGGCACCAAGTCTGCCAGTACGAGACCCTCGTTAATAAAAAATATAGCGAAATAGAGAACAGAAAGAAAGAAAGACAAGAAATAAGAGAAAAAAAGAAGGTGAAAGATGTGGAAAGCTCAAAAAGAAGAAAAAACACGAAAAAAGTAGTCACACGAAAAATCACAAGAAAAATCCTATGAAAGCACTGAATGCATCAAAGCAGTAAATACTGCCATCCAACAGCTGACGGCACTGCCGTGACGAAATGTTGGAAGGCGATTTGCTTCAAAACGGTAGCCAATACTTTGGTAGTGCCTGGAAAAATCTCTAGATTACATGCTCGCTTCACGTCCTCTCCCTAATATGGAGTTTTCTACCGTTTCAAACAGGCAGTTCAACCATTGCTGCAACGTATAAAAATGTAACTGCGAAGTCGTCTCTTTCTTCTGTATTATCGTAACATGATTATTAATCTTATTGGTATACATTTATGTCGCATTGCCTCTCGAAAGCAGTCACAGGGAAGTCAACATGAAGAACTGAAAAAATATCGCTTGCTTTGTGATTAGTCACTGGGCTGAGAAATTCAACGATCTGCTTTTCAAGCTGGCAACTAACGCACCCAGACCGCACTACTACCAGTTCAGCTAGTCGAAGCGAATAGAAGGGAATTCAAGTTATCAAAGCTAATTCGAAGCTAGCTTGTCTAAGTTGTATTCTATGAGTCATCTTACGAAAATGTACATTTTGTACAAGTACGAAAACGAACATGTATACAAAAAGAAGATCGGACACGAGAACACACGATCCTGTTGGTGTCCTCCACTATCGCCATAGCTCTTTTGAAAATAAAAAATAAGCAAGCGTGTAGGCTCGACAAAGCTTTAAAAAATGAGAAAGGCTTTCCACCCAGTAACAACAGTGAGGATGTCATTATCTACGCAACAGACCTTATCCGAAGGTATAGGCTGATAATAACTTTGCAGTCTTGTAGATGTCTGTATAATAAGGTCAATCTGCATTCTTTTACTTACGCTGGAGTGATCCTGTTTTCTCGAAAGCACAACAAAGGACTCATTATGCGGCATCTACCCCCATTCATAACATTCTTAAGGTCGGCACAAAATTTTACGCAAAAACATGACATTTTTACTTCATGCACTCCAGGTATTTTATTTCATGCACACAGGTTTTGATAGTTCCGTTATGCCAAATACCACTGGCATGGGCGCATACCCTATGGTTGGGTGCGGAAGGGTTCAGCATAGGACCAAACAGAAAAAAAAAACTATGAACCATCTCCTCGAAGGGAACCCTGGTGGGAGGCGAAGCAGCAGAGGTGCGCATGGCGTTGACCCGGGTTGATACGGGCGTCAACGCGGGTGCTGGAAGAACGGTTTAAAGCAAAACTCGGTGTAGCGTTTACTCGAGTAAACGTTAATATGAAACGCAAGGACACGGGAAGCAGGACGCGTTGAAGACGCTTGCACTTTGCTTCCTTGGCTCGCGTCTCATCGGCGTTACCAACGTGCCACCTGTATTTTCGAATGCGATCGGGGTTCTTGACTCGCACCTCGTTGGTGTTGCTGGTCTTCTACTGCCGACGTTTGCGTTCGGCTTCCCTGGCTCGCGCCTCATCGGTGTTGACGCCACGATTCGCGAACGTTATCGGCTTCGCTAACCCTCGCAACGCAGGCGACAGCCGAGAAAGGTACGCTCACACTAGCGGCAGACTGTACTAGCGGGAAGCGTGCCGCGATTGCATCCCACCCGTCGGTGTGATGACGCGGTAAGCAGCGGCACGCTGTCCAGCCTTTCGGCACCGCGACATTCTCGTGGCGCGCGAAGCGCGCGCACCCACGGGCTCGTGGCTTCTAGAGGTGGCGCGGGTAAAATGATGCCCACGTGAGGAGTGGGCTCGAGCGCCGCGAGTGGTGGAGCGGGGGAAGCAAGTGAGAGCTGACACGCAGCTAGTGCGTGGCAGGCGAGGGAGAGAGACGTTACCGCGCACTGCTTGGAGGGTGTTCGCTACTTGGCACCGCTCCAACTCCTGCGGCGAGGGGAGCGTTGTGGATGGAGGGACAGCATTACACAGGCTAGTCAGAGAGCTGCTTTGCATCTGAATTTATGTTCAAAGAAATGTCAAAGAATGTTTAAAGAAAAGCATTCAGCTGTGAGTATTGAGTGCGCAGAGTTCGGCGTCTTGGTCTGTGTGGGAATGGTGTGAGTGGTATACGGCCTTCCAACATTTTAACGGCGTTTACGGAGAGGTGTTACGATTTTCACGGGCGAAGCCGCACTGCGCTTGACGTGCATGTTCAAAAGGCTACGTTGAATCATTACAATAAATACTTGTGATGCTCTCAAGGAACTGTAATTTCGTAGCTCAATTATGCCGGCGAGAGCCCCTTAATTACACAAAAAAAATTCATTCAGAAAATTTTGATCTCAGTTTTTGGGGGCCCAACCTTGTTTTTTACTGTGCCCACGTATTTTTTTCTGCACGATTGACGTTCGTACTGCATTATCGACGGCATCAAGCGTTTTCGACCCTCGTGATCCACTATTTTCGGTCTTCCGTTTTTTTTTGTGTAAGCGAGGAGAAGTATGCGAAGGATAATATGAAATGTTCTTCCGTTTCCGCTCTCTTCTAAGGACGCCCAAAGAAGCATGCATGGGTATCCTTTGAATAACACACAAGAAACGATGCTGATATGGTAAAAATATATATTTTAGACAGGGCATTGTTATAGACGTCGGGCGTCTGTAATGATGGCAAAACATATATACTCTGCATTTGGCATCTTTGTCACTTCTTTCTTGGCAATGCTGTCACACTGCTTGCATGCAGTGGAACGAAATTGTGCTCGGCAGTGGGAGAAAATGTTAAGTAGCTTCCTCATGTGCTATTTACAACACTCGATACATGAACGCACAAAATTATACGATATCACAAAACGAGAAGACACGCCATGGTGGGCGGTCATCGGGCAAATATTTTTCGTCCAAGAAGGCTTTCTCACTAGCATTTCAAGTACAATACCTGCTGAGAATAAAATATCGATATATTTTGTGCACCTTATTTTTTCATTAGCAAACTCTCGCGTGCGATCGCTAATCTAATAAGTATCATTTGAACCGTATTTGAAATCTTAAAGGCGGACATTTGATTGTAACGGCTCACTTGAATTGTATTCAAAAATCTTTGAACAATCCTCGCTCTCAACTTCCGAATGTCTTTGATTCGTGGACGCTAATTACAATCGACTTGCCTCATTTGCTAATCAAAATATCGATGATTGGTTGGCATTTACGCGAACAAACGCTGATCAGCATAAAGCGGCTCATTTTTCGTCTCATAAGCACTGACCGCCAAGAAAACGAAGTTGTTTGATTTTAGTTAAAGTATCCATATCTTCATCTACTGCTATTCTGAAAACTACTGATGGCTACGGATAAATGATTTATATCTTTGGTGGGAAAATCATTTGAATATTTACGAGGTGAATTGGGTGTAGCGCTTTAGTTTACGTGCCTCTTTTTCGTACATATCTTGACGGTAAACCAAGAATGACGGCGATAAATAACTCTTAAATTTAGAATTGCGATAAGCTTCCACCGCTCAGAAAAAAAAATGTCAATAAAACACAGGTATGTGATAAATAATAACAGTGGCACGATCAGATTTTTTTACAAAAGTAAACCCATACTCTACGCAGAGTTGCTGAAATACACAGTTGACCTCATATCGCAAAAAGGCAATTCTGCGATTAGCTACGTTTTCATACTAAGAATAACGTTGATATACACATTTTCTGCCAAACTGCTCTTTGCTATAACCATTGCCTTCCGTAAACAAGGACCGAAGTCATGTACTTGAGTGCCTTAATTATACCGTAATGAAGTTTTGCAAGGTTGGTCCGCACACAAGAACTCGCTACTGAAATTTTGTAGTTGTATTTCTAATACAGACATGTACAATTTTTTTCATTCTAATTTGCAATTTAACCTATTCATATATGTTACTTGTCACATACAATATTTATAAGTCACACATTCATAATATCCTTAGGTCTGACACTCAAGTTGCCCGCTTAACTCAACATTTCACTACTAACGAGCAGCTTGATTGCCAAGTACTGGGGAAGTGTGAGCCAGTGGGCTTTCCCAGACAAGTTAGGCTTGCTTGAAAATCTACTAGCCGATCTTCAAAAGAGCTTAAACTGGCACTGATTGATATGTTATAGCGAATGATAAATAACGCGCTGCAGAAGTCCAGAAATACCAGATATTCGAAATATGACAAAATCGACAATAAACAGATAGAGTCCGCAACGACTTTGCGCCAGCTTCTTGTTATTAGTGATCTCTCTATTATGTGCACCTTTGCAGCGAATCATTTAGATTTTAGTTTTAGGCACCGCGGCAGAACATGAGCTACGTATTTCCGGTTCTCTGCGGTACTAATTCATTTTATATTCACAAAAGTATTTGTTCGTAAGCATTCTTTATCATCAGCCGGACACTTGGGCTAATGTTATTATCTAAGGGAATGATAGGTTCTTGATCAGCATTGCATGAGATTGTCTGTTACGAACAGTGGTAATGTAAGACATTTTTTTTGTGATATGGACTCTGTTCCATGCGCTGACCACGATACACAATGGGGATGAAAGGGTGTAAAAGGCGACTTTTTCCTCAGCAATCTCTGACGAGCAGATCGGTGAGCGCCGTGATATAGCTCTGGGCCATCTGAAGTGTCTCGAACTTGGACAACTTCCGGTCGTCGCCGATGGAAGGTACAACTTGACGCAGTCGATCGAAGGCGACATTTAGGCCGTGCATGCGCCGCCTTTCACGGGCGTTCGCGGCGAGCCTTCGTTTCTTGACGATTACGGGAGGTGCCGCGGCTGCTGAAGCTGGCGCTGACGTCGCAGATAAGACCTCTCCGCCAGCACCACCATGTTTTCTCTTCCCAAGTACGAGCGTAGAAGTTTCGCCACCAGTCCCCGATCCAACGGAACTGTCCGAATACAGTGCTGGTTCGTCATTGTCGAATCCACAAAGCCTACCTCGCAGGGCCAGTAGTCTCTTGGCTTCGTCACTAGAGAACCTGTTTGCGTCGGTGAATAGAAGGAGGTCACCATCATCGTCGATGCAAGCTGTTGAAGCGTGGTCGGAAGGCCCCTGGTGTAGACTTCCTGTGTGGTGATGGCCAGAGTGGAGAGATTGCTGACTTGGACAGGCTATGCTGAAAACGGGAACATCCTTGGTCATGCTGTACGCACGGGTTACAAACTGGCTGCCGACCCCGATCGGCTCCATCGTCATAATGGCTCACAAGAGCTCGTGGAGGCTGTTCTTCGGTTTTCGGCCTTGAGTGCTACTGCGTTGGCTGCAGTCCGCTTTTATCTGCAATAGAAAATGCAAAAGAACGTGCAATGGTAAGTATTACAAATTGGTAACTGACTGAACAACCTAACGAAGTCTTGCACTACACGAGTCCGCCTTGACGGGGTTAGGCTGCTCGACCGCTGACCCGAAGGTCATGGGTTCGGCCCCGACTGCGGCAGTCACATTTAAATAGAGGTGAAATGGTAGAGGCCCGTGCACTGCGTCATGTCAGCTGCACGTTAAAGAACCCCAGGTGGTCGAAATTTCTGAAGCCCTTCACTTCGTCGTCTGTCATAATCGTATCGTGGTTTCGAGATGTTTAAACCCAGAAAATTATTATTATTATTATTAATAATAATAATAATATTATTATTATTATTATTATTATTATTAATAATAATAATAATATTATTATTATTATTATTATTATTATTATTATTATTATTATTATTATTATTATTATTATTATTATTATTATTATTATTATTATTATTATTATTATTATTATTATTATTATTAGTAGTAGTAGTAGTAGTAGTAGTAGTTGTAGTGCAAGTCAACTATAGGAGACGTAATTACCAAAGCAATCAAAAGAAAAGGCTGCCCATGCTTTTCAACGAAAATGAAAATATGAGCTACACCTATGCTGTTCGAAGTGAGCGGCTAGTTATAAGTAGCGTTTGAAAGATAAACCCGTGAAATATCTGTAACAAAAGAGCAGAAAGAAAATGATTGCAGTTGTATGTATGGCATTCTTACAATCTACACAAACAGAGACGATACCACTGAATCATGACATTATCTACAGCAACCGCACGTTGGAAGTATAGCGCTACAAACATTGATTAGTTAGTCGCTCGTGCTACGAAGAACATATGGAGTACCAGTGTAATGGCCGCTCGATGGAAACGTTGCCTTTCCGTCCAGTGATCCTCTCCACCAATTTTTCTTTCCGAGTCCCCAGAAAATGGTGGTGACATGCAGAAAATTCTGGGTTGAGAGGTTTTATTATCCAATATTTTCATATTGAATACATGGCGATGAAGGCACCCGTACAATTTATGAATGTTGAAGCAGAGGTAATCTTAAAGTACCAACACGTCAGTGTCCCGCAGGGTTCTTTCCTAAAAAATGCAGAATAAATTGCAGAAAAGAAGCAGACAAAACACAAATACACAAATCATTTCCAACTGAAGACGAGACAATCTGACGCATAACAAAGACGAATTCGCCGGGGTGTTTTGAGAAAGTTGTTGCCACCGCCACCTTATTGAAGACTTGAAGATTATGAACATATTACTAGAAAAGCCACAATGCGCCACGGTGGTCTAGTGCATGAGGCGGCTGCTGACCCGCAGGTTGCGGGTCAGCAACCTGGGTCTATTACCAGTCGCGGTGGCCTCATTGTCGATGGAGGCGAAAATGCTTGAAGCCCGTGTGCTTATATCGATATGGGTTAACGTTAAGGAGCCCCACGTGGTCGGAATTTTCAGAGCCCTCCACTACAGCGTCTCTTATAATTATGTGGTGCTTTTGGGACGTTAAATCCCAACAATAATTATTATACCATACAAGCCACGAAAGCTCCCCATTCATACCATAGTGACTTCGAAAAGTAACGAGTTTGGAAAACGAGCTAGTATTTTATTATGTATTAGGGCAGCATTCCACTTTCTTGCGTCATATTTCTCAGAAATATTGCGCAATCAATGGCACATGTTTTCTTCATGATGTCTAGCAATACCTCCTTTATCACCGCTGTAAATAAACTTTATCTCCTTTTTCTTGAGCTTCAAAGTAGAGTGCTATAATAGCAGTGTCTAGGAGAAACGTAATGAATGCATGATTGCTCTTGCCGATGCACGTGCTGCATGAACAGAGAGATGACAAAAGCATATATGACGTTGATGCAGCACAGTGCTTGTAAAAGGCACCGTGCTGCATCACGTCGAGTGCTGACGTCGAGTGCCCTTGACGTCGAGTGCTGTAATGTTCTTGAGAGAGCCATGGTAAAAAAAAATTAACACAGCAAAGAAGCACCCGTGATTGGAGGAGATATATACGAAACGAGATATTATCCCGCTCAATATAGAGCTACAGTATTCCCAGGTCTGTAGCACTGTTGTGGCTGGTGCGTGTCTTATGTATTTCTATAGTCACCTCTTCATTCATTTCTCATTCACTGCTAGCGAAACACTATGAAGCATCGGTGAATAACGCTACGATTTATGCCAAGGAAAACTTAATTGAATATGACCACATACGCCACAGGTAAGGGTTTTATCTCTTTATTTCATTTTACGGTATAGGTGAGGGTAAGTAAAGCATAACAAGGCACTGATGTATTGTTTCATGGCTCCTAGATAACGTTACGCAACTTCGAATGAGTCATGTTTGATCAGAGGCGTCTTAATCATAGCTGTCACCTAAAAAATAGAAAAACGACAAAGAAAACATGAAATACATTTTTTTCTTATTTTTGACGTTGGATGTTGAGCTGGAGCTATAAGCATCGCCTGGAACTCGACAGCAACTTACAGCCATCCAAATGAGTAAACTTTACCGCTGAATATCTTACGATACATTCATGTTAAGATGTTTCGTTTGCGTTACCCTAATATATAGAATGCTGCGTCGTAGTGTATGAAGTTAAATTATAAACGTTTTTTTCTTATAAAATAGTCTCTTCCTTTTTATTGCTTTCTTAACGTGGCGTTCCGGACAGCTTTTGGGGTGGTTCTTTCAAGAATGTAGGGTTTCCTTTCCTTGTAACGTGTTTTCCAAGTTCAAAATGCTCACCTTCTGTTGTGGGCTCACAAGAAAGTCACGTCTACGCAGTAATTGCATGCGGTATAACTCGTAGTACCTTACTCTGGCAGCCACTGAAGGTCATACGTACTTTTTATGAAGCAGTTGCAGACGCTCCTCTCCTATTTCGGTCTTTTCAACACCAGTAAACTTGTTTTTAACGGCACTAAATAGAACTTAAAAACGGCTTCTTTAGCTTAGTGGAACGAAACCTAACCTAATTTCGACTCGATTTTCCCTGAATAAGTAAACCGGCATTACAATGTTTTGAGATGCATTCTACAGAAGCAACAGCAACGCTTGTTTCTTTTGAGCTATGGTTCAGTGTCTGGTTTTCCTTAGTGCAAAAACAGTAAGGCCTGTAGGACGCTGTTAGTGGCACAAATTCTAGACTCCTGATCTATGTCTGGTGCCCCTGAAGTCGCATTTATCTGAAACCATTTTGTCTCGAGCCTATTTCCTCGAGTTCTATTCAACAAGATATATTTATCTGCATCTGAACCTTAAAGGAACACTAAAGTATAATAATAGGTCGACTTAGATTGATAAAATGTACTCCAAGAACTCTAATGTCCTTGATTTTACAAAAAAAAAGATGTTTTGATAAAGGAAAAAATTAAGGCCAAAGTTTTGCTGTTGGATTTGGCGCCGACATACCCAGGCGTGACGTCCCGAATTTAAAAAAGTAGTTATTATACTTTGGCGCCACTGGCTAAAAAATTTCCTCAAACTTAGTATGTAAAGTCTAAGGCCCCCTAATAGAATAATTTGCCTATTTTTTTACGCATTAGGAGCTAAGCAGGTACTGGTAAGCGCTGCTCCGGAACCGGGGAGGCAGTAGTATATATATATCCCTGCCCACAAACGTCGCCCCCACTCTTCAGATATACTTCTGGAGCCCCTGGTCACCACTGCGAATGTTGCGGAAACTGCAAGTTGGCGTTCAGTCAAATGGTATTTGTGCCCCTTTTCTCGCTTGCTAGACGTCTTCCCGCCGCAAGCCGGGTGATTTGGTATCCTAAAAAATAATTTACTAATACGCAAAAATCGCTTTTCTCTTTAGTGCACCTTTGAGCAGAACACAAACTAAGACTGATTACGAATTCGTAATGCTCGTAGAACGTCCCCCCGTGTCAGACCATCGTCACCCCCCTTTTTTCATTGCTGTATAAGACGAGAGCATAGTTGATGTGCAACCTTGGTTCCCAACTGCGTAGCCACAAAAAGAGCCTGGAAACACTTTTTGAAACAATCGTGAAATGATATAATTACTGGGATATGTTGTTTTCGCAAAAAACCTGTTGGAAACCTTTTTGTATCCTTCAAGCACAATCATTTTGGAGAGAGTCATTCCACTTCCTCTCGTCTGTCTTCTTCTGTGTCTTCTGGGGAGTGGGAACCCGCGGATGGAAGAGCGAAGTGGCCAAAACACACTTGCCCAAAATGTTACGTCAGCACATGTCACGGCCTGGGGCATTTCCTATCGCTTTTTTAAAAAAAAAATAGGTAATGCTACTTTTGCTACGTCAAGTTCAGGTGGCTCAATGAATGGTGTTTGCTGGGACTCAGTGGCGTTGGTTAGCATACTAGGCACGTGCCCACCCCCCAAAATTTTTTTCGCTATGGCATGTAGAACTAGAAATGGCCATTTTAAGTAAATACCTGCCCCCCTCCCCCCGCTCGCCCTTAAAATAAAAAAATGCCCCCTAGCCCGAAAAAAAAATTCTGCCTACGACCCTGCTCGGACGGTCTACTGATGCCACCCACTCGAAGATTCATCGACCTCAAGGATCGATTCGAGCTCACGAATGCTGAAGCCCCTCCCCGATGAGAGCAGTTGCGTTTTTTCTTGTTGTCCGTGGTCTCCGCTTTAGGACACCGCAACACGCGACTGCCGTGCGTAGGACACAACTTTTCCTTACCGTTAGGAAAAGTTGCGCCACCTGAATACGTGCACGACTGGGCTGGTGTATACAGGCTCTCGTTGGTTCGCTCCTGTCTGGCCGAGCTACGTGTCTATGCGCAGCGGATTGATTCGTTCTTTACTATACAGCTTGACAGCCGGGTAGCAGATTAATCCAGATTGCACATTTCATACGAAGCAGCGGTTGCCAATTTCAGTAAGCTCGCGAGCCGCGGACATCGCAAGGCCCTTAAAAGAGAGCCAGGGTTTGCTGAAAAGGGGGCGCGTTGCCATGTAAAGCTACAAATTACGCATCTAGGAACTGTCGTAGCGTTCTCAGTACAAGAAAAGTGCTGGGCTTTGGCACTTTGTCTATGAAAAACAACACGATTGGTACGTTGGTGTTACCTAGAGGGTAGGTGAAAAAGGCTGTTTTTGGTCGGTTTGAAATACCAGGCCTGTAGACATTTTGTTAATTTAACTCAGTTTTATTGAAGTTACTATCACAGAGAATGTTCGCAATAAAAAAACCAGCCAAAAGCTGTGGCACCAGTTCCCTACGTAGGGGTTCAAAACCTTGCGAAGAAAAGAGCGAGAAGCTTTTTTTGCAGTTTTCGACACAATATAGCAAGTTTTTTGTGGTACCTACCAAAATGTTATTTTGCCCATATCCATGTGAGCTTTCTATACGCATCAGTCTTTTTTAATATATTCAAGAAATGTTTCAGAGCCCTTTAAATTCGCAACATATATGGCTCTGTACATTCTCGATAGTACACACGACTTATATTTCATGACCACGTATTTCTATACATGAGAAAAAAATAAGCACGTGATTTTAACAAGAAAGCATATGATAGAACTCGTACAAACTGCATCACGTAATCTGAACACAGTAGGTCACGCTGAACTTGACATGCAGTTGGCGTAACATTTACTTTATATACATGTGCACTGTTCCAGTGCACAACGCAAGTGCTATGCGGTTGAGAAAAGTCACCTAAATAACTGACGTAAACATTTCGTTGTAGGTGCGCTCCGCGATCGAAAAAAAAAAACTCCTTTGGCAGCGCTTTGATCAACTTGCCTGCCAAGCAATCATTGATGTTGCTATTATATAGTTTTTATTTGTACAGCACCCAATAAAAGAAAAGTAAAAGCTCAGAAGGCAATTTATACATTCAGCAACTGCATTGAATATTTCCCACCATTTTTACTGACACTGGGATCATATTCGTGCCCTTCAAAAATACGATGTTGAGGTATGCTTCGCTCAGCGAAGTTAAATTAGGGCGTAGCGAATATTGACTGTATTAAAATGACTGTTTTGTCACCTTTTTTGCAGTTGTTAGCGCCAAACAATATAAACAATTATAACACGAAAATGCTTCGCTAGTGTTCGCCATGTATTCCGGACTACAGGTGGCTTAAGAGAATGGAACATATAAATGAAAAGCCGCTCTTAGGGCAACCGTTGCAAGCAATCCGCACTAATAAGAATAATTTTTGTGGCTGTGTGGCCTTAAGTCATAATTTGATCAATAGGCATGCTGAAGTGAGGAATTCAAGATTAATAGTGACCACCTCGTATTCTTATCTAAGTACAAGCGACAAAGTGAGCTACCAACAACAGCAGGTAATAGAACACAGCGGAGTATCCCTGACGTAAAGAATAATTGTCACTATTGTCAAAAGCACATCGATTCTATTTACTTCTCTCCTAATGTGAGCTGACAAGGTAAAGTCGGTTGGCGTATACTGCTATCGTGCCCTCAGCGACACTGACAATATGTAACCCGACGTGTAATTGATTCGTTACATAAAGGATGATACCTGAGGGATTGCCTAAACCAATAATAATTATACAGCACGTGCTCACGCATTCTCCGGAGCAGGTGAGCACACGAAGTTACAATAAGACCCGCGTCGAGTGCCTCTTGCGTACACCCTTGACACAAGCGCCACTCGAGAAGGGTATAATTACAACGATCACTCGTATGAGTGCAGATTAAAATCAACAGATAATGAGCAACGGTTTTTCTTACCTCTTACTGTAGTACGTCAGTTCCTGTTGTGGTATGGCCAAAGCAGCATTCGCCAGCCCACCGGCTCGTCGGGGGCACGTGGACGAGGCGCGTTGTAAGCGTCCCGCGCGTCTTTCCAAATTTCCCGCCACGCTTTTCGTGAAGCTTCCGCCGCCCGCGAAGATGTTTTTTTTTCCTTCTTAACAGGCCCCCTTGTCTAGTTTAAGGAGCTGGCGAGGGAGCTCGAAGTTCAGAACTAGGCGATGAGGGTAAGTCAGCAGGAACCCGGCCTCAATGCCCCTGGTCACGTACCGCACACCGCTTCGGTGCTAGTGAGAATGAGTCGCGATGCCCCCGGCCTGCCAACATTTATAGACCCTGGTGGCATGCCCCCTCCTCTTCAACATGCCCACCCTGGCTTCCCCTTTCTCTCTCTCCTCTTCTCTCTCTTCATTGTTCAGCACTGACACTGTCCTTGCTCTAATCGTGCATTGATAGCCTTCTTTCTCTTTCGGTGCCTCGTAGGCCGGTAAATATACTTCCCCTCTGGGTTTGAAAGAGGGCCTCGTAGTGGGGAAGGGGGCCAGCGGAGAAGGAAAAGCTGATGGGGGCATTCCCGTGGAACCAGCACCCGTTATTACGGAAGAGGGGGTCAGCTCTGTCGGCATCGCGAGGAGATGGAACAAAATGCGCGTCAACTTGCAAACACCCTCTCTGGTTTCGCTTCTCTCTCTCTATTCTAGCCTTCTTGCCACTGAAGTCAGGCTTCCCGTTTTCCATCGCTCAGACCCAGCTCTCTCGCAATATCGAACATTACTGTGCATTTGTTTTCTGCGAGCTCTCCTCACCTATGCTGCGGCCATGTGAACCTGCACCGCCGGGAAACACAAGCCCACGTGGGCCGATGCGCACTGCGGTAAGCGTAACAGCCGTTCTGGCGGTGGTTCGCGGGTGGTTGGCCAAGCGACACGCGATGATTCAAGTTGCGCGCGCGATCCTCCTCCGCTCGCCTCAGCAGCACTATCCTTCTTTCCAGCGCCGTTTGCACACTGGAGAGAGGGCATGCATGCATGGGTGACGGTGACGACGAAGCTACCACATTTCTGCTGGTCAACACGTGAAACACGCCCGTGGCGGCACCTGGTTCCAATGTCAGGAGACAGGCACTACTCCAATGATGCGTTGCGGGTGCTCATCCCCGCTTTTTGTGTTTCGTTTATATGCTTCACAATCGTAGGATTGGAGCAACAAGATGCATAATTTTCTATTCTCCTTGTAGCAGTATCGAACTCAGTTTGTTTCGCAGTTAGAAGGCTGTTTGACATGTTATGCTCATTTCGTATGGAGGATTTTTTTCCCCGTTACTCCATATTTTTTTGAATGCGAATAGAATTTTTAACGCCTTTACGCAAGGTTGACCACGTGGACAGTGGCGAAATGTGCGACCGTGGCCTATAAGCGTGGCTTTCTTAGTGCGCCAGAGCCTTCGACGGCAGTAAAAAACATGCATTGGTAATTTAAATGCGAGAGCATGCATAAAAATTGACATTGGCAGTTTTTACCAGATGAATGTATATAAATATCAGGGTCCCAGCCGGATTTGAACCTAGACATTCTGTGTTGCAATCAAGTAGTCTAACTCAGAGCCACGCCAGGTCTCAAAGTTGTTTTGAAAAAAAAAACACCCTATGAAGTACTAATGCTGGCGTAACGCCAATTGGGTTTGCAGTGCTGGATATCAGTGGAGTAGCCAAAGGGGGTGGGGTTCAACCCCCTCCCCCGCCACTTACTCACTTTTTTTTGTCGCTTCGCGCTGACATAAACTGAGCCATTATTCTATCACAATATCATTCCTGGACACTTTTACAGAGAATAATGTCGGGTGTTTGTCAAGGCTTTGGCCTTTTGTGAGATTTTCAGCAGGAGCCTCAACCGCAAGTGTATTGAATTGGCTCGGCTACGCGACTAATGCTGTAGCTGTATTCATATACTTGTACTGGCCGGAACAGAGTTCACTGTAGTCGATCGATCACTACTATAATTTTCACTAGGCCGACGTTCATTTTAATGGCAAAAGCCAGACACAGTTACAAGGTCTGATGGGCCACGTTCTAACATAATACAGTTTGACTTTTCAAACGTGTGCTAAAACATACTCAAGCCAGAGACTAACTTTTCTATTGAACCTTACCACGTTCTGCTAACATCGAAACACACACACACACACACACACAATCGTGCGCGTGCGTGTGCGACAAAGTATTCGGTTCATCCACCGATCTTCGCTTGTGCGCGAGTGTACAATATATTGATACATGTCTTTACTATGCTCTAACGGCTAAAGGCACTCCGAATTGTTCTGTAGCGACAAAGGTGCAACACAGGTAAACGGGGAGGTCAATCAGAAATGTTGAAAGGCGTACTGAAATAATCATCATGTAATTTAAGCTGGTAAAAAAAGATCATGGTCATAAACCCGAAACAGTGTAATGAGAAATTCAGTGTGGGCAGCTGTAATGAGCACAAGTTTTATAGCTCAGGATTGTAGCGAACACCGCAAGAATAAGGAACATAAAGATCAGAGAACATTTAAGAAATTAAAGATAATATATTGAATCACTCCATCTGTTTGTCCTTTTACATTGACATGAATACAGATGGGCACACCACGTGATATCTGCAACTAACGACACAACGCACAGCAACAAATGCATAAAATGAAGAAGCATGGGTGGACATGTGATCATGTGAAGTTAAGCAGAATATGCACTGTAACCATAACTTTTTTTACAAGAAATAAAATAAACTGTGTGTAGCCATAATGGCTACATTCAAACTTGGGTTGTTGCATTGCCGTTCACACCTTTCGTATCCGCGAACCAACGTCTGAAATTGAAAGGTGCCACCGAAAAGCAAGGAGCAGAGTAGGCAATGTCCGAGAACGGAATCAATCTTCCACGGTGTGGACGTAATTTTCAGCAATATATCTCAATCAGTTGAACTTGGACCCTTACAGCTGGATGAAACGTTGCGCATTGTGATTTTACCAAAATGGCCTTTTTTTACTACCCGCCATGTTGGTCCAGTGGTTATGGTGCTCCAGTGCTGACCCGCTGGTCGCGGAATTGAATCCCTGGCTTATTTTCAATGTAGGCCGAAATTCTCGCGGCCCATGCACTTTAATTTAAGTGCACGCTAAAGACCCAGAGTTGTGAACTTTTTAGAGCACCCCACTACCGGTTTTTTATTATCATATTGTGGTCTCATATTAGTCTCTAATATATACCTTGTCGCCCAGATCACAGATCTGATAGAGATCAATTTTATTTATTTCCTTTTGTGCTTGCGCTGATGACTCCATCTTTTTAGCGATTGACTCGCCTTCGAGTGCTTCCAGAAAACTTGTCGCTTATATATAGAGCAGCGGTCTTGTAGTAGTCACATTCTTTGTGATTTCTGAAATTTTCGAGTGTCTTCTCCAACGGGTGAACGAGAGGACCAATGCACCAAAACTTCGTGAGTCTCTTTGTCTGAACTTTCTTTTCCAAAATATATGCATGTATTGCAGAGAGCTCCTTCCTGAAATTAGGAATACACCAGTCTCAAAAACCTTTCTCTCCAGTGAGGTTGGAGCTTAAGTTGGCGCTTCAGAAGGAAGGCTGCAGTTAGGACCTGGTTTCCATGGCGTCATCAACCAACGTCGTCTAGTCTCGTCGTCCTGCAACTTCTGGTGTTTTGACCCGGTAAACAGGTAAATACCAAAACCGTTGTCAGGAATCATAGTTTTTGTGCATGCATCATGTTTTGATATGTTTTGAGGAGTTCTTTCGGCATACAAGTCATTTTCATGATTGATTGATTTACGGAGTTTAACGTCCCAAAACCACCATATGATTATGATAGACGCCGTAGTGGAGGGCTCCGGAAATTTTGACCCCCTGGGATTTTTTAACGTGCACCCAAACTTGAGTACATGGACAAGAAAAAAAAACACGAAATAATACGCTAAGAAGAACACAAGAACCAGAAATGCAATGTGCGTTTACCGGTTACCCCCAATTCTGAGTGGCCAGCTTTCAGTGGGACAGCAAGTAACACGCTTGCCAAGAACGCCGCAGAGTTGGGCTCAGGACTGCACGGATGACAGCTACAGATACAGGCTGTTTCACACCTAGAGGAAATGTGGAAGCGCGTGGAATTGTGATGCGGTCGGCGCTGCAAACACGCGCCGTCAGCAGCTCGCACGTGCGCGGATGATTCAGGCATGCCGTTTTGAACCGCGTCCTCTGCTATGGTGGCTCTTTTTGCCGCATTGCTGGCCAGTGCGCGGATATCATTGTTAGTGCAGGAACTGTGCCGATAATCAGCACTACCTCTCAGCCTTTATTTGGGATAATGGGGTTCTACAAGCAGAATGTGACAGCATACCCAGGGCCGGATTAACAGTGTCGAGGGCCTGGTTCAAAAAAATGGAGAAGGCCCCTCCCCTTCTCCCGGCCCCCTTTCTTTCCCGCTTTGTCATCTGTTCGTGCTAGAGCCTTGATGCTTTTTTTTTAATTTAGCTGCAAAGAACACAATCAATATTTATTCTAAGTCTCCCCGGAGTGTTTACATTACCTGGCCATTTTCTTTGCTGCAGAGCACGTGGAGAGGTTATCATCGTAATAATTACCTATATCAGGAAACGAAGACACATGGAAAGCATTAAAATTTCTCTGGTTAGTTGGATCACCCTGAAAAAAGATTAAACTGTGCTACAAGTTAAGACGAAAAGAAAGGAATGCATACAACACTAAGAAGTGCACTCCAAGCGCCGTTTGTGTTTTTTTTTTTCGTTCGTCTTGGCCTATAGCGTTGTTTACCCTTATTTCAAGAGAGGACATCTTCTCTGGAAAATCAGGGAGCGCCTTTCTGAAAAATAGCTTCCTCTATCTGCTTCGGCTTCACTGATCCGGTATCGCACCCTTTGGTTGCCTGCGTGGGAGCAGAGCCGAAGTTCACAGGTGGGTCTTTTGCAGAAACTCTCCACGTGTATACTTTTCGTAAATAGGCTACCAATCGTCTAGCTAGTTTTTATTTCATACAACAACACACATCTCTGCGCTTCTAAGGCAGCATTTAGATATAGTTATAGGCAGCATTACAATATGCATATACAATATGCATCATATATATGGCCACTGATCAGTACAAGTACTAGATAGTTTAAAATTAAAATGATTCCGGAGCCCTCCACTACGGCGTCCCTCATAATCATATGGTGGTTTTGGGACATTAAACTCCACATATCAATCAATCAATCAATCAACATTAAATAATTAAAGTATGGGAAGTTTGAGGTTTAAATTTTTTGGAAAAGGTGGCACCTATAATAAGTGAGATCCATGTAGAACTTGCACAAAAACTTTTCAATGCTACTCGAAAAACGACCACACATATTTCTATTTATGCACAAATTTTCGCTTTTAAATTTGTAATAGGGTTGCATTTCTTAAGGTAATATTCACGTTCATAGGGCTTCAGCGCATTAAACAATATTTCAAACAAGAAGCACTCCATATACGCCTTCGCAGTGCGTGTTGGACTGCAGCTGCTAAATTCTCTTCAGGCTGCTCAGCGTGCCTATCCTCTGGTTCAGCCCCTTCCCTCCACACGAAGCATGGTTTTGGGCGAGTAAAAGGTTTTTACTGCCGACTCCAAAACTGTGAGCTAACTATAATATTACGCACGTTATACAACGAATGAACTCTTATAAGCATGTTGTGATGAGATGCCCTGAAATGGCTGAGAATACGACGAAGCGGCGTCGAAACGCGAGAGCACGCTCAATGGAATAAGTGGTGCGCCCATCTTGAACGTAGCCTCCCTGCACGTGCCCACGTGCCACGCACACAACAAGAACAGAGGAACAAGCCACGTTGACCGAACGGACGGAGCCAGACGCTGGAGCGAAAGACGCGTTTGCCTGGTGGGATGTCAATGTTCTAAAGCCCAACATTGTCGGGAGATACCTGCATCGGACGTCAATGTCCGTAGGACTCCGCACACGGCACATCTTCTGATCAGGCGCCCAGAGGACACAGCACCTGCGACAACCCTGGCCCTTCTCGTCCGACAGTATTGACGCTGCCGCAGTTGTTTCGTCGGTTCCCAAACGTGTGAGCGCGTCGTTTGTTGGAACTGATTGGATTCGAAAGGGACTTTGCTATTTTATATTGCTTACTGTGCTTTCTTCTCGTGCCGTTTGCTTTTTTGTGTGTTTGAGTATATGTTTGTGGGTCGTGTTACTTGCGTCCTATTCCTTGCAATCCTAGGCAGCGTCTCTCACATACACGACTAATAATTCTCCCCGAACCTTATTTCAGGACTCATGTATGTTGATAATTCACATAGATTATCTGTTTCTATCACGGGAATTCAGCCGGAAAATAACGAAGTCGGCCATTTTCTCTGGCCCTTGGAGGGGCTAAAACCGGAGGGCCCAGTTTACTTGAACCCTGTGAACCCTGAATAATCCGCCCCTGAGCATACCTTGTTTGCGCTCTCAAAACGCCAATATGTTGTGTGCGTTAGTGAATATTTATTCAATGTATGCGCACCGCTGTGCACTTCGACGAGGAAGACATTAAAAGTAGCGTGCAAAGTGCGTTGTTTTTCTTTCACTTGGAATTTAAAAAGAAGCACTCAACAGTAAGAGTCGTATTGCTGTGCTGACTTAACATGATAAAACCAATGGGCATAAATTGAGGAATCTGTAAGTGCCTCAAGGCCTGATCGTCTCTTTGCGATGACATATCATTGGCACCACACTTGCTAACCGGCTTCGAAATGTAGTGTACATTTTACAACAGAGTTCAATATTCTTAATACACCCTTTTCCTGATACAGGGGACATGCTAAACCAGTCAACCAGCACAATGCTGTTCTTTTCAGAGCAGAAAAAAAGAGAAAAAGTACTGTGGACGAGCCCTTGTTTTATTCAGCTCAATCTGGATCTGATGATCCCACAAGCCCATCGTCAACGAACTGTACATGCTGCGGCAAACCACATCTCTGACACCATGTATTCACTGCCGTCTAGAATGAGCGCTGCCATCGCTACCATGCACTGGGGACATGGACTTGGAAGCGTCACTAGTGCATTTCGGCACCGGAAGTTAGTTCTTTTTGTTGTGATCAAATATCGTCGAGAAGAAGCACGTTCAGTTGGTTGTTCTATCCTATTTCATTCCTGATTTTATTACCATTCGTTTTGTTCAGTTAAACTCGCTCGACTGCTCAGCAGTCATCACTAAGTGCTTCTTTTATTTAAAGTCAAATAGAGACTTCGCACAATACATGCTCATTATCGTGTATTCCTCATCTAAGCTTACTGCGGCGCGCACGCAATAAAGAAACACTCATGAACGCACACATTGCGACCATTTTTTGATAAAGCAAACAAGGTATGCTGTAAAATACTGTTTTAGGGCCCCATTATCACTAATAAAGGCTTAGAGATTGAGATTTCACAGGGTTTAGTGGAGACAAGCGTTGATAGTTTGGCTGGTTGGTACGGGAACATCTGAATAAACTGCGCAGCAGGACGGGACACGAAGAAAGAAAGCATGCGCGAGGTTGTCATTCCTCGTTTCTTTGTGCCCTTTCTTGTGGCGAAAATTTTTCCTAAAATGGTTAGTGCAGAGTGTCGGCCCTGTTCCTGCATTAACGACGATATCCGTGCGCTGGCCGACAATGCGGCACGTGCCTTGCTGTAGCAGACGACGTGGTTCAACCCTTCACCCTTGAAGCGTCTGCGCACGCACACGCATGAGCTGCATGCTGTCGGCGCGCGATTGCAGCGCTAGTCTCATTCGCAATGTCAGGCGCTCCGATATTTCCCTTATAAGTATAAAACAGTCTGTACATTGAAAAATGCCACTTCTAAGTATGCGCGGGCACCACTGACCCGCCTACTTAGCATTTGTCTCTTTGTTCTATTGCCGAGGCTATAGCAATCGTTTTGTCCGTATAGCGCTGTTGGTGGTGTAGCGACGCAGAAAAGGTCAAGAAATCACGGTGCTTCGTTTTCAATGCAAGCAATGCTGCCAAACAATCTTCGGTTTGCGATATTCTAGTTTGCACCGGTCACCCAGCAGAATGATTCCCCGCATCTTTTTTTAAATTTTTTTTTCTCCTGCCGCTTTCCTCCGACAGTGCGCCCGACGGTTAAAGCAGTTTTATAGCCGCACCGATAAAGCAGAACAGAACACGGGAGTGGGCACGTGAGTGTTGGCTCCGCACGCTCAGATATGACTAATCTCAAACCACGTGTAATTTGTTGGTGTCACCCGTGCCGAACAAAGCGCGATGCTCCGTCGTTCTAGACAAGCGTTTTCAGGCTGGCGCACTCCGGTGACTTGCAGCGGTCGCGCGACCATTCGCGACTGGCGACTAAAAAGCGACTGATGTTCACATTGGGAGAGGCTACATGCGAGCGACCGGAAGTCGCAAAACTGGAGAGTCACGTCCAGATCTCGTTATCAGCGAGAACTCTGGAGACTGGCGCCGATCAGCTGATCACCGCCAGCTGAGTGAACAGAGCGAACCGAGCGCACTGCATTTATTGTTTTCGTCCGTTCTCGCACAGCGTTGAAAAAAAAACAAGAAAACAAAAATTCAGCATCGCTGATTGGTTCCAGCATCTGTGCGACTGCAGTCGCGCGACTGAAAAATCGGCCAGGAAGCGACTAGCCAAAAGAGTCGTTTTTCGACCGTTTGCGATCGTTCGCTACTGTTTGCGACCAGTCGCAAATGGTCGCGCCACCGCTGCTAGTCGCCGGTGGGCACCAGCCTTTAGCCTGTATACTAACTCCCGTATTCAAGAACGTCGCTCCACTCAACGATCCACCTTCACTTACGAAATTCGATGGAATCACCGCCCCTAGAAACGAAAAGTCGCTGCACACTAGTTTAGACACTCAGCCGCGATTCTTCAGGAGCACGGTGTCATTTTAAGTCGAGCAGCGGCGCTGTGCTCAGCTCGGTCAGGAGAAGGACGAAATTCGTGTCGAGCCTTGTTTGAGAATCTGGCCTTAGTCAAAGCTCTGAAAAAGAAGCTGCCTGGTTGCGATGTGTTTCTGCTCCACCGGTGCCCACGAACTTCTACGTGTGTCGTTTGTGTACCTCGCTGAAGAACAGGAATTAATGCACTTGTTCGGTGTCTTTCGTGAATCGAAAACCCATAGATCAGAACCCGCTACCATTGCTGAAGTTTGTTTGCGACTGAATGGTAAGAGGACACTTGCTCTACTTGGGCTCTCATAAAGCACCATGTTTCGTGCAACTGCATTTGTAGGTATTGCTTTAAACCTTCTGGGCTGGTCAAAAAGCAACGAAGCACTGCACCGTGACTCATAGCAAGTGCTTCCGAATGTGAATGAGGAACCTGTGCCACTGTTTCATGCTCAACGTTCAGTGTAGCTGTGTTGCTACGAAAATGGGACGCTAGAGCTCGCGGTTCATTTGGAATACCTGTGCAGATGACACAATATTGGACAGATAAAATCATTTTTCATGCAAAGCATTTTTTTGCTAACCTGACGCATTTTGAGCGTTTCCATCTGCGTAATTGTATATCTAGCCGGCTACGTCTGGCCGTTGTCGTGTTCGTATCCTTGACTTGATACATGGCACAGCTTGCATAGGAAGGCATCAGTGTATGTATGACGAACGCGATGAACAGGCCATTACATCTATTACGCAAGACGTTTGACGCGTACGTCAAGAAACATTTTCATTCAGTGATTTGTGGCACATACCTGCATACTACGCTCCATGTGAATGCGGGTATGAGCCACAGGTGATTTATTGTTTGTATGAAACCAGAAACGGTGATGATAGAAAGTCATTTTTTTACACCATAGTGTTATGGAGCTTGTCTGACAGAAAACGCGGGGCAGGCAAAGTTATAGGGAAGGGGAAGATTACAGTAGCGAAAAACTGTAAAATGCGAAAGATCGCATTCAGAGCCTAAATATAACCCTAGAATTTTGCGTTATAGTAAACCATACTCCCCACAGCTACGCCAGTCCTTGAAATGGCATATATATATATATATATATATATATATATATATATATATATATATATATATATACTGGCTAACTAACTGGCCCATAATTCTAACTAACATAAGACTAACTGGCCCATAATTCAATGGGCCAGTTAGTCTTCGTGAAGGTATGGGATATGGCACAACGGCACAACGGGAGCGTTGTCAACAAGGATAAATATATTTATTTCCCAACAGTTTCGGGAGGGGACCTCCCTTAATCAGGGGATGAGTTATACTGACATGAGCTTCCAAACTCCCCTGATGAAGGGAGGTCCCCTCCCGAAACTGTTGGGAAATAAATATATTTATCCTTGTTGACAACGCTCCCGTTGTGCCATATCCCATATATATATATATATATATATATATATATATATATTTATATATATATATATATATATAGGCAGGCATGGTGGTTGAGTGGCCGTAGCGTTGCATATAGTCTAGTAGATCCTCCGTGAGCGGAGGATCTCGTGGCCTTCATCAGGAATTCCTGATGAAGGCCAGACTCTAGGCCGAAACGTCGAAATAAACCACGTTGTGACCGCTCACGGAGGATCTACTAGACTGTATATATATATATATATATATATATATATATATATATATATATATATATATATATATATATATATATATATAATGGCGTTATATTACGTCAACATCCGCTGTAAAGGCCACGATTACTAATAACAATGCAATGCATCACCCATTCACTCCTGTAACTCGCCAAGTTATGGTCATCCATTGCATAACCCCGAAGAATACGCTGAAAATCATTGCTTACGGTATGAACAAACGCCCCAGTGTGCAGTTCATTTTGATAAAAATGGCACCTTTGCTCTAATGTGAGTACCGTCGTTACGTCGGACCATAAAATGCCGCTTGGACGTCGGTGTAGTAGACGTGCGTAATAAACTTACGATGGACCCCGTAGCGGGGAGGAGGGGGTGAAGGGGTTTTTATATTCTCTTGCTTCTTGAAATGGGTACTTCCTGAAAAATGGGCGCTTTCACCAAATAGTGAACATCGTCAATAAGTGTCCCCATAATCCTTCCCCACCCCTTCCGCGAAAAAAATTCCTTGTTATGAATGAACCTGCCCACGATGCACGCATAACTACTTAAAATGCACAAAGTCGGTCGATTTAGACGCTTGACTCTAACCTATAAAAAAATGCGGGCGACGTGACTACTCGCCTACCACTTTGCGTGACATCAACTCCCAGAATGACTGTGATTGGCCAATTTTTATTTAAACCCTTGGTTCAAGTTGCGTGAAACACCATGCATTTGTGCAACTGCATACAACTTTGGCAGTAGCGTTCTCGATAATCGCCTCCGGGCGTATGGTAACACGTTGAATGTATATAACACGAAACCTGGTTTTGCTCCGTCGACAGGAAGCCGTTATCACCAGACCTGCCCGGAATGAGCGAGCTCTAATCACGCGCACTTAGCCCCAACGTTGAAGTTACACACGTGCTCATACACAAATCAAGGCATGTATTTGTAAGAAAGAAGGACAAGCGAGCGAAGGAAGCATTTACTGTTGTTATGGTCAAGATCCGCTGTGAGGATTGAGAAGGTGTTTCCATCGGGGAGACCAGCAACATTCATTTGACAGCGTCTGCTTTAACATCAGAACCATGTGAAAAAGAAGAAAGTGGCCTCTAGCGCAATGCAGGAGCATGCGGCTATGACATACACCATTGATAGTATGAGTGATAGCATCATCCGGAAAAAAAGAAATTGGAAATCTTGAGTCCCGCTATAACAAGGCACGAACTTACTTGAAATGATGGAGAGAGAGAGAGAGAGAGAGAAATTATTAAAAGGAAGAGACAGGGAGGTTAACCTAGACGAACTGGTTTGCTACCCTGTACGGGGGTGGGGAAAAGGGTCGGAAAGAGGATAGATATAGAGAGATATAAAATAAATTAGAAAAAAAACCACATGCGCATTTCAATTCATCAGCGATCAACAGCCACAAAAATTGACAATTTCCAGTGACTCAAAGGCGGCACTGCAATCCCTTTTATCACCTTTACGCCACGGCTCGTACGAACAGCTGGTATTTGAGATTGCAGAAAAGACTCACCAATTCATTGAGGAAGGACATGAAATAGCCTTTCAATGGCTTCCAAGTCATTGTAGAAAAATTGGAAATGAACGGGCCGATCGAGCTGTCCGTTCTGCCCATTCTGAAAACGATGAAATATCAATTCCGCTTTCCAGAACTGACGCTGCACAGAAACTCCACATGCTTGCTCGCAAGCGCACCACGTCACAATGGAACGAGTCACATTTGATCCATGCATGGTTAGGTACTTTAGACCCAACTCTCAGTCTTCGAATTCCTCCAGAATTGCGCCGGCGAGAAGCTACTATGCTGTGCAGATTATGGTTGGGCGTCGCATTTACCAATGCGTACGCGTTCCGCATAGGAATGGCTGACACTACTGCATGCGACCATTGTGGCAGTGATGAAACAACTTGCACATTCTGTGTGAATGCCCACAATACTGCTCGCAGAGACAGTCACTCTGCAATGCACCAGATGACCTGGACAACCAGCCTCTTTCGGAAGAAAGACTCTTGCGCTGCCGACAGGACTTTGTGTCGCAGAAGGCTGTGAAGGCGCTCCTGCGCTTCTTGCGTTCAACCGGTCTGTCCAAACGACTGTGATCAGAACTCTCTGAAATGATGGAAATTCTCCCTCGTCCTATGCGTGCTGTTTGCGTCACGGGCTGAAGGTTATTCAAAAGACGCTAGCCTGGTCTCACGTGATTAACGCATCTGTGTGGAAACCGGGACGTCTTTTCTTTTCCTCTTTTATTTTGTCGGTGAAATTTTTTCATAATCACAAAGGTTTGCATTCAGAACAAGTGTTGAGCGAAAATGCTTTCACCTGTTCTTCCCGATCTTCCAAAAAAAAACTTGAACCATTTTATGGATTCGGCCTAGATCAACTGGATCTAAATGCTTAGAGGAATGAATGTTGAAGTGGCACCGTTGTGGCGGTCTCATTCGGCGAAACAAGCGAACAGGGTGTATATGTTCACTGTTCGACAAATTGCGTGACTAGAATGTTTGAAACTGATTGCGTATTCTGTAAATATAATAGGTGCGTTAGTGGTGGTGCTTTTTATTTATCAGGTGTTATGTTCTTCAAGAGCAGCGGACCAGAATCGCACATCACCGTTTCATTTGCTGATACTTACCTGTACGTTAGGTGAGACTCCTTCATTAACTTGAATTGCTCTCAAGGCCTAAAGGAGTTACGTAGAGGAGTGATTTATGCACAAGCTGCAAAATGTTTGAATAAAAAAGATTCTGCAAGATATCGTTTTTAATACTTCATAAAATACAAATTTTTTTTGATGTGCAGAATATTTTTAAATTCTTTGCCAAGAGTGTATACGTGTATACGTGCGACACTGGCATTGCTTTATACATATATATATATATATATATATATATATATATATATATATATATATATATATATATATGTTTTTGCACAATAATAATAAGATCTAACAGACAATGATGCCAAGGAAAGTATAGGGGAAGATATTAGACCGATTTGTAATGTAATTATAAAGAAAAGTGGGTGAAAATATAACTTGCCGTGGGCATAAATATTTATATATATATATATATATATATATATATATATATATATATATATATATCTATATATATATATATATATATATATATATTACAGATTTCATGCTCTGGGCTCTGGTTTAAAACCTGCTGCCAGCTCAATAGGCATTTAGGCGTGGCTCGGTACAAGTTATGCATATAGGCTGCGTGAAAAAGAAAACCAATTGGTAAATATTTTGGCGTTGAAAAAAATTTATCCTCCCATTTTTTTAAATTTTTAACTCTATATTTGGGTGCATCATCGATTAATGAGAATAACATTTTGAAGACTCCACTAAGACATACGCTGTCGCTAAATAATTCTTACACTTGTGCGGAAAACAACATTGCTTGAAACAACGTTGTCACCTCGAAAACACGGCTAACGCTTCTTGGCCTTTGGCACATCACTCCATTAATTGTTTTTTCACTTCTTTGTTATCTGATAGGTGGGGTTTAACGTCCGAAAACCACCATAGGTTTATTTCTTTGTAATGAAGAACTGTTTCTAAAATTACAAAAAAAACCTAAAGAAATCATTGTGAGGGCGGGGAGGGGGGCACAAAGAGCAAGCTTTGCACTGCATGATTTGGTCGCTCCCACTTTCGGCATTTCGACACCTTTATTGCGATTATAAATTATAGTTGCCCTGCTTTATCATTTCCCTCTCTCTTGGTCCTTCATTTGCGTTTGCTTGTTATGATTCATGAGCACGAGGTGATCGGGCCTGCGTACTAGGACCTTAATAAATGCTTCCACTTTCATATGCCTCAGGCGGCGAATGTTTACAGCCCTTTGCGTAATTCGATAGAAGCGTTAAAAGGAGACCATATATAAGCGAGCTTGTATGTATCCTTCTGAGCGGACTCGTGATACTCCTAGCATTCATTGAAAATTTTTGCATAAGCTATAGTGATGGCTCCTCGTTCATCAAATTACCTATCAGTCGGGAAAAATTCGATCCCGGCCGCTACCCGGTTGTTACCGGGAGCATAATCCTTCTCTGTCTCATTGTAGGATAGGAAAAAAATATAAATGGCTGTACTTTGAGTAGATGATAAGTTTAACATACTGCAGCGTGCGTGCCGGCAGGAGGAAGATGGAACGCGCCTATACATCGGCCCCGAATTCATATTTATTTGTTAAAAACATTTTGGGTGTATAAAGTAAGTTTAGACAATACTAGCAAGTTTTGATGAAACCCCCAGGATATATTACTGCTGGTGTATACGTTAAAGTGCTATTCCTTCTTCATGAAGTGATGCCCTCCACCTCTTTTCCCCCTCGTGATTTAGAAGTCATGTCGATGTGTGGAAAGTAAAATATTTTTACCACTTCTATATTTGCACTGTGATTATTCTTCATACTTTTTTGTTTCACTGCACTGACGCATTTGTAACTTTTTTTATTAGTACAGCATGGGCACCCCAGTAGCAGCGAAGGATGCGCATTTATTTTTAAGTTACTTTTGGTTCCCGATTTCCTATATATATATATATTCAGCAATAAAGATTCCACACAGGCCGTTACGTAGAGTAACTGTTCCCATCGTTACGCACGGATCATTGCAACAAGAAGTGGAGCCGCGGCTGATCTCGCTTCGTCTGAATAGGGCGGTCATAACAGGCCCACTTGTCAACGCTCGCCATGCGGAGAAACCGAGAACTTGGTCCCACAGCGTGCTATCCTAAACGTACATGGGTCTCAAGCTCCCTTCACGCTCTTTTTCCACCAGTTTTGTTTCTTTTCAGCACTCCTCTTTATTTCCGCCTCAAGCCGAACTCCATCGCCGAGTCGCCCACTATGCCTTTTGCCTCTGCTTTCTCTCTCTTTCCCCCGGGCCAGCCTCCGGATGGGCGCGATATGCGTTTACGCTTTTCACCAGGGGTGGCTGGAAAATCTTGTCGCGGCCCGCCGAGGACGTCGTTGTCGACTTTCGATGACACTCGTCATGCACAACCCCGGGCGGCGTGATCAATAGCTCTGGTGGGCGGTCCTGTAGGTGAACGAAGTCCGCGCGAAAACCACACCCCGTGCGAGCTCCTCTTCGACCCAGTAGTGGGCCAGCTTCCATTTTTGCACCCGTGTACACGGCCGCGCGCTCCCTCTCCACGAACCATTGTTGCGTGGCCGGGAGCTACTTCATTTTTTATTACTTTTTCTTTGGGGAAGCGAGCCCGATGTGTGTGTGTTCGATGTTGTGCGCTCGGCGTGCATTAACAGGGAGCTCTAGAACTTCGCCTCCATCACGTCGACGCCAATACGCACCCGAGGCCCTTCTCAAACGCGTACTGTGTCTAATTTTTTCTCTTTTTTTTTCCCACTCACTCACCGGCATACACTTTGTGCGAGCTTCCGAGGCCTCGTTTGAAAGCTCGGGCTTCGACGACAGCTCGCAATGGGCGCCGCATTCGTAGCGCCTAGAAGAGTTCTCGCATGATAAATATTCTCGTCCGCTTTTGACGTTGTCTTCGCCTTTGCATACGCATTTCACGTCGAGCGTCCTGCATCTGATGAATTTCTTCACGTGAAAGGAAGGAAGAAGCCCCCGGCTGGAGTGGGCGTCGACCCCACGCACCGTTACTCGGCCTTTCCGCATAGCCGAACAAGTATTTTGTGCCCCGACCTCCGTTTCTTTTCTTCGTGTTCCACCCTTGAAGAAGACAAAGAAAGACGAAGGAGAAATACCCTTGGATAAGTGACTCTCGAGAAGTAGGTCACCCAGAAGCGATTCTGTTTGGCGTAACATGGTTTCACGCATTATCTACATTGTGCTGAATGTGTTAGGGATTCCTCTGATTTTAGAAGCTGGCTGTTGCTTCTACGTTTTTAATGTATACATTATCAAATGGGATACATTTCTCGTGTGGTACTCTTTAAAGGCAAAATATTCTAATCAAAGTAATAGTGGCAGTTTTTATGACTTGCAGCTCAGTGGTGAAAGCCTTGAGACAGAGGGAAAACAGGCGAGAGCAGCGTTATTTTATAAGCGTTATAACTTTCACTGTATATCTACCTGCCTCTTCTACCATTTCTTACCATATTTTTTGAGGAGTCGTTTTTTTCGACATTGTTTAAGTTTGTCGTGTGAATAACATAACATTTTTTTTGCTTGCGTTCATGATTATGCATATATTTTACTAAGTGCCAAAAAGGAGCGTTTACATAAACAATGTCTTGCCTGTAACCACCTCGCTTTTTACATCTTTCTGGGCTGCGCATGCATCAACGTTCACAGCAATATCTGTCTAGCTGCTCATTGTACACGAAGCATCAAATCATGTCAAAACAGCCGGTGCCTGCTGAGTTGCCACCGAAGCGCTGATTGTGTGCAGTTTATTTTCACAGGATTGCCGAACTATTGGTAGATGTCAAAACCAAACAAATATATCATTTGGTCTTACCTAGACCTAGGAAAAATAACAGAAAAAGTACTGTCATAAATAGCTAATGTAACTTGCAATAAAGCTTGTTTATCTGATTGACGCAGGCTTTTAAACTCCTCTACAAGAAATAAGTTGGAGGTATTCGAGGTTATCGTATTTAGCCCCTGTTTAATGGCGTAAGTCTTGCGATGTGTTCTGTGTATGGCATTACGATACGAGTTCAATCTGGTGAAAACAAAGCGAGCATATAGTGTCACAGACTTCGTAACGTATGAAGCTTGTCTGAAAATCTTCATATATGGGCAAATTGTCTCAGTTATTGTAGAATAGTGACTTCTCCGCCTTTGTAGATAACACTAGAACCATTTTGCAGGTTGTGTGCACTTGTCGAGCGGAGGGGGCATTTATCTCAAGCTTCCCATATTTTATGCCTATGACAGACTGTGACGTCATAGAAAAAAACATTACTCTCGCTTTAAACCACGAAGTTTACAGGCAACCTGCGCCTCAAAATTACCGCCTGAAGGAAGCGCCGCCATACCGGCGCCCAGTGTTATACTATTTAGGCTCCATACCTGCGCAGCCTGCATGAGGCAAACGTTGCATGCGCCATAATATCGCACTCCGCCATATAACGGCTGACCGAATACGGTGGCAGATGCTCCTCTCTCTCTCATGCGGAAAGACACACGAGGCCGCGGCTCTGCAGAACACCGGGTCAGCGTCAATGGTGAACTTTACCTGGGCACACGGTGCCGTGCATATACCACCTCTGGGGCCATTGTTGCAGGCGCGCCTGCGGACATGGCCGTCTATAACAAGGTGAGCGTTCCGCAAGCGCGGTCAAGTGCAGCGAAGAACGGTACGGTGCACGCGCCGCCGTCGTCATTTGCGACTCAAGCGCTTCCTTGGCACGCGCCGCGGCTGCGGTGTAGACGAGAACAGCTGAAGCCGCGCGCCTGGTTGCGCAAGCCTCATCTGCCCGCATCGCCGATGCCACCCGGCCGCCCGTTCGCTTGAATGGACCCGCAGCACCTGCCTTCGGGAAGCAGCACAACTCTCGCGTGACATCCCCTCTCCTTTATAGTGAGGATATTTCTCTACAGCGCCCGCCGTAACCCATCACTCTGCGACCTTTATTGGAATTACTCTTCTCTTTCCCTGTGTGCCGTGCTGTCGTTTAGACACAGATTAATTGACAACAGAAAAAAAAAGCGCTTTCCACGTGGATTATCCACTTGGAAGACTTAAGCTATGTATACACGTCCGGCAAAAACACTACTCCTGGCAACTTTGCAAACGATTATACATATACTTTTACGTATGTGTGTAATCGTTAAACACAAAAAGCACATGGAGATGAAACAACAATACGTAACCTACAGAACAGATATCGACGTCACTTACTAAATACAACTCTTTCTTGCACTCCCGGGAGATCCGCGCTATGCACAACCAAAAGCATACAGAAGCAATAAAGAAGGAGACAAAAAGACGCATCCCTACGTGCTTTTCGTGTTTTTTATCGCTTTAACTTTTAGGCACTCACTTTAATTATCACTAGGACAAGTAAAGCATTCGAAGCGCTGCTTTTTGTCACATTTTAATTTGAAGGAGCCGTTTTTAGAATATAAATCACGTGCCATCTTGATTTCGAAGTTCAGTTTGCCTTGTTTGATATAAATGTGCATTATCTTTAATATTTGGTCCCAGTGTAAGCATTTGCATTTTTTTGCTTATAGATCTTTGGTTACATTTATATCGTCTTTTATTTTTAGCTTCGATGTATAGGTAGTACAGGCCGGTTTTGGCGCATAAAAGGCTTGTTCATGTGCAAATAAATTCGGTTGTAAGTCAGCGCTCGTCTGTGTTTTGTGTGTCTCCAACGGTCTTCGTCTAAATTGAGCTGAAGCCTATCCAATTATGTACCATGCATCTTGCCCAAAGCAAAGTGCTTCTGTGAAAACAGGACTATGTACCACATAACGGGCTCGCGGCTGTTTCACTAACTTTACATATAAATAGTGTGGAATTGTGGGACGGGAATATACGACAAAATAAAATGACACGTCCAAACATGATAATCATGATATTCGTATTATGTAAAACATGACTACATGCTACGCTTATAGCGCGCTCGCGGCCGTTTCACTGGCTCCCCATATACCAAATTTTGTACGTGACGTATAGGACGACGAAGGTAACTGACACGTTCAAACATGATAATCATCATGTGCGTGTCATGTCTATGTAAAACAAATCAACATGCTACGCTCATAGAGCTCTCGGGGCCGTTTCGCTAGCTCCACAAATCTTGTGTCGTGATGGCGGAAGTAAATGACACCACCAAACATTATACTCATGACATGCGTGTCATGTAAAATATGACTACACGCTGCGCTCATAGCATGGTCACAGCCGTTTCGCAAGCTCCACATATACTAAATTACGTAACACTTGACATGAATTGACGACAAAGGTAAATGACACGTCTAAACATGATAATCCTGACATGGATATGATGTATGGCGTAATTTATGTCCGCCTCGTAACGTTTTGTTGATTTTAAAGTGAAATATGAACCTTTTTCATACGCACTTCGCATATAATCGACTCCCACTGTACGTGGGATCTGCAAATTTTCTACATTACACTGATGATCCGTACATCCTATGCAACATTTACACTTATCCCGAATTTCTGCCAACCGCCTTTCACATTAGCTGGCCCGGGCGGCCAGATTTTGCTACTTGACGCCAATTGGCAAATTTGTAAAAGCCGCAGCAAGCAATGAAAAAATGACGTTGACTACTTGGCTACTTTTTGGCTCTTGTTCTGGCGCTGACATCGACGGCTAATATACGCTAAAACCACGACTGAGTGACCCTCTTTGTATTCACATTTTTTACGCAGTATACTGGACGCATTCACGTGGGCCCAAAACGCGCCCCGGCCGCCATGACTTTTACAAATATTAATAGAGCTCGTATAGGTTAGGCAGCACTGTAATACGTAGCTGGTGGGGAACTCGTTCAGGTTGTCTAGCCGATATCCACCTCACGCGCTACTGCTCTGAGCTGTATAGGTGGCGCCACCCCAGGCGAAAGTTGGCGAAAAGTGGATTCATGCGATTAATAGAAGACTTGCGCAAAGTACACGCATCCTGCTGTTTTTGCAGTCTTTTTTCATTCTGCTTTATTACGTTCACTGCCGACGCTGCTGCACTTTTCAGCCAAGACGTTTGTTATGTTGACTGTTCTATTTTATTTGTTCGCAAATGACAGGCCCCCTTTTTTATTACTGTGTGCGTGTGCAATGCATTGAATGCGTTTCTTACTCACGTGAATACGTGTAAGCTGTTGTTCGCGTGATCTATTAACACAGACACAATAAATAAAGATTTTCATGTGAAGAGTCTAGCCAGTCTTGTTTTTCCGGTGACTCTATATAGCTGCAGCCGGCACATCGCGTCATCTGTTATGGGGTGAATATGACGAACGCTGTGAAAACCACGCCAAGAAACGCATTTTGTTACCCCGAGCACGTACTGAGGAGCAAGTACGGCAACTTCGTCAACTTAATGTGAGTGCTGACATGCCAGCAATGGTATTTTGGAGCGAAATTCAGAATCGGAAATGATTTTATTATGTCATAATAGAGACGTTTTTACCGAGTTTCATCAGATACTAACTTAAGAAATTGAAGACAAGGCAATGAAACTTTTTTTTTCTAAATTGAACGCAGAATCGTATAGAGTGTTTGCCGTTGTGCCTTTAAAAAAGTTTTTTAAAGAATCAAGTGTCGCACACAGTTCTCGCGATCGTCATGGTCAAATTTGGACTATGTCTGAAGGTGTTACCTGCTGTACTCTAAGGTAATTCAAAAAATTACTGCGCTAAATTTGCCGATTAATTCAAAGTACCTTGCTCACTCTACAATAACAATGCCGTGGGGCATGCTGCAAAAGTGAACTCGATTACTTGCACTCTGCTGTCGGTACAGTATAACTACCAATTTTCTTTGGTCTTAATGCCTCCTCGAATATGTCACCTGAATTCTTTTACTGTATTTGGGACGATAAACATTGCTGTGATGTATAATTTTGTATCTTCAAGTGTCACAACGCCATGATAATTTAGCAAAGCTGAAATGATCTTTGGCTACCTTTCTAGCTCCTAAATAACGGCGGCTGGTGGCTACTGTTCGAGTTACTTTGGTTATTATTGCGGCTCTCTTTCTCTTCCAGGATATGGTAACCCTGCTTATATCAGTCATTTGTCAATAGCAGTGGTTCTCAGCCATGATCATGTACTGGCGCTCTGTAGCAATCAGTATCCCTTGTGCCATGTAGTACCATTCATAAGAATCGCAGTCATGGTTTTGTTTGGGATCACTTGTGGACCGGTGAAAGTGATGTGTGGCCCCTTGCAGTGAGAGAAGTATGAGTGTTTGTGTGTTTGTGTGTGTATGTGTGTGCGTGTCAGTGCGTGCATGTGTGCGTGCGTGTGTGTGTCAGTGCGTGTGTCAGTGCATGCGTGTGTGTGCGTGTGTCAGTGCGTGCGTGCGTGTGTGTGTGTGCGTGTGCGTGGGCGTGCGTGTGTGCGTGTGTGCGTGTGCGTGTGTACGTGTGCGTGTGTGTGTGTGTGTGTGTGTGTGTGTGTGTGTCGAATTGAGGGAGGATGGCTACCACAACATATAGCGGAAGAAATGCGTGCCATGTACTACTAATGCTTAAACAAGAGTATACCCCATACACTCCATCTTGACAGTATGCCATAAGTTGCGCCCTCTGCAGCCCGATTCAACCTATTGCAATCTGTGTTTGCTTTTTAAGCCGGCAAGCCAGGAAAAAGCATTCTTTATTTATTTATTTATTTATTTATTTATTACAAGTACCTACATCGCCCATTGGGCATTGTTGTAGGGGGGTTACAGTAGAAAATAGAATACAAAACAGCAAAATAAAGGCAAATAAATCGTGCCTTACAGTATACAGGAGAAATCAACACTTGTTGTACAGCGTTAGAACAAAAGTACAAAACACAGGATCATACAACGAAAGCAGAAATTATACTTATAAAAATCAACAACCAAGAGAAGTACTAAGCAAACGTTAAATATATGGGTTATTTCAGCAGCTCAAACTGCTGTTTCAATGGCTGTTAGGAAATTAGAATCAGAGAATATTGGTATTTTTAGCGCATTCCACTCACTAATAGAATTTGGAAAGAAAGAGTATTTAAAGACATTCAATCGACAGGTATATTCTCTAATTTTATATAAGTGATCTTTCCGTTTGGACATATAACTAGGCGTCTTTAAATACCGCTCTTTATTTAGTCCAGTCTTACCGTGATATATATTATAAAGAAATTTAAGTCTTTGAACTTTCCGTCGTCCACAAAGGGGTTCCCATCCCAAGGCTTGAAGAATTTCCGAAGACCTTATTCTAAAATCGTAGTTTCCTGTAACAAACCTAGCAGCCCTTTTTTGCACCCTCTCCAACTTTTCTTTTAGTACATTCGTGAAAGGGTCCCAAGAAACACAAGCATACTCTAAAATTGGGCGCACATTTGTAATATACAGGGTTTCCTTGAGTGTTTGCGGCGCGTCACTGAAATTTCCTTGAAAAAAAATGAATTAAGCGCGAAGCCTTGGCTGTGATTAGATCTACGTGACTGGTCCAATCTAGTGTTGCCGTGAATGTTACGCCGAGATACTTAACTTGATCTACCTTTTGTACTGCGCAGGAATTTAAGTAATGATCGCGGGTTCGATTCCCGGCTGCGGCGGCTGCATTTCTGATGGAGGCGGAAATGTTGTAGGCCCGTGTGCTCAGATTTGGGCGCACGTTAAAGAACCCCAGGTGGTCAAAATTTCCGGAGCCCTCCACTACGGCGTCTCTCATAATCATAGCGTGGTTTTGGGACGTTAAACCCCACAAATCAGGAATTTAAGTAATAAGACCTGGATACAACCTTTTTTTTGTTATTAAATTGCACATGAAAACATTTAGTTAGGTTCAAACTCATTTGCCACTGAGCACACTCATTTGCCACTAAGTTTTTCTTTAAACAACCCCCACAATATTTCAATGTCATTAGACTGACAGCATTGGATAAACATCGGAAGGTATGCATCCAGTTCAAAATTGATGGCATCAAACCTGCCTCTATCATATGCGAAAACTTTTCGTGAACGAGGTCTACTGATTTCTATCTTTTTCCACTCTATGGTAGCCGCAACGACATCGTGGTCACTTATGCCAGGAATTAGAACAACCGACTTCATTAAATTGTCACGATTCATAAAAAGAAGGTCCAGGACGCTATCACTTGCCGAACCCAGTTGTGTTGGAAACTGAACAAACTGGAAAAGGTCATAAACTCTGGTAAACTCGAAAAAGGCAGAATGAAGTGTTGACCGACTATTTTCAACTGGACGAAAATTGCGCCATTCGACATTGGGCATGTTAAAATCACCCGCCAGCATAATTGGTTCGGAGGAAAGAGCCGAAATGGTTTTAGACAAACTAAATAAAGGTAACACACTAGAGTTACCAGGAGGCCGATAAAAGGACCCTAAAACTAAACCGTTTCCTTGCGAAAACGTTATTCTACACCAAACCGATTCGGAGTTGTTATCTGCGCCCTGTATTGGTACGGTTGGTATGCCGTCTCGAATCAGAATGAACACACCCCCACCATGCGTATTACGGTCTTTGCGGTAGGCTGTGTAACCTGTTGGAAAAACTTCGTTATCTGAAATATGTTCATCTAGCCAAGATTCAGTTCCAAAAACAACAACGGGTTGTGAAATTCGAATCAGGGTATCAAACTCGTAAACCTTATTCTTTAAACTTCGGCAATTGACAACAATCACTGATAAGGTCTCGGGAAGTCGCTTTTTGCGTGGCGCTATAGCGCCCCCCAACCGCTATTGAGCGCATTCTTTCACTGAGTCACTTGCACAGTCGTACACGAAAGATTTACTTCCGATTTTGGCCTCCATTCTGCCCCTGTTGTATTTGATCATAACCTTCGCGTCAGTTTGCTTCCCGTATTGCAGTAACTTTTGCCTTTGCTGGCGAGCGATTTTGGAATAATCCTCACCAATAGAAAAATTTGTTCCCTTTAGTTTTGAGGCAGCAGATATAACTCTTTGTTTGTCTTTGAAAAACGCAAATTTCACAATAACTGGCCGAGGTTTCTCGCCCCCGACCTTGCCAATTCGGTGGGCACGCTCGATTGCGGAGGGGGACACTGTTACACGCAGCTTTTCTGCGCACAAATCGATCACTTTCTTTTCGGATTCATCCCACGTTTCCTTACCCCCATCAGGCAGACCAAAAAACAAAAGATTGTTTTTACGTGACCGGTTTTCTATTTCGTCCTGATTCAATAAAGCGTTTCTCATGCTGTCAACAAGCTGGCTGTGTTGAGTGGATAGCTCTGCCTTTTCCTCGCTTGATGATGCAGTAGGCAAGTCTCCTGCCAACCTATCAATTTTGCATTCGAGGGTTTGAAGTTTATCCTTCAGTTCTTGCTGCCCGGTCTCTAATTTCTCGAGTTGTTTCATAAGCTTGTCCTGTGCCTCGGATATTCTCGCATGTATGTGCCACAAAAAAAATAACTGTAACGAAAGCTCTACAGCCGTTCGACGGAGAAGGGGAAACATATATGCAGTCCCAAAACAGAATGTTATAACGGAACCTACAGCGAACCAGAATTAGGGATTATATTCCAGTGCAAACAAAAAGACATGTCGTAAAATTTTCAAACATCGTTTTCGGGATGAGAGTAGGATTTATATTTTCACATCATACAGAAAAGTCACAATAAATCGGTACGTCACGTGATCTAGTGGGAGAACCATGAAGCGTGATTACGGCGTCGTTCACTTTGCTTTGCCTTGTCTGATGCTCTCATGCGCATCATACATAGTGCTCAAAGTACGAGTATATCTATGATTATCCCACTCCGTTCAAAAAAGTTGCACTCAGAAAAGCAGCAAATAGTAGAACATGTTGAGCAGCGGTGCGTGCTTGTGGAGTGCACGGACGATTAACAAATGCCCCCACGAACACGAAATGAATTCCTCTCAAACTCACCTCCGACTCTTTGCAGCATGTGTTGCCTGTACACAACTTCATCGTTGCCGAAAATAGAAAAGTTTGATTATAAATGTTTCATCGTGTTTTCCGCGATACCATTCCGTGAGGAGGCACTGTGAAAACCAAGCTTTTTGATTTGGCTAAATAAAAGTTTCTTGTCAGCCTTTTTGTCTTTAAGTTATAAAACTTACCTTGATTTGTTTTCCTGAAGCTCTCACTGCGGGCTCAAAACGGAATTATTTTTGTGTGCCGGCGTTAGATAGATAATCAACTGTGGCGTTGATTATCTATCTCGCTGCTTCAAACCAGCACTGTTGCGCGCCGAATAAATTGCGACAATAGCGCACTGATGCCACTGAAACAACCACGTTGGAGCACCAAAAACATGTGATGGGAACATTGCGATGTAACGTTAGTGTAATCAATGCAATACTTGCTAGTTTCTTCATTATACATCAGCAGACCGCCAATAACGTTTCAGTGGTGTCGTCGTTGCACTTAAAGCAGGTTAGTCACAACGTGATTATACTGCCTTGACGTCATCTAAGTAGTCATGTCAGAGAAATGCTGTGCGTTCATTCTATCACATGCAAGCTATCAATACTATAATATACTGTGCCGTAATTCAATGACGCCGTGCAGTCAAGCATAAGAAGAAGTAAATGTACTGAAAATGGTCAATGTAAGGGCACATAGTGTGCCCTATTGATTGATTTGTGGGGTTTAACGTCCCAAAACCACCATATGATTATGAGCGACGCCGTATAGTGGAGGGCTCCGGAAATTTCGACCACCTGGGGTTCTTTAACGTGCACCCAAATCTGAGCACACGGACCTACAACATTTCCGCCTCCATCGGAAATGCAGCCGTCGCAGCCGGGATTTGAACCCGCGACCTGCGGGTCAGCAGCCGAGTACCTCAGCCACTAGACCACCGTGGCGGGGCCATAGTTTGCCCTAATAAAAAACGCGCTTTTGTCGCCTGAGCAACACTGGCCGTGATTGAGCAGTTTCGCGTGCCCTATAGAGGACCATGCTACACATGTGCGTGCAGCAGTGACGTCACATGGCGCACAACTCACTAGGTGCTTGGACCTTTGGGCTTTGTGGCAGAGAAAACAGGCCACTTTGGCCTCAGCTTCACGTAGACGGCACTCCTGAGCTGACCCACGCAGGGGTAATTGGCAGTCGCCTCTTTTTATATCCCACTTCCTACATCTTTTTCTTTATCCCTCACTTTTTATTGGTCATGTATTTTCCTCTTTTCCAGTCACTTCCAAGCTTCTTGGTGGCTGGTATTAACCTTGCGAAAATAGCCTATCTTGGTTTATGCAAATTGGGTCATGATAGCGTTGTACAGCAGGCGTCTACAGGTTTCAGCATCCACAAACGTGTAGAGTCCCCTCGTTGGGCTCCGTGGTGAGTGGCCACTAACGCTTCTGAAGAAAGTTCAACCAGCATGCATAGTAAAAGCTTTCCTCCTGCTACGTGATCGCACTGCCTTAAAGCGCGTACGCACCGAAGGGTTCAATTTTTTCAACCAACCAAATGAAAAATTTCCCAATTTGTTATACATAGTGAGAAAAGCGACTGGCAAGCCAGAACTCTATCACCTTTTGTACTAGTCAGGTGTCGTACAGGAGCTCTTCGGACCGGGTACCGAGTTACCAAAATGGCCAGTGGACACTTCCTCCTCAAAGTTGAGGAGAAAGGACTGTTTAAAAATCCAGATGTTTTTTGAACTTTTGGTGACGCTACGGCCACTGTAACACCACACAGATCAATGAACTCAACTCGTGGAATGGTATCTGACGCGGATTTGCTTGGCCTGACCGAAACTGAACTCCTAAAGGGGTGGACGAGCCAAATTGTGACTAACGTACAGAGGATTAAAATGAGAAGATAAAATAAGAAAATTTCAACAAAGTGTCTAATAATCACGTTTGCTTTCAGTAATCGGCCGGGAACTATTCAAACCGGGTACACAAAGACTTTTCTCAGGCCAGACATACCTAACCCCAGCCGTTGTCTGAAATGCCAGAGGTAAGGCCACGGCTTGAAAAGCTGTCGTGCTCGCCAAAAATATGTGCAGTGTGGAGTATTCGGCCACACGTCTAACAACTGCAAAGAACCATGGCACTGCGTAAACTGAAACGCCGTAGCTCCTTAGAGCGCGCCAAGAGAAATAAAATGCCAATAACGGGGCTGGAGCACCATCCTGCCACCTGAAACAAAAAGCTAACTTGAGCATACTACACTTGATGTACACACAGTAGCTTTCTTTTCTTATTATGCAGACATACATATTAGAATGGAACATTCGAGGCCTTCTCTGAAACCTCGATGACCTACAAAAACTCCTCCACGAACACAATCCAGAAGTGCCATGTTAGATACACACTTAAAACTAACACATACAAACTTCCTACGTAACTATGTAATCTTCCGAAAGGACCGAAATGATGCCTTGACACCATCCAGTGGGGTGGCTGTTATAGCTAATCAAGGAATAGCATGTGCACACCTATCACTACAAACACCCTTGAGGCAGTGGCTGTTGGAGCAGTTCTTTTGAACCAACTCTTCACCACCTGCTCTTTATAAATACCTTCACAGTACCGTCTTGAAAAAACATGCATTCCAGTCCTTCATAGATGAACCGCCAGAACCTTACCTGGTCCTTGGGAACTTGAATGCACATAGTCTGTGGGGTTATTCTCGCTGCGATGCACGAGGTTGCCTAATCGAACAGTTCTTGTTATCTTTCGCTGCGTGTCTGTTGAATAAGAAAGAACCAACGTATTGTGGCCTCGCGAACCAAGTGAACTCACCTATGGACCTCAGCATTACATCTCAAACTTTTATTCCCCTACTTAGTTGGAAAGTTATATCTACGGAAGTAACCACTTTCAGTAGTTATGTGCGTACCAAAAGGAAATGAATGCTATTCACAGGCACCTAAGGGGCAAATTGAGAAAGTGTATTGAGAACAGTTTTTTTTTTTTTTTATTCACATACCCTAAAGGCCCTTGCCGGGCATTACATAGGGGGGGGGGGTTACAGTAAACGGGATGAGGGTTAGGTTACATTTGAACAAATAAACAGTTGGTAACACCACTAAAGCACAACAAATAACAATGAAACACTATCGTACAAAAAAATAATTCACAAGGTTAGACATACGGGTTAATTTTTTTTTTTTTTCATACAATATTAGGTGAGCTTTTTAACATTTCTACAAAGGCGTCGAAGTTTCTTACAGACACAACATCATGTGGTAAGTCATTCCAAGACGGAGTGCGCACAACAGAGGCGAGTTATAGAAGATGTTTGTACGCGCATATGGAACTAAAAACTTTGAAGGGGTGATCTAGGCGCGGAAAATAGCGATGGGCAGGCAATATGTAAGTGGTAGCAAATGACGAATGATTATGATAAAGTTTGTGAAAATGGGATAGCAGGGCCAGCACTCTTCTTTTCTCTAGTAATGGGAGGCTCAGTGATGCTTTGATATTAGTGATGCTCGAATGACGCAAGTAGTTTCTGGTTATGAATCGGGCAGCTTTATTTTGCATGGATTCAAGTTTGTTAATTAAGTATATTTGATGTGGGTTCCAAATGAATGAAGCATATTCTATTTTAGACCGAACAAGTGAGGTGTATGCTGTAAGTTTTGTCTTCCAGTTAGCTTGATGTAAGTGGCGTCTAATGAATCCAAGTGTTTTAGATGCTTTAGATGTTATTGCGTCAATGTGGGCATTCCATGACAGGTCGGCGGAAAGATGGACGCCTAAGTACTTTATTGATGAAACGTGTTCTATTGGCATTGCATTAATGAGATAGGAATTGATCGGGGCTGGGTAGTATTCGTAAAAGTTATAACTTTTGTTTTGGAAGCGTTTATTTTCATTTGCCATTGATCGCACCAAGTAGCGATGCTATCGAGGTCTTTTTGTAAAGCAGTGTGGTCGTTTGGTTTAGTAATCTTTCTATAAATCACACAGTCGTCGGCAAATAAGCGAGTAGTAGATGCCAGATTTTTAGAAATGTCGTTAATGTAGATGAGAAACAGTATCGGTCCAAGTACAGAGCCTTGGGGTACCCCGGATTTAACTTGAATCAATGTAGATGAACAATCATTTACAGTCACGAATTGATAACGATTACACAAAAAGTTATTTATCCAAGTGGTAACGTTTCGGTTTATCTTAAGGCAGTCTAGCTTCATTAATAGACGACTGTGGGGAACTTTGTCAAATGCTTTGGCAAGGTCGATAAATACGGCATCAATTATTGTAGACGCATGAACGGCATAATGGAGGTCAGTAACTAATTCGAATAATTGTGTTTCGCATGAACGCCCGCGCTGGAAACCATGTTGGTTAGGAATAAAGTAATTTTGCTCGGTTAAGTACGTCATTACTGCAGATGATATGATGTGTTCTAATAATTTGCAGGGTATGCTGGTGAGTGAAATAGGCCTGTAATTAGATGGCATCGATGAATCACCGGATTTAAATATCGGCGTCACGCGAGCGATTTTCCATGTGTCAGGCACACATCCAGTGTCAATTGACTGCTGAAATAAAGCTACAAAAATACGGGATATGACTGGCTTAGTAATTTTAAGTAACTTCGGGCATATACCATCTGGTCCAGGGGATGAATTGTTTGCAAGACGTTCAATAGCCGATTCGATACCTTCCGGAGTGATCACGATGTCATTCATTGTGGCGTTAATGGAGTCAAATTTTAAATCGGCCGAAATGGGCTCCTCTTCAGTGAAAACAGATCCAAAGAATAAGTTCAGTTCTTCTGCAGCCTCTGACGGTGACAACAGTTTATCGTCTTTAGTTAGATGAATTGGCTGTCCCGAACATTTCCTAGGATTTACCACTTTCCAAAATTTTTTAGTATTGTTTGTTAGCAGCGCAGGTAGATCCTCATTAAAAAATTTGTCTTTAGCTGTTTTTATTTCTCTGTCGCATATCTTTGCATAGTTTCTGTACTCTTCCCATGCAGCATCGGTGCCCGAGAATCTTGCCTTAGAATACAAGCGCTTTTTTTTGTTGATGCACCGCTTGACATGCGAGGTGAACCATGAGTTGTGAGTCGAAGATGTGATTGTAATTGTAGGAATGTATTGGTTTTTTAGTTGCATGAGTTTCTCGTGAACGATTCGCCAGTTTTCATTCGTGTCACGAGAATGGAGGCTGGTGAGAAAATGATCAGAGAAAAACGACAGGTCGGACAGAATGTTCAGTACGTCAGCTCGTTTGTAGTCGTACAATACTTTCATCTGTTTTTCTGGTTTTACCACTTTTATCATGGCCTCGCAGTGTAGAACATTGTGGTCACTAATACAATCTAGTACGTGGACGCGCATATTCTCAGGTTCAGTAGTGAGCACTAAATCAAGAACAGAACTTCCGCGTGTAGGGACAGAGACCATTTGAGTCATGTTAAATAATGAAAGTGTATCAAGGAAATCAATACATTCATTTCTTCTTGTACCACCCGTAGGTGTGCATGTCCGCCAGTCTATTCCCGGATAATTAAAATCACCGGCTAATATTATTGGTGATGTTGGATGTTTGCATTGAACAAAACTAAGTGAGTCATTCAAATTATCGACAAACTCGATAGAAGCGTCTGGCGGACGATAGCACACCCCGACAATACAAGTTTCACCTGCTGACAGTTGCAGTAAAATCCACAAAATTTCTAAGTGTGCGTCTGTGTCTAATAGTTGCGCCTTAAGATGACTTTTTACGGCAATCATTACGCCGCCACCCCGCTGGTATGACCTGTCCTTTCTGAAAATATTGAAATCAGCAGACAAAGCGAGTTCGCCGTTCGATACATCAGCATTTAACCACGTCTCCGTACCGAGAACTAGATCCGCAGTGCAGCATTCAACGATTGTGGCAAGTTGATCTTGTTTGTTCAAGATGCTGCGAAAATTACATACAACGAGAGATAAGGTATGCGCACAACGATTCCTGCGTCAAGCCGTGTTTACACGTGGTTCGTGCCTTGGTATTTGAACAATTGTGCTGTCGTTAGTATTCCCTAATCCGTACAATCTATTTCCCAGGAGAACCTTATCAAAGAGCAGTTTATACTTTTCGCCAGGCTTTCGTTCTACCTTTACGAAATCGCGAAGTTTCTTTCTTATCATCTGTATCCTTGGCGAGAAATCCTCCTCTACCCAGACTCGAGGGGAAGATTTCTGTAGCTTGTAGGCGTTTCTTAGAATGCTACTCTTATCTTTGAAGTTCAAAAATTTCACTACAATCGGCCGCACTCGATCATCTGTGACTCGCCCTACTCTGTGGGCACGTTCTATTTCACCCGATTGAATTCCAAGATGCTGTGTGACAAATTCAGATACTATTTTTTCTGTGTCCTTCCATTTTTCTGCTGTCTGCTCCGGAATACCTTTGAAGACTAGGTTATTCCTTCGCATTCTGTTATTCAGATCGTCAACCAGTAAGTCTGCTTGCTCTGTCTGTTTCGTTTCAAGGCCTTTTCAGCTGGGCGTGTGATTCTTGTAGGACCTCGTTCACGCTTGTAACGTCTTTACGTAAGACGTCTATAACGTCAAGTCGCTCTTCTATTTTCGAAAGTCGCCGTTTTGTATCTGTAATAGTCGTTTGAAGGTCCTTCAACTTGCTTGAAGTTTCTTTCTGGAATTTGTCAATTGTCTGTCCTATATCTTTCACCAAAACTAATAGCTGCTCTACTTTGTCAGGCCCTGGATTTGTTTCGATGTCACCAGCGCAAAGCAGTAAGTGTGCAACACTGAACAAAACTACAAGTAGACGGCATCCTGGTCTCCAGTAACCAAAAAACGCCGTTGAACGGAGCCAGACAGCGAATTGCTGTTTGAGTTGTAAGTGGCGCGCGAGGAAGCGTCCTATGCGCGCGCGATACGTACACACATCAACACCCATAGCAAACAAGCAATAATAGAAAGTTGGGATTTGCAGCCAGTGACAATGGTAATAATCGAGGTGAAATAGGTGCTACACACTTACCTACACAAGGTAAACAGCCACCGTTAATATCGAGTACACGGCCGCAAATCCCGCAAGTCCGTCGTCGCCGCAGCTACTTGTAGGTAACCATGGACCACGGGGTGCCGCACTTGTCGATGCCGTTGACAGCGCAGTGCGAAGGGGAGAACGCACGCGCGATATTTTCAGATGACAGGCCCAGATCCAAGGCCTCTAGATTGGTGATCCGCTATTTGCTCGCAATCAGAAGAACTGGTGCAGCATGCGCAGATCAAGCGTCTTTCAACGATAGCTGGGCTCGGCGTTGAACAGCAGTTGCGTGGTCCACCTACACAAGGTAAACAGCCACCGTTAATATCGAGTACACGGCCGCAAATCCCGCAAGTCCGTCGTCGCCGCAGCTACTTGTAGGTAACCATGGACCACGGGGTGCCGCACTTGTCGATGCCGTTGACAGCGCAGTGCGAAGGGGAGAACGCACGCGCGATATTTTCAGATGACAGGCCCAGATCCAAGGCCTCTAGATTGGTGATCCGCTATTTGCTCGCAATCAGAAGAACTGGTGCAGCATGCGCAGATCAAGCGTCTTTCAACGATAGCTGGGCTCGGCGTTGAACAGCAGTTGCGTGGTCCACCTACACAAGGTAAACAGCCACCGTTAATATCGAGTACACGGCCGCAAATCCCCGTCACGACACGTCAGTTCAGAAAAGATGCACTTTTGAGCTGAACTGACGTGTGTGCGTTAAGCTTAGATGCAGCTATCGACTACTTCGCAACATATCTTGTGGATGCTGCAACAAAACGCATCCGGCAAACTTGACTTTCCACCAAATGATGCGTCTCTTTGTGCAACAATGATAGTCAAAGTCATCAAAAAAGCAATATAAAGCACGGAGGTTTCTTCGGAACTCACAGACAGCTGAGAACCTTGACAACTTTAAGAACATAAAGTCCTAAGGTAGTAGAGCACGCATAATGGTGAATAGGGACAGATGACAGAAATTTTTATCGAGAATCAATTCGTAAACACAAAAGGAGAGTCTGGAACATGGTACGAAAAGTAGCAAGACGACAATCTCTTTTACTTCCTCTGGTAAAAACACAAGGTGACAGCTTGGAAGGCCAGGCGAACACCCTCTGCGCACACTTCTTCGAACAGATCCAGCTCATCGCATTTTACCACATCGTTCCAGCCATACAGAACAATGATTGAGAAACAGAAACTCTTACGCTAATCCACAAAGCGTGAAGGAAGCGACGAACCTTTTGTCTTAGCTGAGCTAGAGGCATTGGTAAACTGCTGGAATAACTAATCCCGAGGCCCGAACCATGTAGTATATTAAATGATGAAACACCTCCCCTCTGAAACTCAAAAGAAAACCCTTCTCTTATTGTATAATCCTATTTGGTTTGTCAGTGAGATCTCATCAGGCTGGAAAGAAGCCATTTACATTCCCATTCTAAAACAAGGCAAGGATGAATTCTATGTTACGAGCTACAGGCTGATCGCACTTGGAAGTTTCCTGTGTAAACTCTTCGAAAAGATGATTAACCACTGGCTTTTACATTTCCTGCAAACAATCTACTGGACCTATACAGTTCGAATTTATTGAGGGTAAATCCACCACTGACCACCTGCTGCACATCGAGTCACAAACATGTGACGCTTTGGTGTATAATCAGTTCTTTTTTCGCGGTTTTTCGAAGTGGAAAGGGCTTACGACACCACCTGGCGCTTCGGCATATTGCAAGACCCTTCAAACGTAGGTACCTGTGGCAACATGCTGCCCATAATCAAAAGTCATTTTCCTAAACGCACGTTCTGTGTCCGAGTGGGCAGTGTTTTGTCTAGAACTTTTATCCAAGAAACCGAAGTGCCCCAGGAAGGCGTCTTGAGTTGCACACTTTTTATCATCAAAATGAATTCGCTGCGATGACGGATTTCACTTAATGTTTAATTGCATGTGTCGTCGACGACGTGCCGATTGGTTTTAAGTCCTGCCAACCTTGGATCGTGTGAGCGACAGGTACAACTAGGGCTTGAACAAGGTTTCCAAATGAGCAGAGGAAAGTTGATTTCATCTTAATCTTCAACAACAACAAAAAAACACGTGCGTCTTGTTTTCCAGAAAGAGAGGCATTCACTCCGACCTCAACATATACCTGCATGGTGAACGTCAGCCTCTGAAGTCCGAACCTAAACTTATGGGCCTCATCTTGAATACCAAACTAACAATCATATCACACATTCAATCCGCAAAAAATAAGTGTTTAAAGGTCATGAATGTCCTGATGAATATCCTGAAAGTGTTTTCATGCACTACAAGAGGTAGTGACAAGAAATGCCTGATGAGATTGTGTAAAAGCCTCGTACGCACGCGTCTGGATTACGGAGCGATACCTTGCGAGTCCGCAACAGCAATAGAATCGAAGATGCTGGGCCCTGTTCACCGCGGCATTAGCCTTGCCACAAGTGCCTCTGGAACTAGCCCAGTGTAAAGCCTACGTAGAAGCCAATGAATGGTCACTTCATTTGCAGAGGTCCTACCAAGCTTTTGTATATTTCCTCAATGGTAAAGCGAACAATGAATACACGACAGACACACGACAGTTAATGATTTGTCCAGTCCTACACTATTCGAACGCCATCCTTCGTTTAGACAGTCCTGCGCACTTCGTGGAAGGGGTATTGCTGGAGAAACGGATGTGCCACTCGAGCAGTGTTTGATGGCTCCCAGTGTGTATCTACCGCCATGGCATTCGAAGCTCCTAGACTGCGATGTATCTTTCATGGAAGTTACGACGTATGCGTCTATTGCACACATCCATACATACTTAAAAGAAATACAGATGACAAATACCGAGACAAATACAGATAGGACAAACGCATATCTTCTGAATTTTTCACTGATGCTTCAAAGTCTAACACCTCTGTGTCCTAAGCAGTGGTCGTTCCAGCTTTTAAGATCCTGATACTCTGAATCCAAACACAAGCTTATTCACTGCAGAAGCTTATGCAGTACTTGCGGCCAATGAACACATTAGGCATTTGAAATCACAGAAGGCAGTAATATACACAGATTCCCTGAGTGTGGTAAAAGCCCCAAAAACAATGAAAAGACATTAAAAACCCTCTCCTTGTACCTCTTTACTTTCTTTTATATTCCTTATACCGACTAAAATACTATGTCGTAGTGTGCCACGTGCCGGGGCACCACGAGATCCAAGAAAACGTACTAGCGGACAAGTTTGCTCTTCAGTCCACGAAAGCGCTGTGAATTCATCCGTAGCGATTCCTCCACTAGACCTAAAACCTTGTTTAGAACGAAAATCTAGGCTTATTGGCAGCGCTCATAAGACAGCCAAAAACAAAATAAGCTTGTATGTCATCAAACAGAAGATTGAAAACTGACCATAAGTATCCGAGTCACGCCACACACAAGTACTGCTACGAGGACATACACATAGTACACACTCACACCTTTTCTGCGGTGGCTATCAGCCTGTACGTGATAAGTGCAGTGAAACACTCACTGTGCTTCATGTTTTTCAGTGTGCAAGGAAATACAGTTGGAAGAAAAGCACTGTCTGTTTTCTTTCCACCCACGAAATGCCCTTGCACCTATCGATGTTCATAGACATGGAAGCACTTTTAGCTATCATTCTTCCCGCTCATAAAGAATCTAAATAGTCTCCACGGCATACTTTCAGGAATATCCACAGCACGACCTCTCAAAGGAGAGTTTGCAGCTGGTTGGTACACTAAAATAGCATCTGCCCTACCACTCTTGGAAACGAGGGCTATTGATGAGGCATTTGTGTCATTCCATAAATCTCATTATAGTATTATTTCAACTACCTTTGCTATTGATTCATGTTACGCAGATTTCATGTCACCCGCACCATTTCAAATAATAACATATATTTTTCCACCTCAGGGCGTAGAGTCTCAGGCCTCTATACAGCCACGTAACATCGCCTTCACGTCTTAAACATATCGCAGCACACGACACGTCAATGCAATTTTAATGCAATCTTTCGTGGCATGTTTTCGCCGTGTATGGCCCTTGCGCCAATAAAAAAACTCATATCATCATCATCATAATCACCATCATCATCATCATCCTAGCATCACCGGTGCCCAGCTGGCGTGAGAACCACCACCGCTCTGCAGATTCCAGAAGAGTAACGCCATAGCCGGGCAGACTCACTCTGACGGTACCTTGTGGCTCGTGCACCTCGAGCACCACTGCTCTCTTCTTCTTTAGCCCCGTCTGCCATTTCGCTACATACATACAGCCGTGGTCGCCAGTATGGTATAACCATGAAGAAATAGAGAGAAAAGTGCTGCTCAGTGGCGCAAAAAAGCGAGAAACTTAACTCGTCTGATTACACAACCTGTTTGCCAGGCAATTAGCGATTGAGCTTGCGAAGAACGAACGAAACAGGACTAAATGATCTGCGGAGGCACCGGTGCAAAAAGAGGAACGTCTAGTAAAGCGGCGTCGCCAGAAGGCTGAGCGACGTCTCCGACCATAGCAGCAGCAACCACACGACGCCGCTAATGACGTCAAGGCTAGCTGATTGACTGGCTATACGGTGAAACTTAGCGAAAGCGCCAAAGTGACCTATTCACACTAAGGCATGCGTATATCATGGCATAGCAGAGCTAAGCCACTGCTAACTATCGTTTACGCTTGAGTTCATGCTCAGTTGCGCAAAGAACCAAGGCACCAGCAAGGACCCCAGACTTACATAGACACAATGGTGATAGCGACAGATGCACGACATAGCTTGTCTCGTGTCTCTATTCCTCGCCTGTATCTTCGTTTTTTTTGCGCTGCATGCTCAAACACTAACCTGTAGGGTTCGCAGACCTGATTTGAAAAACACTCGTCTGTAGGACCAGCATAGACTATCTTGCTTGAATGGTTTGTTTACTGGAGGTGTTCACGCCCCTTCCGGCACAGTTCGCATGCTAAAGTTTATCACAAGGCCCTGCTTAAACGTATGCGTTTGGTGAAAGGACAAGCTGCATATTGTCACGAGGCTTCAGAAGTACTGGAGGGGGGGGGGTATTAAGCTACCGAGTAGCTAGCTCCTGAACAATGAGTCCGTCGCGGCTGGCTCTCGAGCCGAGAAGAAACACGATATCTTCTTTTTCTTTCAGAGTGTGAGCTACTTTTGCCCTTGACTCACTACGTGCGGGTGGCATTATTCTCCCCTTCAATAAAAAAAGTACCAAAAGAGAGAAAGGAAGTCATTGCACCACCTCGATGCTACAACACAGGCACGTGAAAAAAAAGGAAATGGAAAAGTCACATAACGGAAAGGGAAAATTGAAGAGCTTGTCAATACAGGAAATGTCAATGAACGAAAAAGCAAGTTCGCAAAAAGTAAAAAAAAATTGCTCCGAATCTACATGTTACACTGTAAATGTCGTCGAAAGACGATAGTCTTGCGTCTGGAGAATGTGAACAAAATGTTTATTGGATGTTCTGCGCAAGAAAATCGGTGAATGGCATTCTGAAGGCGCTGCGTTAGAGTGCCTCGAGCGTGTAACGGAGGAGAACAAGCGCACCTAGGCACGTGAAACACGAGCGCCCTTTGGCAGTTATCTTCGAATACAAAGGCATGTGCAACCACGGAGAAAGATGCGTGCCAGTCACGGAGGTGATAAGGTGTAGACTGGAAAGTGACGGGCAGGTGCTACCACCGTGCCGTCGTAGCAAAGCGTTGGAAACGCCTTCTTGAGCGTCGCGTTGCACTGTCAGCGGAGCGCGTTAAACGCTACAGTCCTTAGAGTGTTTTGTGTGTGTCCTCTTCTGGTATAAAGGCAGACATACAAAATATAGACATGTTGTTATGGCACCTCAGATAGGCGCAATATTTGCTTTTTTAATTGACAATCGAACAACTACGAACGCTAAACATTGAGCAATATTGGTGGGCGCTGCGGATGGGGTTGGCCGTTCGGTGCCGTTAGAGGTATCGTTAGGGCGGACAGACAGACAGACAGACAGACAGACAGACAGACAGACAGACAGACAGATTAAATTTATTTCTGTCGAAGGTCCCCTAGAAAGACTATCGTCTTTAATAAATGACGTGAAGAGCGGCGAACGGTAAAAAACAGTTATGAACAACGCGCAATGAATGGTTTAATGCACACAACATGAACAATGTCCGGCTTCGGTCTTATCCTTGCCCGTGCCTGTGGTGTTGAGTACGGGACTACTTCGTAGTTCACGTCAATGACGCGGCATAGCACTTTATATAGGCCAAAATACCGCCTCAGTGTCTTTTCACTGAGGCCACGTCGGCAAACGGACGTCCACGCCCAAACTTGGTCTCCGCGTTTCTAGAACACGTCTCTTTGGCGGGTGTTATAGTGTCATGGGTCTGCCTGCTATTGCAGGCCAATGTGCAGTCGTGCGAGCTGTTGAGCTTCCACAGCATGCTCTGCGAATTATTCGGTGTCAGTTGCCAACTCGTCGTCGCCTTGACACGGTAGCATCGAGTCCATCATGGTGTGGACTTACGGCCGTAGAAAAAGCGAAATGGCATGAATCGCTGGGTTTCTTGCACAGCAGTGTTATACTCGAAGGTCACGTAAGACAAGATTCGGTCCCATGGCTTGTGCTGTACGTCGATGTACAGTGCGACCATATGTGCGAGCGTCTTAATCAGTAGCTTGATAAGTCCCTTGCTTTGCGGGTGGTACTCAGTTGTCTTTAGGCCTCTGGTGTTGCTTAGTTTGAAAACTTCATCCAGAAGCTTCTCTGTGAATTCTGTTCTGTTCCTCTGTTTGTTGTTATACTAGCACCATGACGTAACACGATGTGGCACAGGAAAAAGCGTGCTACCTCAAAAATCTTGGCTCGTGGGATCACCTGCATCTCAGCGTACTATAGCGTGTCACATAGTCGGTTGCGACAATCACCCATTTGTTGCTGTCCGCAGACAGAGAAAAAAAAGCCCGAGAATGTCCACGCCAACTTGGTCAATAGGCGTGCGAGGTGCTTCAATCGGCTGAAGAAACCCAGCTGGTTTTACAGATGGTTGCTTTCGGTACTGTCATTCCCGATAGCCCTTGACGTACTGTTTGATGCTTGCCGAAAGTCCGGGCCAATAGTACCTCTCGCTCACTCTGGCAAGTGTCCGTGAGTAGCCCAGGTGACCAGATGTGGCTTCATCATAGAAAGCGAAGAGGACGTCATCTTGCATGGCTCTGGGAACCCCCAGGAGGTAAGCACGGTCGTCCAAACAGGCGTTCTTCTTCTACAACATGCTGTCTCGCAGGCAGAACGACGTCAACGAGCGGGATAAATGACGTGTTATGATTGTGTCCTAGCATTCTAAATGATCGATGGTTGGACAAACCTCTGCGTCATCTCGCTACCGTCTGCTCATGTCTGATGAGTTAGTGACACCCAGGAAACCTTCATTGTCCTCTGCTTCCTGACTGACGAGATGAAGGAGTGCGCGTGACAGTGTGTCAGCGTCTTCATGCTTACGGCCAGACTTATGAATGATGGTGACGTCAAATTTCCGCAGCTGCAAGCTTCCCCATGCTAGTCGTTCGGAGGGATCATGCAGACTTACCCAGCAATAGAGGGTGTGGTGGTTCGTCACTACCTTTTAGGAACGACCATAAAGGTACGGCGAAACTTGGTGATTTCCAACACGACTGCGAGGCACTTGTTCTCCGTAGTGGAAAAATTCGCCTCGGCACTGGATAGGAAGCGGCTTATGTAAGCCATGACTCTTTCGATGTCATCTTGACGGTGAACAAGTACTGCACCGAAACCAATGTTATTGCGTCAGTATGCACCACCATGTCAGCATCATCAAATGAGCCAGAACGGGAGCTGATTGCATGCGCTGTGACAGTTCATCAAAAGCTGCTTGTTGCTCGTTTTCCAAAACAAATAGCACGTCTTTTTTTGTAAGGTGAGTCAGGTGTTCCGCTATATGTGAAAGTCCCTGAATTAACAGGCGATAGCGGAAGCAAAAACCAGAGAAGCACTGGACGGCTTTCTTATTGACAGGAGCTGGTGATTCGGCAACAACGGCAAGCTTGTCTAAATCGGGCCCAACCCCTTCAGCGCTGACTACGTAACGATGAAATTTCAGCTCCTCATAACCGAAGTGACACTTCTGTGGCTTTAGTATAAGGTCTGCTGACTGAATAGCCTCCAGCGGCGGTGAAAGTGCTGCTAGAACGTGGCAGAGAAGACCACCACATCTTCACGGCAGACAAGACAGGTCTGCCACTTCAGCCCTGTGAGGATTGTGTCCATCATTCGCTGGAATGTTGCTGGCGCTGAACACAATCAAAAATAATGTACTCGAAATCGGTAGAGGCCATCTGGGGTTGCGAAGGCTCTTTTCTCATGGTGTCGCTGATCTACCTCGAATCGCCAGTACTTACTTTTTAAATCGAGAGAAGAAAAACAACGGGCACGACAAAGTCTCTCCAGTGAGTCGTCGATATGCGGCGGTGGGTACACGTCCTTTTTTATCACGTTGATAAGCTTCCGGTAGTCGACGCAGGTGCGTAGCGACCCATTTTTTTACAAAAACGACTGGAGACGACTTCGGGCTGTTGGATGGTTTGATAACGTCATCGTCAAGCATCTCGCGGACTTGCGTATGTATCGCTTCACGTTCTTTAGCCGACACGCGGTAAGGGTGCTGGTGTATTTGGCGTGCGTCCTCGTACGTCATGACCCTGTGTTGAGTGATGGATGTCTAGTAGATCTTGAAAAAACTTGCAAAGCTAGACCTGAACTCGAACAAGAGCACTAACCGCGCCGTCTTGTTATCAGTGGGCAGATCAAGATTGATGTCAATATTACTCATGGCCGTGTCAGCGGTTATCACGAGTTTTGACGTGAGACAGTTGGTGACTTTTGCTACTTCGTGGGCAAGCGCTATCGATGTGCCACAAAAAAGGTGTCGATGCTCATTGATAAAGCTGGTAACGGGAAAGTCATATCGGCGATCACGAAGGTGTATTACACTTCTAGTTATACAAATGACTCGCTGCAGGAGGTGTTCTAAGCTAGTTTTGGCCACCACGTCACCATCGCTCAAACAAATGCATGTCACATCGACTACAGAACACTTGATCGTAGACGAAGCGTCATGCTCCGTTCAAAAACATGAAGTATGTTGACACGCCGTTCGTTGTCCTGCACGACGATTGCTCACTGGGCTCAGAACGTGACGCAGCGCTCTTGCAGATCAATATTAGCACCCTTCTCTTGAAGAAAATCAACTCCCAGAATGACGTAATGGGAGCCTTCGCGTAGGACAAAGCAGCTTGCTACGAATGTATACCCTTGAATCTGGACTTTAGTAGCGCAGACGCCCAGTGAAGTAACGACGTGGCCACCAGCCGTCCGAATCTGCGATTATGCCACGGCGTGATTACTTTTTAACTGCGTCGCTAGTTTCCCGCTCAGTATGGAGTACCCTGCGCCAGTGTCTACTAACGCATTAACCACGTAACCGTTAATAGGTGACTTGTAAAATGGTCAATCGCAGGAAACTGTGGCATACGACGGCTTCCGGTTCGATGCACCACGCGGGTTAGCAGCGGCACGCGCGCATTTTTGTACAACTCCGTTGAAAAAAAAACACCTCTCCGTGCTATGTCAGTGCTTCTTTAGAAGCTGTTTTTTTTTCGCCATGGTGTTCTAGTGGCTAAGGTACTCGGCTGCTGACCCGCAGGTTGTGGGATCAAATCCCGGCTGTGGCGCCTGCATTTCCGATGGAGGCGGAAATGTTGTAGGCCCGTGTACTCAGATTTGGGTGCACGTTAAAGAACCCGAGGTGGTCAAAATTTCCGGAGCCCTCCACTACGGCGTGTCTCATAATCATATAGTGGTTTTTGGACGTTAAACCCCACATATCAATCAGAAGTTGGGTTTTGTTTTTGCTAACCGTGACTGGTGACGATGACAAGCTACGAAATCAATGCACGGCAAGAAAACTTCTTTATTGCATTAAAATGATCTGCAATGCTTCTATGCTGTGCAGGGGTACTGTCAGTTTGGCTAGCAGATCTGTAGATGCAGAAAATAGCTTTGTATGTTACAGAAAAAGCAGACCATTGTATGATACGCTACTGCTGATAAAAATCACCATTTTAATGATCGCAGGGGTTGGGGATGACTGTGGTAGTGTGCTGAGAGTTCATTTCGGTATCGCTGCTTCGGCCGACATCGTCAGTCGATTGGCATGAAGCGCAGCACTTATTGAGTGCGTTGAGATATCTTTTTTTTAGCCTTCAGCTCCCTATAAGATGCATTTCTTAGTCGACGCCAGATGTTTATTTAAACGCTGATCTTGATCAAGCTGTGCGGCACGGTGGTACATAAACGATACAGTAAGACGTAGACGGCACCAAATAATCGAAACCTTCTACTTTTTTAACGCAATCCTTTCTCTGGGTGCCGTCCTGTGCAAAGTTTGACCAAGATAACACAAATGTACTCGTCCAGCGCTTTGTGTAAACATACTATTGAGTGAAGCTTTTGTGTTTTTGCCATATATATGAGTGCAATGCCTGGCGCTCATCTCGTATTGCAAGTCGGTATCCCCCACGCGTTCCCATTTTATATTTGCTTGCGCAACCATTCATTTCTCAATATAATATTCGCAGCAGATTCATGCGTAAGCTTTTTTTTAGTGTACGAGGAATACACACGTATCTGCGACGAAATTGTTTTGGCACACTCTGGCTTCAACGTTCCGTACTCAAAGGCTACCTGTCGCTGTGGCTCTCTTCAAAGACAGGGCCCACCTCATTTTTCTTTCTTTGTTCCATGGGAATATATACACGCCGTTTGCCTTTCACGCTCACGTTGGAGCAGCCAACGGCTGAACAACCGACCATGATTTATCAGGACGAAGATAAACGGACAACTACGCGCGAATCCCAGAAAATCTGAGGCTTGCGGCGAAGTGGTTTGTCGTCTTCTTCTCTTATCGAATTGGAAAGCGGTAGCAGACGGCGCATCCGACAATCCCTCGCTCTTTTACTGGTCACTTATTGTCACTTATAAGTTGAGTGAAAGCCGGCCATTTCTTGCCGCAGCCAGTGATGTCGGATCTCCATCTGTACGGCTCTGCGCCAATAGGAGGTCCTGAACACTTCAACCTTCAGTGACCCCGCCACTAGAGGTCATTTCGGTCAGTTTTCTTGGAGGAGGCTGGGAGACCATGCGGTAGAATACCGTTGGGGTGGCGATGAAAATCACCTCGGCAATGGCGAGCGTGACTGGCGCCCGGCAGGTGGTGGTGCATTCTGATGCAGAGGTAGTTTTCGATGTCACGTGGTCGCTAGCCGTAGCGGAGTGGTGGCGAATACACAGAGAAGCCACGAAATCAAAGACAGTGTTATGGGCACTGGTGGTACAAGTGATCAGCTTCTCCGCAGAGAAAGCGCAGAGGCAGGTGATTGGGTGTGCGCCAAACATTCGACTTCCGAGGAGACGTGTGCCGATCGTCGATGTACTGAACCGGTTGCTCTGAGCGATGGGTGACAGGAGTGCCACGAACAAAGGACAACATCTGCGGCGTGTACGTGCCTTCGTAGTACGGTATGTGCTACGCTGACTGGAGTGAAACGGTAGAAACAGGATGAACGAACAGCGGTGGTGATGCAGCAGGGCGCTTCAAGGCTTCCGCGTAAGTCGTCTCACGGCGGTACTCAGAAAGAGCTGGTGCAGCTGTATCAGGAGGCAAGGTGTGCCGAAAGGCCTGGTGCAGCTCATCCTTGATCACAGTTGCAACAGAGCTAAGCGTAGGATGAGGTGTTACACCGGTCTTTTGTAACTGTTTACTTACTTTACAATGGAGGTGTTCGTGTAGGCAGTCACTGCTGGTTCCAATGATGGTGAAAATGCCAGCAGTAGACATGCCACTGACTTGCCTCTCCTATAGGTTGGGTCGCCGCTGCAGCATTTTTTCCATTGTCATGGCCTCGGACAAGAATTCCGCGACCGTCTTCGGAGGGCTCTGCATGAGGCTGGCAAAAAGCTGCTCCTTGACAACGCGCATCAGGTGACGCAACTTCTTGTCCTCAGCCATTCTTGGGTCGGCTTGTCGGAAGAGGCACATCATGTCTGTGACGTTCATCGTCACAGTTTTGTTTGGCAACTTGACGCCCGCCAGAATAGCTCGTTTAGCTCATTCTTGGCGATCAGTGCTGGCATAGGTCTGCAGAAATCTGCGAAAGAATTCGCGCCACGTCTTCAGCTGTTCCTGACGATTCTGATACCACGTATACGTCCCCGTCCTGAAGGTAGAAATAGACACGACCCAGTTTTGCCACGTCGTTCCACTGGTTCAAGGTGGCCATGTGCTCTAAGTCCGCCAACCAGTCCTCAACGTCATCTCGATCCGTTCTATGGAACGTCGCCGGGACGCGTGGGCTTTCCAACGTATAGCGGAGTGATGTCGTGTTTTCCGTAATGGTTGGCGAGGTTTGAACTGAAGCGCTGGTAATATTTGTGGACGTGGTGGGAACAGTATTGTCGACTTCCGGAGGCAAGCTCCTGATTCGGTGGCTGGCGCAATTCACAAGGGTGTTGACTGGCACTGAACACATAGCATGGCTCTCTGGGGAGGGGGGGGGGGCTGCAACGTCTGTGAGGCTACCCAGTACCTGCACCAGCTTGTCACAAGATTTTAAAAGCATGGGGTTGGGGGTGGGGGGGGGTATTAAGTTACCCAGTAGCTAGCTCCTGAACAATGCATTCGTCGCGGCTGGCCCTCGAGCAGAAAAGAAATACGAGATTTTCTTTTTGCGAGAGCTGCTCTTGCCCTCGACCCACTGCTTGCGGGTGGCAGTATGAACACGAGAGAAACTGTGTTACTCATGATTTAAATCGTGTGACTGATGGCAAAAAGTTAAGCCCACAAGGCCTAAGTAAAAAATCCTTTCGGCAATGGAAAAGATGTTCCATGCAAAACCTCCTGTGGGATGTGTCTTAGGAATTTTAAAGGTTTGCCAGTAATTACTTGCTTTTTCGTCTCAAGGTGCATTGCTAAGTAACTCACTGTGCTCTAACGCATACATCACGTGGTAGCATTTCCGGTGTTAGTTTTGCATTGCGACCTTCCCCAGAAGACTGTTTTCTGGTGGCACTGACAAAAAGTCTTTCTTATTCTATCTTTTGTTCGTCAGTGTCTTGCTGTATTTCCGCCGGTTACACATTCGCATCGCTGAAGTATGTGCAGCTTCTCTAAGCGAGGGTGTTTAAGCAAGTCCCTTTTTAGAGATGTGGGAGGGGATTGATTGATAGTGGGGGGGGGGGGCTTAACGTCGCAAAACCACCATATAATTACAAGAGACGCCGAGTTGGAAGGCTCCATAAATTTCGACCACCCGGGGTTCTTTACGTGCACCCAAATCTGAGCACATAGGCCTAAAGCATTTTCGCCTCCATCGAAAATGCAGCCGCCGCAGCCGGGACTCAATCCCGCAACGTGCGGGTCAGTAGCCGGGTGCCTTACCTTAGCCAATAGATCACCTCGGTGGGGTGAGTTGGGAGGAGACACGCCTGACTTTCGAGACAGAAGTCATACACACACACACACACACACACACACACACACACATATATATATATATATATATATATATATATATATATATATATATATATATATATTGTAAGGCAGCGTTTGGGCAGCAAGACACTTCTTTTACTTGTCGAGCCTCTGCCCCACAACACAGGTCAGGCTGATGATAATGAGTATGTACATATGATAAAATGACGCGCATGAATAATGCTCACACTTATTTCCCCCCCACGCTTGAGCGGCCAGCCCGGACGCGTCTTAGACGGAAACGGAACGTCGAACGAATGGCTTCAGACGCGATACATGGACAATCTCCGAACCATGACAGTGACGATCCGAAGAAAGGTCGCTGGGAGTGACACGGTAGTTCCTTGGTGACGTTTGTTCATTGATTGTATAGGGTCCAATGAAGCGTGACTGAAATTTATCGCACAATCCTGGAGTACGAATGGCCGTCCAAAGCAACACTTCATCCCCAAGACTTAAGGAGACGTCGCGATGAGAGCTGTCGTAGCACTGCTTGCGATCTTGCTGATTGACTTCTGTATTAAGGCGAGCCCGTTGCCGACATTCCTCGAGCCTTGTGATGAACTGCTCTGATATGGTTGCCGAGGCGTCAGTTGGAACGTTTAGGGAAGAGACGTCGATGGTGAATGTCGGTGAACGGCCCGTACACGAGGTAGAAAGGCGAGTAGCCAGTAGTTCTTTGAACAGCGGTGTTATGGGCAAACGTCACGAAAGGCAAAATTGTATCCCAGTTGTGGTTTGGTGCGATGTAAATGATAGCATGTCTGTTAGTGTCCGATGAAATCTCTCTGTCAGCCCATTAGTTTGGGGGTGGTAGTCTGACGTTGTCTTATGTACTGTACCACAGGTCGTGAGCAGGGTTTCGATTATGGTGGACAAGAACGTTTTCCTGCGATCACTTAGGAGGACGCGAGGTGCACCGTGGCGCAATACAATGGCGTTGAGAAAGAAGTCTGCGATGTCTGAAGCAGAACTTGTGCGTAGGGCAGCAGTCTCTGCGTACCGTGTAAGGTGATCGACAGCAGTCACAATCCAACGATTACCTGCTGGTGTGATGGGGAGAGGTCCTGGTAGGTCTATGCCAACGATGGCGAAAGGAGTCTCGGAACATTGCAAGATGTTTCAGCGCGCGAACAAAGGAAAAAAGGACAGGGTAGACAGAAAGAGCGCTGACTTCCAACTAACTTTATTTGACAGAGTGCAAAGAATATATACTGCTAAAAAGGATGATAACAGAGCATGAAGGTAAAGGAACGCCTAATCTACACATCAGTAACAAACACGTGTGACAGGTCCTCTATTGCCTCAAAGCCCAGCTAGGTAATCACGTTCAGCCTGTGATAAAGCAATCGATGATGTGCTTACACATTTATCTCCTAGCAAGTGTATTTTTTCGGCTTCAATAATTTCTCGGGTAAGCTGATCCCTGTGCCTTGCCAATATTGAGCACTGATCAAAGAGAGGGGTGCACCCACAATCTCGGCAATGAATGCCAAGATGCCCTTGTACCACATTGTGCACATTGTTTCGGTGTTCTCGGAGGCGGTCATTTATGCACCTGCCGGTTTGCCCGACATAGATGCACCCACACGTCAGTGGAATCAAGTAAACGACTCCCACTGCGCATGGGATGTAGCGTGTCCTGTGCGCGACAGAGCACGAGGCAGAATTTGCACGAGGTGTATTGACCCGTTTGCAAAGCCTCTGCAATTTTTCCGGGGCAGAAAAAACCACAAAAACGTTGGCGTCTCGAGCAATCTTTTTAGCCTGTGTGATACGTCGTGCACGTAAGGCAGTACGACAGGCCGGCTCTTTCTGACACTGTTTCGCTTATCCGGTTTGTCGCCTCGCTTCAAGACAGTGACCAGCTTTTCCGCCACCGAAACGAGAACATGCGCGGGGTAACCAGCTTTGGTAAGCCGCTCTACTTGTAGAGCAAAGCTGTGGTGTACCATGTGGGGGCATGACTTCTTTAAGGCATTGACAAGGCAGAGGTTAGCGATGCCCCGCTTAACCAATTTAGAGTGAGCCGAGCTGAAAGGCAGAAGAGGCTTGCCGCTTCTTGGTTCATACATCCAGCAAACATGTCGGGAGTCTAACAAAAGCTTCAAATCTAGAAACTTCAGGTTGTTATCAGTGGGTGATTCATGGGTTAGAACTAGTGGTTTCAGGCACTCTCGGAAAACAGTCAACACATCAGAGGAAATGGTCTGAAAATTTTGACTATCACATTTCAACAACACTAATTAATCATCAACGAAACGGAAAACTTTAAAAACTACAGAGTCGTCAAGCTTGTTTGACAAGACACGATCATGATGTGCTAGAAATATGTCACTAAGAATGGGTGCCAAACATGAACCAATACATATTCCACTTTTTTGTAAGTGGTTTTTGTCCTCCCATGATACAAAAGTGGCCTTCAAATAAAAACTGAGTAATTCTAATGAGCTGCTGATGTGAATTCCAGTACGCGTTGAAACGCTGATGATCATAACCTGTCTATGGATTCCTCTACACATTTAAGTAGTTGGTCATGTGGCAAAGAGTAATACAAGTCCTTAATATCCACAGACGATGACAATGAACTCACAAAATTGACTGCCCATTGAGGGTCATTGTAACAGAAAGGGGGACCTGGCAAAAGTCTGTAGCGCTTTTCTTGCAGGAAAAGCTAAAACATATAACAATAGACGATCCTTTTTTGGTCAAAAACTCTGACGCTCTTATTGACATTATTGGACGAACTAACACATGACTCCAGGCAATGTCTGTGGATATTAAGGACTTTTATTACTCTTTGCCACATGACCAACTACTTAAATGTGTAGAGGAATCCATAGACAGGTTAGGATCATCAGCGTTTCAAACGCGTACTGGAATTCACATCAGCAGCTCATTAGAATTACTCAGTTTTTATTTGAAGGCCACTTTTGTATCATGGGAGGACAAAAACTACTTACAAAAAGTGTAATATGTATTGGTTCATGTTTGGCACCCATTCTTAGTGACATATTTCTAGCACATCATGATCGTGTCTTGTCAAACAAGCTTGACGGCTCTGTAGTTTTTAAAGTTTTCCGTTTTGTTGATGATTAATTAGGGTTGTTGAAATGTGATAGTCAAAATTTTCAGACCATTTCTTCTGACGTGTTGACTGTTTTCCGAGAGTGCCTGAAACCACTAGTTCTAACCCATGAATCACCCACAGATAACAACCTGAAGTTTCTAGATTTGAAGCTTTTGTTAGACTCCCGACATGTTTGCTGGATGTATGAACCAAGAAGCGGCAAGCCTTTTCTGCCTTTCAGCTCGGCTCACTCTAAATTGGTCAAGCGGGGCATCGCTAACCTCTGCCTTGTCAATGCCTTAAAGAAGTCATGCCCCCACATGGTACACCACAGCTTTGCTCTACAAGTAGAGCGGCTTACCAAAGCTGGTTACCCCGCGCATGTTCTCGTTTCGGTGGCGGAAAAGCTGGTCACTGTCTTGAAGCGAGGCGACAAACCGGAATAAGCGAAACAGTGTCAGAAAGAGCCGGCCTGTCGTACTGCCTTACGTGCACGACGTATCACACAGGCTAAAAAAGATTGCTCGAGACGCCAACGTTTTTGTGGTTTTTTTCTGCCCCGGAAAAATTGCAGAGGCTTTGCAAACGGGTCAATGCACCTCGTGCAAATTCTGCCTCGTGCTCTGTCGCGCACAGGACACGCTACATCCCATGCGCAGTGGGAGTCGTTTACTTGATTCCACTGACGTGTGGGTGCATCTATGTCGGGCAAACCGGCAGGTGCATAAATGACCGCCTCCGAGAACACCGAAACAATGTGCACAATGTGGTACAAGGGCATCTTGGCATTCATTGCCGAGATTGTGGGTGCACCCCTCTCTTTGATCAGTGCTCAATATTGGCAAGGCACAGGGATCAGCTTACCCGAGAAATTATTGAAGCCGAAAAAATACACTTGCTAGGAGATAAATGTGTAAGCACATCATCGATTGCTTTATCACAGGCTGAACGTGATTACCTAGCTGGGCTTTGAGGCAATAGAGGACCTGTCACACGTGTTTGTTACTGATGTGTAGATTAGGCGTTCCTTTACCTTCATGCTCTGTTATCATCCTTTTTAGCAGTATATATTCTTTGCACTCTGTCAAATAAAGTTAGTTGGAAGTCAGCGCTCTTTCTGTCTACCCTGTCCTTTTTTCCTTTGTTCGCGCGCTGAAACATCTTGCAATATGACTACGCACCAACTAGCCCAAGTTTCCACTCTTGTGAGTCTCGGGACACGGGATGGGTTGCAGAAGGCAGGCAGGAGACGAAGTTGGTCGCTTCCGCCGTTGACACAGATGGCAAGATGCAACGTATTTGGCCACAAAGGTAGAGATGCCAGGCCAGAAGAAACGTTTCCTGATGCGGCTTTGTGTTTTGTGAAATCCCAAGTGGCCTGCACATGGGTCGTCGTGAAAGGCTTCGAGGACTTGGTGACGTAGAGAACGCGGAAGTACTGGAACCCAGCGGTGTCCATCAGTAGTGTAAATGTAACGATGGAGCACATTGTTATCGAGCTTAAATTGCCATAGTTGTCGGCGCAATCTAGCATTAGGAGTAGATGATATACCATTTAGGCGTTGAATAATGCTATTGCAATATGGATCATCACGCTGGCGTGTGGCGAATTCGGTGTAGCGATTTGAAGCCGGCGTGTCGATAACCGCAAGTTGTGATAATGTGAGGTGTGACGCAGAGTTTTGCCCACCAGACAAGCAATCACCTGACGTACTTGATGATGACAGTGGAAGGGGGCAGCGAGAGAGAGCATCTGCATCTTGGTGTTTATTCCCAGCCTTATAGATGACGTCAAAATCGTATTTTTGTAGGCGGAGCACCCAACGACCGAGGCGACCAGACAAGTTTTTCAGTGACGATAGCCAGCACAAGGCGTGATGGTCTGTAATCACTGTGAAGTGACGTCCGTAAAGATACGGTCGAAACTTTTGTACGGCCCAAACGACAACAAGGCACTCCTGCTCAGTTATGGAGTAGTTCTGTTCAGCAGCCGTAAGAGCACGACTAGCATACGCAATCACTCTTTCCCGTGAAGTGGGATCGCGCCGTAGAAGAACTGCACCAATGCCGTGGCCACTCGCGTCGGTGTGGAGACATGTAGGGGCGTTCTCGTCAAAATGGCACAGAACAGGGTCGGATGTTAATGCATGCTTTAGGCCTTAAAAGGCACGCTCACAGTCGTCGTTCCAAGCGAAAGTTGATCCGGATGTCAGCAGCTTATGCAGTGGCGACGCGATGGTAGCAAAATGGCTGATGAAGCGGCGGAAGTAGGACGCCAGGCCCAGGAAACTTCGTAGGTGTTTCTGATTTTCTGGCCGAGGGAAGCGTATCACGGCAGCAAGCTTGTCAGGATCCGGGCGAACGCCATCTTCGCTGACAAGGTGGCCCAACACCTTGATGTTCTTGTTGGCGAAATGGCATTTCTTTGTGTTTAGCTGAAGTCCAGAACTAGAAATACACGTCAAAACTTCGTCTAAACGATCAAGGTGCTGACGAAAAGAAGTGGAGAAAATGACGATGTCATCTAGATAACAAAGACAAGTTTTTCAATTTAGGCCGCGCAGAACTGTGTCAATCATGCGTTCAAACGTCACAGGAGCATTACATAAACCGAATGGCATCACGTTCAATTCATACAGCCCGTCTGGTGTTGCAAATGCAGTTTTTTATTTGTCCGCTTCGTGCATAGGTATTTGCCAATAACCAGACCGTAAATCCAGGCTGGAGAAAAATTCAGCGCCTTGCAGACAGTCAAGTGCGTCGTCGACTCGTGGGATCGGGTACACGTCTTTTCGCGTGATCTTATTAAGTGCTCGATAATCGACGCAGAATCGCACCGAACCGTCCTTCTTTCGGACTAGCACTACAGGGGATGACCACGAGCTGGACGAAGGCCGGATAACATCTCGTTTGAGCATATCAACAACGTTGTTCTCGATGATTTTCCGCTCTGCGGATGACACTTAATATGGGCGGCGGTGTACAATGGTATTGCCTTCCGTTTCAATTCGATGTACGGTGACGGAAGTGCGACCCAAAGGCTTGGAATTTACATCAAATGAAGCACTGTGTTTTTGAAGGATACCCAAAAGTTCTTGCTTTTGCGCTGACGTGAGATCAGGATTTATTGTGGCTGTTAAAGCAGCCATCGTAGCATCGTCATCAGTACTCGTAGAGAAAGATGATGCGTCTGCGTGAAGGGGCACCAGAGAAAGTGGTTGCGTGTCTGCGAAGCAAACCACACTGGTGCCCTGGGGCAGTGCAACAGGCAAAGAAGTAGGGTTAACTGAAGTAACTAATGCTCTGCCATCATAAAAGCGCACCAGGCTAGGAGCGATGGTAAGCCCACCAGAGATGTAGCGTCCACACGGTGCTAGGAACATATCACCAGTACTGATCTTATCTGGTGTCAGAGTCAGAATATGCTCATTGCCTGGAGTTGCAGCTCCTCGCGGATCATGGACCGTATCAACGACCGGAGCTCATTGTCAAGCGTTGGCCTGAGATCTCCTGTGTCAGGTTGTAAACGTATAAGTTGAAGGTCATCGAGTCGCTGAAACGTACTGATGATATCCGCCACCGTGGTGGGGTTCTATGCCGCTAAAGCGTTAAATGCAACGGCGCCTATGCCCTTGAGCAGGCGACGAACGCGGTCATGTTCCGCCATCGAGCTGTCGATGCGACGGCATAGGGCGAGGACATCCTCAATGTACGAGGTATAAGACTCGCCGGAGTGCTGAACACGTTCAGCAAGCTTCCATTTGGCTATGTCTGCACGGACAGAAGGGTTGGCAAATATCTGACGGAGCTGCTGCTTAAAGGTAGGCCAGTCCGGGAAATTCAGTTGATGGTTGAGAAACCATGTCGTAGCGACCCCCGACAGATATAACGGTACGCGGGACAGCTTCACAGAATAATGCCAATAGTTAAGCGCACTCACACGGTCGTACTCATCCAACCAGTCTTCAACGTCTTCACCGCGAAGGCCGGCGAACATCGGTGGATATTTTTGAGGGGTGGTGACAGTCCAAGAAGGCATGCCCAGGGGTGCAGGCGCGGTGGATGGAGCCGTGTTGTTGTGCTCGTCTTGCGACATGACCGTGGGCTGACTGAGCAGACGGCGACCCTACCGGAGCTCCAGTGATGGTTGGTAGTCAAAGATAACGAAAAAGCGCTGCAGAGAGAGGACCAGGGGACCGGAAAACACTCTCCACCACTTGTAAGGCAACGTTTTGGCTGCAAGACACTTCTTTTACTTGTCAAGCCTCTGCCCCACAACACAGGTCAGGCTGATGATGACGAGTATGTACATACGATAAAATGACGCGCATGAATAATGCTCACAATACATCATCATCATCATCATCATCATCATCATCATCATCATCATCAGCCTGACTACGTTCACTGCAGGACAAAGGCCTCTCCCATGTTCCACCAGTTAACCCGGTCCTGTGCTTGCTGCTGCCAATTTACACCCGCAAACTTCTTAATCTCATCTGCCCACCTAACCTTCTGTCTCCCCCTAGCCCACTTGCCTTCCCTTGGAATCCAGTTAGTTACCCTTAACGCCCAGCGGTTATCTTGTCTACGCGCTACATGCCCGGCCCATGTCCATTTCTTCTTCTTGATTTCAGCTATGATATTCTTAACCCCCGTTTCTTCCCTAATCCACTCTGCTCTCTTCTTGTCTCTCAAGGTTACACCTACCATTTTTCTTTCCATTGCTCGCTGCGTCGTCCCCAATTTAAGCTGAACCCTCTTTGTAAGTCTCCAGGTTTCTGCTCCGTAGCTAAGTACCGGCAAGATACAGCTGTTATATACCTTCCTCTTGAGGGATAGTGGCAACCTACCTGTCATAATTTGAGAGTACTTGTCAAATGTGCTCCACCCCATTCTTATTCTTCTAGTTGCTTCAATTTCGTGATTCAGCTCCGCGGTTATTACCTGCCCTAAGTAGACAGTCCTTTACAACTTGAAGTGCAGTTTTACCTATCTCGAAGCGCTGCTCTTTTCCGAGGTTGTTGCACATTACTTTTGTTTTCTGCAGATTCATTTTAAGACCCACCTTTCTACTCTCCTTGTCTAACTCCGTAATCATGAGTTGCGATTCGTCCCCTGAGTTACTCAGCAATGCAATGTCATCGGTAAAGCGCGGGTTACCAAGGTACTCTCAATTAACTTTTACTCCTAACTGTTCCCATTCTAGGCTTCTGAAAACCTCCTGTAAGCACGCGGTAAATAGCATTGGTGAGATTGTGTCCCTTTGCATTACATCCTTCTTGATTGGTATTCTGTTGCTTTCTTTATGAAGCACTATGGTAGCAGTTGATTCCCTGTATATATTTTCCAAGATGTTTACATATACTTCATCGACATCCTCATTCCGCAGTGTCTGCATGACGGCTGATATTTCTACTCAATCAAACGCCTTTTCGTAATCTATGATGGCTATGTATAGTGGTTGGTTATACTCTGAGCATTTCTCTATTACCTGATTGATAGTATGAATGCGGTCGATTGATGAGTAGCCTGTTCGGAATCCTGCTTGTTCCTTTAGTTGATTGAATTCTAATGTTTTCTTTACTCTGTTAGCAATTACCTTTGTAAATAGCTTGTATACTACAAAGAGCAAGCTAATCGGCGTGTAATTCTTCATGTCCTTGTCATCTCCTTCCTTAAGTATTAAGATGATGTTAGCGTTCTTCCAAGACTTTGGTACTCTTCCCATCAGGAGACACGTCGTAAACAGGGTGGCTAGTTTTTCTAGCACAATCTGCCCTCCATCTTTCAGCAGATGTGATGTTACCTGATCCTCACCAGCAGCTTCGCCTGTTTGCATGCTGTCCAAAGCTTTTCTGACTTTTTCTATCATTACTGATGGGGTGTCATCTGGGTTACTGCTACTTCTTATAGTATTAAAGTCGTGGTTGGGCCGGCTACTGTACAGATCTCTGTAAAACTCTTCCGCTATTTTAACTATCCTATCCAAAAACTAGCCACCCTGTTTACGAGGTGTTCCCTGACGGGAAGAGTACCAGAGTCTTGGAAGAATGCTAATATCCTCTTAATACATAAGAAAGAAGATGACAAGGACTTGAAGAATTGCAGGCCGATCAGCTTGCTCTCTGTAGTATACAAGCTATTTACAAAGAAAATTGCTAACAGAGTAAAGAAAACATCAGGATTGAATCAACCAAATTAACAAGCAGGATTTCGAACAGGCTACTCAACAATTGACCACATTCATACTATCAATCAGGTAATAGAGAAATGCTCAGAGTATAACCAACCACTATACATAGCCTTCATAGATTACGAGAAGGCGTCTGATTCAGTAGAAATATCAGCTGTCATGCAGACACTGTGGAATCATGGCGTAGATGAAGTATATATAAACATTCTGGAAGAAACCTACAGGGGATCAACTGCTACTATAGTGCTTCATAAAGAAAGCAACAGTATACCAATCAAGAAGGGTGTAAGACAGGGGGACACAATCTCCCCAATGCTATTTACCGCGTGCTTACAGGAGGTTTTCAGAAGCCTAGAATGGGAACAGTTAAGAATAAGAGTTAAGGGAGAATACCTTAGTAACCTGCGCTTCGCCGATGACATTGCATTGCTGAGTAACTCAGGGGACGAATTCCAACTCATGATTACGGAGTTAGACAAGGAGTGCAGAAAGGTGGGTCTTAAAACTAATCTTCAGAAAACGAAAGTAATGTACAACAACCTCGGAAAGGAGCAGCGCTTCGAGATAGGTAAAACTGCACTTCAAGTTGTAAAAGACTATGTCTACTTAAGGCAGGTAATAACCGCAGAGCCGAACCACGAGATTGAAGTAACTAGAAGGATAAGAATGGGGTGGACCACATTCGACAAGCACTCTCAAATTATGACAGGTTGATTGCCACTATCCCTCAAGAGGAAGGTATATAACTGCTGTATCTTGCCGGTACTTAGCTACGGAGCAAAAACCTGGAGACTTACAAAGAGGGTTCAGCCTAAATTGAGGACGACGCAGCGAGCAATGGAAAGAAAATTTGTAGGTGTAACCTTAAGAGACAAAAAGAGAGCAGAGTGGATTAGGGGACAAACGGGGGTTAATGATATCATAGTTGAAATAAAGAAGAGGAAATAGACATGGGCCGGGCATGTAGCGCGTAGACAGGATAACCGCTGGTCATTAAGGGTAACTAACTGGATTCCCAGAGAAGGGAAGCGGGTTAGGGGGAGACAGAAGGTTAGGTGGGCAGATGAGATTAAGAAGTTTGCGGGTATAAATTGGCAGCAGCAAGCACAGGACCGGGTTAAGTGGCGGAACATGGGAGAGGCCTTTGTCCTGCAGTGGACGTAGTCAGGCTGATGATGATGATGACGATGATGATGATCCATATTGGTAGTTATTTTGCCTTCTTTGTCCCTTAGTGCATACATCCGCTTTTTACCTATCCCAAGTTTCCTCTTCACTGCTTTGACGCTTCCTCCGTTTTTCAGAGCGTGTTCAATTCTCTTCATGTTATACCTTCTTACATCGGATACCTTACACTAATTAATCAACTTCTAAAGCTCTGCCAGTTCTATTTTGTCTGTTGTACTTGAGACTTTCATGATTTGGCGCTTCTTAATGAGATTGTTTGTTTCCTGGGAAAGCTTGCCAGTGTCCTGTCTAACTAACCTGCCTGTAACTTCCACTGCACACTCCGTAATGATACTCGTCAGATTATCATTCATTGTATCTACGCTAAGGTTGGTTTCCTCACTAAGAGATGAGAACCTGTTCTGAAGCGAGACTCTGAATTCCTGTACTTTCCCTCTCAGTGCTCGCTCATTGATTGGCTTCTTGCGTATCAGTTTCTGTCGTTCCTTCTTCAAGCCTAGACGAATTTGAGATCGTACCATTCTATAGTCAGTGCATCGTACCTTGCCAACCACTTCCACAGCCTGCACAATGCCTGGGTGTGCATTCATTATAAAGTCTATTTCGTTCTTATTTTCGCCATTAGGGCTCCTCCATGTCCACTTGCGGTTTCCTCGTTTTCGGTAGAAGGCATTCAAAATCCGTAAATTATTGCGTTCTGCGAATTCTACTAGCAGCTCTCCTCTTGCGTTTCTAGTACCGATGCCATAATCTCCTACTGCCTGGTCTGCAGCCTGCTTCTTCCCTACCTTTGCATTAAAGTCTCCCATCAGTATTGTTTACTGTGTTTTTACCTTACTCATTTCTGATTCCAGGTCTTCATAGAAGCTTTCAACTGAAGCGTCATCATGGCTGGATGTAGGCGCGTAAACATGTACCACCTTCATCTTGTATCTCTTATTCAGTTTAATTACAATACCTTCCACCATTTCAATAATGTTATAGTATTCCTCCATGTTGCCAGTTATGTTTCTGTGAATTAGGAACCCCACTCCCAGTTCTCTTCCGTCAGCCAAGCCCCGATAGCAAAGGACGTGCCCATTCTGTACCACCGTATAGGCCTCATCTGTCCTCCTAACCTCACTGAGCCCTATTATATCCCATTTAACACCCTCTAGCTCCTCGAAAAGTACAGCTAGACTTCCATTGCTAGATAATGTTCTAGCGTTAAACGTTGCCAAGTTCAGGTTCCAATGGCGCCCTGTCCGAATCCAGAGATTCTTAGCACCCTCTGCTTCGTTGCAGATCTGACCGCCCAGTTGCTTCGCAGCTGCTGGGGACTGAGGGCCGTGAGTAATTTGACGTATGCAATGACTCACGGCCCTCAGTATATATATATATATATATATATATATATATATATATATATATATATATATTGTTACACGACAAACCCGATGAAAGCAACCTTGCTCGTGTTGTTGTTGCTGCTGTTCTTCCATCTTGGCTGCAGCTGCCTCTGACTCTTCCTGTACATTTTGTAAATATATTTATTTCATTCATTCTCTCATCCTCGTTACATTTGGTAGTGGTGCGGGGTACAACGCGATATAACGGAGCTCCGCAGTGGCCAACGCTTGGATTTTTCCACCATGGCAAACCAGGGACCGGCTCCCGCCGAGGCGACTACAACAACTCTTGTCCTTCCATAGCTAAAAGATTCTGGCACGTTCTGTGGCACGAATGATGTCGACATCGAAAAATGGTTGCCGTTGTACGAACTTACAAGTAAGAATTACCGCTGGGATGAAACTCTTATGTTAGCCAATATCCTGTTCTACTTGAAAGGAACAGCAAAACTGTGGTTCGAGAACCACGAAGATGAAATTGGAAGCTGGGATGCGTGCAAAGAAAAGATGTGCGCCCTTTTCGGCAAGTCTGTGGGTAGAAAGGCAGCGGCCAAGAAGGAGTTTGCATCTCGTGCGCAAACGTCATCAGAGTCCTACGTGACTTGCATACAGGACGTTCTTGGCCTTTGCCGAAAAGCGGACAACGATATGGAAGAAACCGAAAAAGTAGCTCACATATTGAAAGGCATTGCAGATGATGCATTCAACCTTCTCATATGCAAGGACTGCAACACGGTCGGTGCCATCATTAAGGAATGCCAGCGTTTTGAGGCCGCAAAAAGTTGACGTATCGCCCATATATAATTTCACCCGACTACCATACACAGCAGCAACCTGGTCGTGCGAACACAAGCCTGTGCTACCGACGCCGTTAACTGCAGAGCACGTGACCAAAATCATCAGACGTGAACTTGAAGCTCTGTCTTCTGCGTCCACGTGCTCCCATGCCTGTCACTCTAGCCCTCAGATGGTGCCACTGGTACATGCCATTGTGCGACAAGAGCTTTACAATGCTGGACTGGCCTCCGAGTGCACTACAGCTCCCTCCCAGCTGATCAACCGTCGTCGATTCCCTGTTTCTTATGCCCAAAGCCAAAACCTTCCGGCGCGCCCTCGCAATCCAGCCGAGTGGAGAACTGCTGACGATTGCCCGATTTGTTTCAACTGCCACCGTATCGGACACGTGGCCCGCCATTGTAACACTCGGTGGTATTAGCATCAGGCATCCTATGGGTACCCCCATCGACCAGAGAGGGATCATGGACGCTTTCAAACTTACCGGGAGTCACCTCAGGCCACCAGTGAAGACGTTCCTTCTATGCCGCCATATCGTCGTCGCTCTCCATCTCCGCATGCTCACCAGTCCCGTTCACCACTCTCCCGTCGCCCATTGTCTCACTCGCCCCGATTTCGCCGACCAACGTCGCCGAGTGACCACCTGCCGCGGGAAAACTAGATGATGCAGCTCCCGGAGGTGATGCTGCATCGACCACTTGCCCGCCAAATCCCCTGACCATGCTGCTGACTCGGCGCAACCTTATTGACGTTGAAGTAGATGACACACCCGTCGTTGCACTTGTGGACACAGGGGCTCACATATCAGTGATGAATTCAGAACTTCGTTGCCGCCTAAGGAAAGTTTTAACGCCACCCACAGTGCCACTCATCCAGGTCGCCGACGGTGGCACGTTTCCTGTGCTTGGAATGTGCTCCACGCGTATAAGTGTGGCTGATCGCTCCACGACAGTGCTATATGCTGTGCTCGAGAAATGTTCCCATGAACTTATCCTCGGCATGAACTTTTTATCCGCGCACTCTGCCCTTATTTATTGTGGAACCGGCATGCTTCAACTTGATTTACCGTGTTACCATGACGACCCAACACCAGCTCAACCCCATCTGTGTTCTGCAGATCACGTTCGCCTAGCACCTGAAGCCGTTACTTACGTGAACCTGAGATCTGTACCTCCTGTTCGCGATGGTGACTACAAGTTGACACCTATTGCTGACGTTCTGCTGGCCAAAAATGTTGCCGTGCCTCACACACTTTTGACAGTCACGGGAAATACAGCATCTCTTCCGATCTTAAACTTCAGCTGGAGCACTCAAGTTATCCCAGATGGTATGACTTTGGCAAACGTTTTTTTATAGATGCTGCCATTTCGGCGTTCCAATTGCCGAATCTTCTTCGTCCTTTGCTCTTTTTCATCCTCGAAGAGCGCAGCGGATGCCATCATTGACAAGATGATCGCTCCGGACCTTCTTCCAGCAAAGACAGCTGACATCCGGCACCTGCTGAAATGCTACCGCGACATCTTTGATTTTGATGACCGCCCTTTGGGTCAGACATCCTTTGTAACTCATAGGATTAACACTAGAGACGCCAGCCCCATCCGACAACGTCCTTATCGCGTGTCTAATGCTGAGCGACAAGTTATCCAGCACGAAGTTGAAGAAATGCTCACAAAAGACGTCATCGAACCTTCCTGCAGTCCATGGGCATCGCCGGTCGTGCTAGTCAAGAAGAAGGATGGCAGCTGGCACTTCTGCGTAGACTACCGTCACTTAAACAAAGTAACACCTAAGGAAGTGTATCCACTGCCGCGGATTGACGATGCTCTCGACTGCCTACACGGTTCTGCATACTTTTAATCTATCGACTTGCGATCAGGATACTGGCAGATTTCTGTCGATCATCGAGACCGTGAGAAAACCGCATTCATCACACTGGATGGACTTTTCCAGTTCAAGGTTGTGCCAGTCGGATTGTGTAATGCGCCAGCTACATTTGAAAGGTTGATGGACTCTCTCCTGCGTGGATACAAATGGACCACATGGCTGTGCTATCTCGATGACGTCATCGTATTTTCACCTACATTCGAAAGCCACCATAGCCGCCTAAGGGCTGTTCTTGAGGTTTTCCGGAAAGCAGGACTTCAGCTCAACTCTTCCAAATGTCGCTTTGGCCATCGGGAAATTGCTGTACTGGGCCACCTTGTCAGTGCCCGAGGCGTGCAACCTGATCCTGACAAAATTCGAGTTGCCAAAAATTTTCCCATACCACTTTCCGCAAAAGATGTACGGAGTTTTATCGGCCGTTGTTCTTACTTTCGACGTTTCGTGAAGAATTTTGCTGACATTGCCCGAGCACTTACGGAGCTACTGAAGAAGGACATGCCTTTTTATTGGGGTACTGACCAAGCAACTGCCTTCAGCACCCTTACAACATTACTTACTTCCCCACCCATCTTGGCCCATTTCGACCCGTCAGCCCATACTGAAGTTCGTACCGATGCCAGCGGACATGGAATTGGTGTTGTTCTCGCCCAGCGGCAACGAGGACAGGATCGCGTCATTGCTTATGCCAGTCGCCTACTTTCTCCTTCGGAGAGCAAGTTTTCCTTAACAGAGCGTGAGTGCCTCGCACTAGTCTGGGCAGTTGGAAAATTTCGACCATACTTGTATGGCCGCACCTTGTCGGTAATTACAGATCACCATGCCTTGTGCTGGCTGTCGTCCCTTAAAGATCCAACAGGACGACTTCGCCGTTGGGCCTTGAACCTACAAGAATACAGCTTTGACGTGGAATACAAATCTGGCCGAATGAACCAGGATGCCGACTGTCTATCCCGTCACCCCGTGGCCTTTCAGCACATGATTCTGACCCTTGTGTCTTCGCTATGTCGCCTTTCACCGACATACGCAAGGAGCAGCTCAGCGATGTCTACTTGCGGTCTATCATGCAGAGTATACGCTTGCCCCACGTAGACCCGTCGCTACACTTGTTCGTTCTACGCGATGGCATTCTTTACCGACGCAACACCAGCGCCGAAGGACCAGAGCTACTACTCGTAGTTCCTGCGACACTCCGTCCCGCTGTACATGAAGAGCTTCACGACGCCCCAACCGCGGGACATCTCGGGGTCACGCGCGTACGATTGCGTGCGGCGTAGATTCTTCTGGCCAGGCCTTTACCGTTCTGTGCGCCGATACGTTGCTGCATGTGTGTCCTGCCAGCGCTCTAAATATTCCACCTTGCCACCAGCTGGTCCGCTCCAACCAATAGACATACCCACCGTTCCCTTCTACCGCGTCGGTCTTGATCTCGTTGGATCATTTCCTACTTCTCTCACTGGAAACAAGTGGATAGCCGTAGCCACTGATTACGCCACAAGATACGCTATCACACGAGCGCTACCGACAAGCTGTGCCACTCACGTCGCGGACTTCTTGCTTCATGACGTAATTCTTCACCATGGTGCTCCTCGACAGCTGCTGACTGATAGTGGTCGCTCATTTCTTTCGAAAGTAGTAAGTAACATCCTTCGCTCGTGTTCGACGCGTCACAGGCTCACTACGGCCTATCACCCACAAACAATTGGTCTTACTGAGCGCCTAAATCGAACATTGACAACAATGCTCTCCATGTACGTTTCCAAAGATCACCTTGATTGGGATAGTACTTTGCCTTATGTGACATTCGCGTACAATTCGTCACGCCACGACACCGCTGGCTTCTCCCCCTTCTATTTATTGTTCGGCCACCATCCAGCGTTACCCTTCGAGACTCTTCTCCCATCAACTACGCAAATGGTTACAAAGTACGCCCGGGATGCCACTGCTCGGGCTCAAGTGGCCCGCCAAATCACACGGGAACGTCTCCTTGGCTCGCAGCTCTCTCAGAAGGCCCGCTATGATAGCCAACACAGAGTAGTTTCCTACTCTCCAGGTTCATTGGTCCTCCTCTGGACACCATGCCGCCACGTTTACCTCTCTTCGAAGCTACTGTCTCACTACTCGGGGCCTTACAAGGTTTTACGCCGGCTTACCGATGTCACATACAAGATTGCTCCGTTGGACAGTCAGTCATCGTCGTCCGCACCCGCTACTGACGTCGTCCACGTGACCCGCCTCAAACCGTTCATATCCGCATATGATCCTACTCTCCTTTAGGCGCCGAGACGGCGCTGTTAGCAGCGGGGGGTTATAAGTTACACGACATCGGCAACGAAAGAGCATCATAGACGACGAAGACAATGAAAGCGACCGTGCTCGTGTTGTTGTTGCTGCTGTTCTTCCCTCTTGGCTGCAGCTGCCTCTGACTCTCCCAGTATATTTTGCAAATATATTTATTGCATTCATTCTCTAACCCTCGTGACAATATATATATATATATATATATATATATATATATATATATATATATATATATATATATATATAGTGTACAAAAGCCACCACTTCCAACGTTTTTCTTTACAAATAACTAGGCTTTATACATTAGGTTTTTCCTTTCTTTTCTTTTTTTTGCGAATCTTGCTCCGTGATTGACGGATAAACAGAGTGGCTTTCTCGTTCGGTAAGAAAATGAGAATATGGGGCTTCAGCAGCGAAAACCACAAATTTTCTTGCGGTACGTCGTATCCTTACACTGCGCAATAATTTTGACCAGCTGGAGTTTCCTAACGCGCACCTACATAGCTTTAGGTGCACTTTTTTCATTTCTTCTGGTTCCAAAGGCGGCTGGCACGGTCGGAGAGCGAAGCTGTAGTCAGGTGCTCGAGCTTCGCAAAGTGATATGTTAGCTTTGATAAATGACTATGGTGAATTGGCAATCGAAACAGTCTCTACGTTTGTTTTCCTGATGTTCCTAACATGGTCGGTATCTTTATAGGCACCCTGCAACAGCATGCCAGCACTGCAACTCTCATTTATAACACGAGTGTAAGCAACACAAGCCTCTCGGTATGCAATGAAAATGATACACCCGAAAAGCTGAGAGAAGCTCCCATGCTTCGTCATTCACCTAAGTGGTACGTGCCTAACTTCCTTGAGCCCGCAAACCAAGTTAGGCATCTGTTGTTCGTTCTACGTTGTCACCAGTATATCAGTGAAATAAAGTCATTTGCCGATTGTAGTTGCTGCTGCACGTAGAAATAAATGATGTAAAGAACCGCCGTAATTGTAAGTGGTCTCCTTGTAATCGCACCTCCTCTGGCTGCGGTGTTTTTTTTACTGCTGTTGTCAGCCAAAAAATTGCGCATGGTTAGAGGACTGTAGATTTTATGTCCTAATCTTTTCTTACTTCTTCGCTGAATGATTTTGATTGATATGTAGGGTTTAAGGTCCTAAAACCACCGTATGATTATGAGAAGTGCCGTAGCGGATAGCTCCGAAAATTTTGATCACTTAGGGTTCTTTAACATGCACCTAAATCGGAGCACACGGGCCTACAGCGTTTTCACCTCCATCAAAATGCAGCCGCCGCAGCCGGTATTTGATCTCGCGACCTGCGGGTCAGCAGCCGAGTACCTTAGCCACTAGACCACCGCGGGGGGGCTCTATTACTTCGCGACACGGTCATACCAAGAAGCCACTGAGGGCCAACGATGTGTTAGGGCAATACACGCAATCAATATCGAAGCGAATATGTGTTGTCACTGTGATTGTTGCCTACCTAAACGATGGCAATAACGAGAACTACAACCAGTACCAAGGTAAGCCCTTACTTCTCGCTTTGATTCCGTAAACTACACGCACGAACGTGACGTGAGTGACTTGTATTTGAGTAGCATTTACGCAACGCCAGGGCTAATAAATGCGCAGTTTTGTTAGCAACCGGCGCTGCGTTTCACAGGGTCCGTTTTCACATGCATAAACAACGAGGGAGTGAGGCACTCGTCTTCACTCAGCCTTAAGAGTAGCACACTTTTACGTATCAGAGCAACCGTAATTCACTACTGGTAACAAATTGCTGTTCTTAGTTTTTTTACTTGACCAAGTGCTTCTGGTAATCGGAAATGGTTATTGTCATTCACATTGTAAATCTTGTCTGCCGCGTTGGAGCTATGGTTATGGTGCTCGGATGGTGACCTGATGGTCTCGCGATCCGATGCGATCCACCATTCCGGTGTAGGCAAAATGCCTGAGGCCCCTGTACTGGGCAACGTCGGTGCACATCAAACAGTACTAGACGGTCGAAATTTCCAGAGCCCTCCACTGAGGCGTCTCTCATAATCATACCATGATTCAAGGGGCATGAAAGCCCTGATAATTAAAGTCACGTACTCTTTTTCTCTAATTAATGGGATGTAACCTTTACTGTATACACTCAAGACTAGCATTCAACTAGAGACGTTACTTTAGCAGTCGCATTTGGCGCTAACAGCAGCAGTACACCCGCTGTCCTTAATCATGGCTGCCTGTTAGACACACACAGTACGCGAAACTCCTACATAAGCGTCCCGGCACGTATTAGAAAAAGTAATTACGATGTAATAAGTACCTATCATCTTCACTTTTCTGTCTTTTTTTTCACGAGTGCCTGCATGCATATTGTTGAAGTTTATTCAGGCCTTAAAGACAGTAAATTTAGCGTGACACTTGAAAGTCTTTTCTGGTGCGAGCCGACAAAAAATGCTCAGCACATGAAATTACAAGGAAGCCATCAATTCTTATAATTCATAAGGTACTTTTGTGAGGTGAAAATCTGGTATGTGCGATGAGTTACAGGTTGACTAAAGTAATGAAAAACGGTGACATTTCTTTCTGTTACATGTACCAGTGTGGAAACTACACGGCCTTTCAGAAAGCAAGCTGATGTGTGCTCAACAGCACGTGCTTTTCCTTGTCGCGAGCTTCGTCCATGTGCCGTTGATTGCCTAACGTCATACGTATACATATCATAGAGTCGTTTGCATATAAAACGAGAGAACGAGCAACTACATGGCGAAAAAAAAATGTGACCCAACGCAACTTGCATCGCGTATGAACCGAAAGTGCACCATATAAATGCCAAAAAGAACAAACAAATACTGAAATGCATCAATGATGAAAACACGTCCGCACTTAGTTGAACTTCCATGAAGGGGTTAGTGTGCGGCAGATTGTCGACTGGTGTGGCTTCCTAATACCCTAAATCTGCGGGGTGGCCATGCGGAAAGGAGGCGTCGACAGAAGGCGAGCAGATCATAATAGGAGGAAGGGGAAGCTCGAGTGGAAATCGGCACCCACTTCGAGCAATTACAAGGGAACGGCACATATCGTGCTCTGATGGGCCCATTCAACGAAGTGTTTGCTAGCTCTATTCACCACGCTCGTGCTTTCCTCCTACACGCGCTGACGGGACGTGGCCGCCGCCGCGCGGGTATAGGCAAGGGGTGGCGGCCGAGTCGGTCAACGTTTTTTTTTTCTGATACCGTTGCGCCCGGACCCTCAACCCCACATCGTGCGTCAGCATATAGATCGGGAGACATCAGTTTGAATCTAGCGGGAGCCCATTTTAATATTTACACCAGGAATGTTCTGCCATCTATAAATAATGGTTTCCTTATTACTTTTTTTTGATCTACCAACAAAGAGAACGCACTTTTTACAACAGCAAATGTTAGAACTTTTGGCATTTTTTTATACACACGTAAATTTTGAAGAAAAATCATAAGGTGCTCCTCATTAACATACACGCGAGGACGCACGCGCAGCCCACGCTCACCTACACGCACACGCAGACGCGCGTAAATACGGTTGATTTTAGGTTCTGAAGAGATCACCACCACCGCCTCTCTGTTCGAACGATGAGCCGCATGAATGGTTATCAGACTGCGCAGGAGCGTCTTTCCTAAACTCGCGTGTCAGCTGAATGTTTTGAAAGGTACGATGCATACACTTCATGAGAATACCACGAAATTGAGAACACATAGCTAACAGTGAAAATGCACGTGTGTGATGGGAGAAGTGCGTGAGTGTCGGGTGTGGTGTCGTAAGAACGCCGACATGGACATGCGGAAGCGCGGTGGCAAAACTTGCGCGAAGAAGAAGACGACGACAGGCGGTAAACGACGCCAAGAGGGGGGGAAATGGCGTGTGGAGTGGAGTGCCACGCGGTTAGCAAGGTGGTGGTCGTTAGGGTGGAAGCGGGAGGAGAAGACGGCTCGCCAGCATCACGGTCGCTGTTTGTCCCGACTGCCTGGCAACCCCACTGTGGTGGTCTAGTGACTAAGGTACTCAGCTGCTGACCCACAGATCGCGGGATCGAATCCAGGCTGCGGCGGCTGCATTTCCGATGGAGGCGAAAATGTTGTAGGCCCGTGTACTCAGATGCACATACTCAGGGTGCACGTTAAAGAACCCCGGGTGGTCGAAATTTCCGGAGCCCTCCACTACGGCGTCTCTCATAATCATATGGGGTTTTGGGACGTTAAACCCCACATACCAATCAAACGGAGTGCTTGGCAGAAGTAAAGGGTTCAAGCAGCCTACTTGGCCTCAAGCTTCGAAGGTCCACGGAGCTATCGCTACCGCAGCCACCAGTTCCACAGACGGACGTAGGCCCGTGTAGCTGTAGTCCCTGTTCCGCGTGTCTGAGGAGAAGATTGCGTGACTTTTTCAGCCCCGGTATTCGGCACCTGCCTGGTCTGTTGGCGTATGCACTTTAGCGTTGCCCTGCTCTTTGCCAAACTGACGTCTCTTGCACCAGTATTAGTGTGCCCCGCTGAGACGTTCGATTGCGTGTGACCTAAACTTGTTTATGTGTCTTCAGTAAGCTTTTATCTTGTAAAATCCTGTGTTACTAATAATGACAGTTGTATGTCTCATGTTTGTGTGTTGTTTCGATAAAATGGAATGACAGAAAAACAGCCTCATCATTTTTAATAGGAACGTTGCCATCGCCGACGCAACGTCCTCTTTCTTTCTACTTTTTCTTTGTAAAAATTCTATCTCAGCGTGCAAGTGGCGTGGGCACGAGCCACGGCAATCTGCCCGGTATTAAATAAGCGTGATTCTGCTTTAGTATGGCTGAAATAACATTACTCTCGGCAAATGTTTCAGCACAGTACACACAGGCATGATGGTATTTCCAATGCTCATATGTTCGGAATTGTTATTGACGAAAATGTCGCACGCACTTCATCCAAGTAAGTTGAATGGACTGGTGTCACCGAAGAGCGGGGCACTGGCAACCATCCGGGCGCCGCGGAAGAAGACTGTCTTGCGAGGCTTCTTGATGACAAAAACACACAATTTATTCGCATATTTACAAGAGTACAACACTCTATGCGTCGAGACGTGCCTTTACGCAAGACACGACAGGCCGTAATGAAGGCCAGAGAGAGAGAGAGCTACATATACGCGCGCACACGTGACGAGCTTTTTATATGTTTGGTCCGTGCACGTGCTTCTCGTCTAACGTGGACTGCGTGTTCCAGCGACGCCGATGCACATTTTCTGCAGTGCACACGGACACCTCATGCGTTTCTGCAGGACGCGGACAGCGTTTGGAAGGTTCACCGGGTCCATGCATTGCCGGTTGTAACAGCCCGTGCACCGCCCGAAGACGACACGTAAGGACTGTAGGGGCGCTGCTCCCTGAAGTGGCCGTTGTGCGTCTTCGTAAGTTCCACGCTGATTCACCACAAAACACGCACGCATATCACACAGCAGATCGTACAGTAGGCACGCTTTCGCGTCGCCACAATCTACAACGCACGCATGCCCGCTTGGTATACCATGTAGGCAGATGCACAACTGCCGCGACCCGATCACCGCTGCCTGGTCATTCCCTGGTGAGAGGTAGAACGCAGCGCTGAAGAAGTCCACATTCCGCAGAGGCCAGTTCTCGTCCACCTTGTCATGCTGTTGGACCCGTAGGCATAGCTGGGCTTCTGTTGAGCTTGGTGGGAATTGACGCACTGTACCAACGCTGAGAACACCGAGCGCTCCCGAGATCCACCAGATGTAAGTTTCTGCGAGGCTTCTTTCTTTATTTTTTAGCACAAGAGAAGCCTGCACTACGGCCCCGCCGTGGTGGTCTTGTGGCTAATGTACTCGGCTGCTGACCCACAGGTCACGGGTTTGAATCCTGGCTGCGGGGGCTGCATTTCCGACGGAGGCGGAAATGTTGTAGGCCCGTGTGCTCAGATTTGGGTGCACGTTAAAGAACCCCAGGTGGTCTAAATTTCTGAAGCCCTCCACTACGGCGTCTCTCATAATCGTATAGTGGTTTTGGGACGTTATACCCCACAAATCAATCAAGCCTGCACTATGGTAATGACCAGGTAAATAACTTGACACTTTGGTGATTGCGTCCTAAACAACGTGACAGAATCCCTTCACGTGCTGAACGAACCCCAGACAAAATGCCCCTTTTAGCATCTTCTTTTTGAGGCCTGTCTGGAAATCCGCATGAAAACACCGGGAAGCTTCACGGAAGCGTTATTATTGAGGCAGGAACCAGGGTAGCCAAACTGAGGGATTCCCCTTCGGTCGCATACAGACGGGAGCGTCCGAACGACCCTCACCTGCACACGCACGCTTTCCTTTGGCTCAAAATCTAACATACACATGACCTCTGAGGAAGTGCGCACTGGAACCCGAGACACCGAAAATGGATTGGTGTCTACGCCACATAAAAGCCGTAGATTTGCAATTCGTCATCCTCCATGACACTTTTCACAGCTGTATTATTGCTACAAATGTCTTCTCCCTTTTCGGCATCCTGCCTATGCATATCACTATATACAGGCTACAGCACTTTAGACTCAACACTTGCTGCTTTCACGAGTGCTTGCGCACTCTTTTCATGTTCACGCAAACAAATCAAATTTACCCTGCGTTGAGAAGCGAAATATTTTTTTTTACGAGTGAGTCATTAAACTGGTTTGTGGCCATGATTAGGACCCCTGTTTTTTTCGGACTGGCGATGGACGCTGTCACCATCAAACTCAACCTCGCGCTCCATGTTTGTCGTGCCTGGTCTATCATGAATCTCTGCGTTTACTGTACTATAACCACCGGCACGTTTCGCCAGGACAATTCGAAGCTCTAGCCTCAATCATTCCATTTCCTTTTATGAGCTACAGCTTCCTCTTTACGCCTGGCAGTCTGTCTCTCTAACGCAAGCTGGCCTCATTCTTTGGCTTCCTTAAGCCTGCAGGCCCCTATGAGCAACCAACAATCGCGAAGGTTCTTCTCATGGACGCCAGAATCCTCAATCACCTGTATAAAATACGACTTTTTGTGTATAATCACCACGTCAACACCCAGCTTCTCGCTCAAAAATACTAAATCCAGTTTTCTTAACCAGTTCAATTCTATGGTCACCACGTGCAGACTTCCGTTGCTCAAGCTGCTGTGAAGATACTTCTAATAAATACCAGCCTTCACGAAGCAGCGATCTATCTACCCCTTTAGACAAACATCACTATCTACCCAAAACAGTTGGTAGAATCTCTACAGAAAGGGAGCACTCACTAGCCTTGGTACCAGGAAAGACCACCACCGAATCCAACTGAATCCTACCACTGCCACCAGCGAATGTGACCGAGGAGCGGGGCACAGGCACTCAGTCATCCACTCACCAGGGAAGAACTCTTGGTAGGCTTCTGCTCACACAAAGGACATACGATTTATTTTCATATTTACAGGAGCCCAGCACTCTAGGCGTCTCGACGCCTAGAGACACGACCAGCCCTAATGAAGGCCGGACACGACCGGCCATATTGAAGGCCAGAGAAAGAGAGAGAGAGAGCAACGAGCGCACACGCAATTCGCTTTTTATATGCTTGGTCTGTGCCCGTGCTTCTTGTCAAGTCAAACGCAGACTGCGTGCTCCAGAGACGCCAATACGCGTTCCCTGCAGTGCACACGGACAACTTTTACGTTTTTGTAGGACGCGGACAGTGTTTGCGAGTCTCGCCGGATCCATACACTGCCGGCTATCAGGATTATATTATCGTAAAGGGAGTTTTGAATGAGAGCTTCGAACAATCAGATTCAGGAATACGTTACCAGCACATGCCTGCCCCTGCTATAGACGAAAATTCAGCTTATTGGCCTGTGTCGACTCTATATCAATAAATACGTAAGTACAACGCTGCTCTTTCAAGCCTTCACAAACCTACAAGTTAATACAAACGGCAACGTATGCTTTGCTGCCGCCTGACAATGATGTTGAACTCTATTGAGGTGTTTACGCTGCAGAGGGTTCCACACTGTAGCCCTGCAAACCTTTCTCGAAATTTATGAAGACTACCGAAAAAAGTAACCGGCTATACAATTGTGCTTAATGTGAATTCTTGGCTCAACTGTCTTGGTGGTTTGAGCCTGTAGTAAGTTGAGGCGCGGCTCCCTCGCCAATCGAGAGGCAATGGAAGGCAGTGCATGGCCACGTTCCAACACAGCCGCCAAAGAAAGGCATCCCTTCATGCAGCGCTTCATTTCCTTATATGGTATTGGTGGGCGCCTTAGCAGTATACTTCAGGGATGACGTCATCGGTGACCGCACGACGGCACGCACTACTGTCTCTCCGTGGGTGGCAGACGCGGAACTTGTCGCCTCCTCGCTGTCATTAGCACCTCCTCTCCTTGCTATCGCCATCTTTCATCCTCGTTCAGACTGCCGGTAACGACGATGCCGACATATCTCAATTCAGGAAAGGGCGTCAAATAAGAGCTGCGCTCTAAATCCCATTTGTTGTGGGTGACCTTGTGCCCGGTGAATTATAAGCAATAGCTTAGAGTCCACTAAAACAGTCCACCCACAAAATGTCCCTTCGACCAACCTCAGTATTCTCCCACAGCTTGTAGGCCAACCCCTTTGCTCGGGCTCGTGCGCATGCTTTGCGCTATCACAAAGATTGCGAGCAGACACGAGACATTGCAGGTACTAACGCGGGGGCTCACGGCACTTTGCGCTCATTCTCGTTCGTCCACGTTCACTCTGGTATTAATACCGAGGACAACGATACTGCTCAACGCACGAACGAGTGCCTTAGAGATTATCTTCAAAAAATGGCATCAGAAATTACGACATTACTCAAGTTTCAGTTCGAGCATATGCCATCGACAGGAAGATATCAGCAAAGTGCCCTGCTGTGGTGGTCTAGTGGCTAAAATACTCGGCTGCTGAACGGCAGGTCGCGGGATCGGATCCCGGCTGCACGGCTGCATTTTCGATGGAGGCGGAAATGTTGTAGGCCCATGTGCTCGGATTTGGGTGCACGTTAAAGAACCCCAGGTGGTCGAAATTTCCGGAGCCCTCCCCTACGGCGTCTCTCATGATCATATTGTGGTTTTGGGACGTTAAACCCTACATATCAATCAATATCGGCAAAGTTCCTAAAGATTCAGCAGCTGCCGTGTTTTTCGCATCTAATCTGCAAAAGCCTAATTCTTGCGCATTCTATACCCGAAAGAATGATAATGCCCAAGTGCAGACTAAGGTAACAACCAATGCGAACAAACAGTGCGCCATTATTTAACAGGAAGAAACGACCAAGCTGAGAATACAAAATCTAACTGAAAGTGCTATAAGCGACGTCATCAAAGGTTCTCAATCAGCATAAAACAGTAGTGCAGGAGTTGAGCCAATATGACTCTGCGCAGGTGTTAATCAAATAAGACCATGCCACTAGAGCTCACAAACAAACGAACAGAAACCACGTATAATATAGCATATTATAACATTTTGCAGTTAAATAGGGAAGATTATGAACAGTTTGTTCTTCGGGGTAAATAACATCACACTGATGACCCACTTGGATTCGCGACTCCACAGTTCTAGTTACGACGACCGTTCACACGGGGTGCTAAGGAGAACAGACCTTTCTCCACACATGTTCAAGAGCTTACGTAGTGGGATGTATTTGAAAAATAGTTTGGCCTGCTTAGCCCCAACTACCTGCTTGTTCTTGCTAACGACGGCTTAACAATGCGCATCCTACATCAACGCCAGTGAGTAACGTGACGGTATACTGTATATAGGCGCGGAGATGTATGCATGATCAATGGCAGAAATAATAGAACGACCCATCGAGGCTCTCTCCTCCTTCCCTTTCTTGTTAAAAGTAAGACTCGGAGCAGAATTTATTTTGAGATTCGTATCTGTGATGCGTTAACGTGTATGTTAGAAAATTTGCGCTGCCGTGGCCTTACCTGAAACGCTTATGTGATGCGGTACCGGTGCTGTAGCTTTCATCTTTTTATTCTAACTTTCATCAGATTCTGAAGCAGCCCTGTATCAGAAGGCGTATGCTGCATTCATTAAAGGGCGCGTCCCGCATTATATTTTCGCAAGTCACAGTTTTTCAAACGTCTAGAGTGCTCCTTGTCGTCGGCTTTACACGTTGTCTTGGAGAAGGATCTCATTCCAACCTCACTAAATCGTAAGCAAATGCTTCGCAGAAAATGCCATTTTTTTACATGTGCTTTGTATTGATGGTATATTGCATTCATATCGTTCAGCTAAATTCGCGCCCTGCAAGCCTGCGTGTTGAGTCCAGGGTGCTGAATACTCTGCTTATTAGTGCGGGCTCTCTTCTCTCTCTCTCTCTCTCTCTCTCTTATATATATATGCATAAAGAGAATATATATATATATATATATATATATATATATATATATATATATATATATATATATATATATATATATATATTTGTTGAAATCGTTAAAAATAAAATTAAGAGAACCACTAAATTGTGTCTTTGCTCTTCCCAAGTAGTAGTAGTAGTAGTAGTACAAAACTTTATTATACACATAATCCAGACAGGCTTGAACTCCAGTGCCCCGAAGAATATAGGGGATGGAGAGCAAAGCCTGTCCGGCAGGGTGGTGCCCCTATTCCAGGGCCCCACTGGCGCGAGCCATCCGTTCAGCTCTTTGGATCAGTCGCAGCTGATCCACTAGGGCTGGGCTAGACAGCAGCGCCTCCCATTCCTCCCACGTGCCAGTGGTGTCGGGCTCTTCGTCGTGCTCTGCACACTCCCACGTGACGTGAAAGAGTGTTGGGGTGGCTCCATACCACGGGCACATATCTCTGTACGCCGTGGGGTAGATCAGGTGAAGAGTGTGCAGATTCATGTAAGTGTCAGTCTGTATTTTTCTTAGCGCTGTTGCCTCCGCAGCGCTGAGCTTGCTGTGAGGACGTGGATACAGCTGCCTGTTTTCTCTGTAGTACTTTAAAATTGTTGCGAAGCAAGGGTCCAGGGGTGTAGAGTCATCACTTGCATTGGCTTGAGTGGCTCGGTGATTTGTGAAGCCTCGAGCCGCCTCGTCCGCGCGCAGGTTCCCTGTCACGCCCTCGTGCCCCAGTGCCCAAGTCACAGCCTGTACGTATTTCACTGTGGGGTCCCATCCTGTCCCAACCAATATACGGAGCGCCTGTGCTCCAATTTTGCCCTTCAGATAGTTTCTGCAAGCTTTTTGCGAATCTGAAATGATTGTTAATGGAGCGTTTCTCGTCCACCCCTCTTTTATTGCGAGTGCTATGGCAACTTCTTCTGCTTGTGTTGTCGATGCCTGATCGATTGCTCTTCCCAAGAATGTTTGGCCCATTAGAAAAACTTCTTCATTATATATATCTATATATATATATATATATATATATATATATATATATATATATATATATATATATATATATATATATATATATATATATGTATATATGTATATGTATATATATATATATATATATATATATATATATATATATATATATATTCGGTTTTGCATGTGAGCCCAAACGAGATTAAAAAGACTTAGTATGTTAAAAACGTTTCATAATATGGCAGACAGTAAGCTTGTCTCAATTTTATGCAAAATAGGGTAAGTGTTTCTTTTTGTCAACATTTTTTTCTTGTTTGTTTGTGTGCTAAACATAGCCGGTGAATCTTTGGTGAGTAGCTGGTTTGTTTGTTTGTTTGATGAATGACCATTTTTGCCCCGCACTTTTTGCATAAGAAAGGAGGAGAAGCGCATAACACACCAACATTTCTTACATTCAATTATAATATCTAAAAGCTTTCAACCTATCAAGCTGTTTCACAAGTAAGTACAGCTGAACTATTACCAAGACCTATAAAAACGGAATTTATTATTTTTCTACTATCTGCCTCTTGGGGTTCGACTACTACTTAGTTACCAGCGAAAAAAATATCTATACGGTGTTATCTCTATTGGCGCAGACAAACAGCAACGTGTGACACATATGTGCAGTACTCTTATAGGAACTTCATTATTGTACAGTTCCGTGAGGTTGCCGCGAAGGTGACTACTAGACAAGAGATTTCATGAAAAAAAACAGAAAGGAAAGAAACACGTAAATGTGTGCGCCAATCAGCGGGTGAAAGCACAAAGAGCGCGCCCTCTCGAGTCACTGCAAGACAAAATGTAAGGTACCAAACACCGTTTATTGCCTTGCGGCGCTTGTAGCAGCACTATACATAGCGCTCCTCGAAACAGTCCACGTAGCAGGTGTGAGGGCGCGTGCGTGTACGCTCGTGCGCGCCTTGCATATCTCCGAGTGGTGACCACTCAACGAGAAAGCGTATTCAAGCAGCCGTCCCTTCCGCCACTTTTCGCGAGTTGTCACGAGTGGTGTTTGGCGAACGGTGTGCTAAAGGTTGGAAAACAAGAATACTTAAATAACAAAGCATAGCTAGAAAACGATGGGAAGGTGTGCAGGGCGAAGCGCCACCTCTTGTCGTTAGCGCGTGGCGGCCAAGGCCTACGTGTGACCGAGAGTGGTGCACGCCCGCTAGCTTCCTACAGCGCTCCGTCACTCCGGAAGCGCGCTGCGACAAAAGCGCGCGCCGTACTTGCGCTGCTTCCGAAATTCCCAGGACACCGCTTCGCGCACGCCGGCCACGCGGATCGGGGCCAAACTGCCCCGCGGGAGTGGAGCCATCAAAGTGTGCGCCGTGGTTCGCGTGGAAATCGGCGTTGTCGAGCAGATGCAGGGTGCACTGTTCCGCTTTCTCTGTCGCCCTCAAACCAGCGGGGACAGCACCGGCGAATGTTCGGGTGGCGCGATTGTTTGGTTACTTTTTTAATTTAGAGTCGAGCGGAAATGTAGTCATCGCCTCTCTGAAAACTTCGCGAAGCCTGCGGAACGTGGTGGAAAACACCACGACGGTTCAGTGGTTACATGCCCAGCTCTTTTGCCGAAAATGCACCAACTGGACGTGCGGTTATTAGGTCGAGAGTCTTAGATGCCTCATCAAACGTGAAAGTTTACCATCGACGTTGACGGCGTCAACACGAGTGATGCTATAAATGATCCCCTATCAACAAACATCATTATGTGATGTCATCACGACATCAAAAGTCACCAAATTTTATGACGTACTTATGACATAATTGTGAAGTCGCTATCTCGTCACGAGAACACGTTGCTAAACATGCCATCGTCACTTGGTCTAATATCGGTCAATCGCGGAGGCAGTGCAAAACCAGGTGGGGTACGAAAATATTGCAGTGCCTCCAATATTGAAGGCAGTGCAAAAGAGCGTTATGTGCTGAAAGTTATCGGAGGGAGGTGCGGAGAGGATCAATACATCGACTGGTAAGAGGAAGATGACTTTCACGTTTGTGGTTTCTTAGATGTGCATAACGAACCCTGTGAGTTTTCCTAGTCTTAAGGTTAAGGTTAAGGTTAAGGATGTTATAGGTACCAGGCGGATCTAGCCTTGCATAATTTGCAGGCAATTACCCCGCCCAGTTTTGTCTTTGCTAATTGTAGCTTATGTGCTTTGTTTGTTTTTAACTAAGCATGAACAGACTCTTTAAATAAAAATCGTGCATGGCGCGACGTAAGCCTGCATAAGACGGTGGCCTCCGTGCTATTCCACGTGCAGTATTGTGCTGGTACTCTATCTCGCTGCACTATACCCGAAACATAATTGTCACTTATCAACAGTCATAAGCGAGGTCTGTAGCATTCAAAGATTTCAAGAGAAGTCGCGACACATGTTTCCTGAAGATTGAGGAACCACGTGGAAACACAATATCAGTCACGCTGTCACGTGGCGAGCCTAACCGTTGAAGTTGCTCAAATAAACCTTGCCATTTCTCCTCAAACTCACGACACTTAAGCAAATAGTGTTCTATATCACAGTTTTCCTTGCACTTCAGTCACAAAGGCGTCGAGGAGAGTCTGATCTTGTGGAGCCATGCTGGTGTACGCGCTGATCCCGTTAGAATGCGATGAAGCAAGCAGGCCTCGTCCCTTGATTGCCCTTTTGTTATACATGGGTGGTGATGCGTCAGCCATAATGAGTGAAAATGCTTATTGACAGCTTCTCGTAAGATACGCTGATTGTCTTTGGGAACCTTCTTCGTTGTAGTAAGCTGCAGAGCACTCTGAGCAAGTCTGTCAGCCGCCTCATTGCCCCCTATACCCACATGTGATGGAATCAATTGAAACCTAATGTTTATACCAATGTCATGCAGGTCTTTAAGGATTCGCAGTGATCTTTGAGTGCATCGATCTAAAACCAATTCATGTTTTAGCTGCTACAAAGCAGGTTTACTGTCGAAAAACAGCACGACTTGTTGCTGCCTACAAAACTTCAGTTTCTTCAGGGCTGCCTGAATTACCACGCTTTAACATGCTGTCGATGAATCAACTCACTCTAGTCGCGCTGTCCAGGACGCCTTTATAGACGGGTTCACATACTCTGCAGCGCTTGCTCCGCGTACTATGTCGACTGATCTATCGGTGAAAATTTTCAAATGATCGGCGTACGTTTCTTACTATATATTCAAGTACAAAGGAACATACTTCTGCTGTGGGTGTGGAACGCTTGCTGTGCATCCGTGGAATCGTCTCCTGACAGTCGACATCCTAATGTGACCAAGGTGGGTCTTGTCGAAGTTGTCTTTGAGGAAATCGATGCCAAGATGGCGAAGGGTGTTGAAGGCCACGAAAGCTCGCTATTCTGTGCGTAGCCGAAGGCGACTTAGTAGTGCTTGTCCTAGGCTCGATTTTCCAAGTCGGCAAAGTTGTGTCAGCATTCGTTGCGAGGCGAGAAGACGTAACGGGGGAAGACGAGCTTCATGAAGCACCTTTATGCTCGCTGCAAACTTGGGCACTCCTAAAGTGACTCTGAGGCCTTTACGATGAAGTTTTTCCCGCCGTTCGTACTCACTCGGAGAGATCAGAAGCAATTGGAAAAGCACACTATTGACAATTACTGCTTCGTGTAACTTTATCATTGAAGTTGGGTGGCTCCCTCAGCTTGTTCCTGCCATCCTTCTAAGAATGTTTACACGGGGTGACAGCGCTGACATTGTCTTGTCTACTGCCCGTCGCCAATTCATCCTGGTGTGTAGTGTGACTTCAAGGAATCTTATGTACTTAACTTGCTCAATTGATGCATCAGGAAGTAATATTTTTATCCTTGTTTTTCATCTTTGCATACTTGGGAATAGCATGAATAGTTGATAGTGTTAGTCTAATAGATTCAAGATAGGTTTGTGCGTGTGCGAAGAGTATAACTCTTCGACCAATCATTTCCAATCGCTAATGCTGATATCCAGACAGCCAGATGCATATGTCGTCAGCATTATTTATTATTTGTACGGCCTTGTTCACAGTCTTGAGAGAATCAGGTAAACCAGCCATGGCCACAGTGAACAACATTGGAGACAGGACACTGCCCTGTGGCACTCCTCTGGTGATTTTCGTTGAGCTACTGAGCACTGTCCCTAATTTCATCTGCATCAAGCGATCACTAAAAAACACCTGAGCAAAGCGTCAAAGGTGCCCCGTTATTCCCATAGATGCAAGACCACAAATTATCGCACCTTGGAACACGTAGTCGTACGCTTTTGAAACGTCCAGGAATAATGCCAGAGTAGAAAAGCCGTATGCTCGTTAGTGTTCTATGTGACTCACCATGTCCAAGCTGTCCTGTGCACTCAACCGTTGACGAAACCCAGTCATACATGCTGGAAGGCCCTTGTGATTCTCCCATCCACTATGCCATCCGAACACACGCCAGCTTCTGCATCAGCTTTGCTAAGCATAAAGGTAGAGATACTGGTCTATATTGATGCGTGTCTACATGTGGACGATAACGATGATGGGGCATTTAGTGGGCACGAGGTAGTGAGCCTCTAGCTTCTCTCTAGGCCGAAGAAGACGATATTGTGGCTCAGCTGTTGAGGACACGCTACTTTCGTCGTCCTAAGGTGTATCTGTGTTTTATTCGCGTTGTACCGCGACACTGGTGGAGGTGCTGGGTACGCAACCCTTTCTAATGCTCCACACGCCCGCTGGGAGCCGCCCATTGAGTCCAGATGCATTGTCACCTGTAGAAACACCGGTGCATCGCTCCAGTCGACGGTTGCGAGGGCTCGCGCCAGAGCTGACTCACTCGCCGGAACCTGCTAGGCACCGCACACCTCAACCGATGGCCTACGCAAACCCGCAACAGGTTCCCCAAGGCAGCTTTCCAACGCACCCATCTCAGGTGACCCTCCTTCAACCCTTCGTTCCCGATCGCTTTAGTGGCGGTGCCCATGAAGACGTTCACGACTGGCTTGACCACTACGAGCGTGTTGCCAAGGTAAATCAGTGGTCGGAACAGGAAAAGCTTTCACGCACCTCTTTCTACCTTGACGACGGTGCTCGTACTTGGTATGAGAATAGAGAAGGCAATCTGTCAGCTTGGCCCGACTTTTGACAGAAGTTCGTCGGTACCTTCGCCAATATCGATAGAAGCGACCGTGCGCAGCAGTTATTGGAGCTACGGGTTCAAAAACCCAACGAAACCGTTGCAATGTTTGCCGAGGACATGACTCGTCTCTTCAGCGAGCTAACCCGCACAGGACGGAAGATAAAAAGTTGAGTTACCTCATGCGCGGTGTCAAGGAATAGCTTTTTGCCGGGCTACTGCGCGACCCTCCAAGTACCATGGTTGACTTCATTAAGAAGGCTACGACTATCGAGCGGGCCCTTCATCAACGCTGCAGGCAATATGACCGCATGTCCTGCAATGTCCCAATCAATGCTATCGCCATGACGTCTGAGAGTCAGAGCTGCTTGCGAGACTTGATTAGGGAGATAGTTCGCGAGGAACTGCAGAAGTTGCAGAATCCGGTCGCTGAAAATCCCATCGCGTCGATCGCTGAAGTGGTACGCGACAAAATCCACCAAGCGTTGTCTACGGCTAGTCCTGATGCTCAGCAGCGCCCTATGAGCTACGCTGCTGCTCTCCGACGTCCACCACCCACTATGCCGACGCTGTACCACCAGGTGCCGATGGCGCCTTCGTATCCGCCGCAAGAGCAGACACTACATCAACCACCCACGCTACAGCCATACAACCAGCCGTCCACAGCCACCCCATGGGCATCGACGCGTCCACCGACCCGGAAAACAGATGCACGGCACACAGTGGACAGACATCCACTATGCCTTCACTGCGGAGGTGCAGGACATATTGCCCGTCATTGCTGGCATCGAGGTGATTCATTCCATCCTCATCGACCTTGGTTTGACGGTTGATGTGCCAACGACGAATACACTCTGCGCCGTGACGACACCTCTTTCTATGGAGCCTGTTCTCACTTTGAGGACGACTCTACCACTGCAGAGCCGGCAATGCCTGCTCACCCTCCTGGTCCGAGACGTCAATCCCGCTCTCCGTCTCCCGCGTGTTCGCCTTTGTCGCACCGCCGCACTTACGCGGACCTTAATACAAGAAGTTCACCTAGCCCGTGCCGGGAAAACTGAGAGCGGTGACATCCAGTGGCAACGTTGCAGGCCATAAAGATGACGACAAGAAGCCCCCACAGCATGACGTCATACAGCCGATAAGCCGTGAAAACAATGAAATTGTGACTGCGGACCTTAGTGTTCTTCTTGACGGCCAGAAAGTAACAACTTTAGTCGACATTGGTGCCTACTTCTCCATTATCAGTTAGGACCTCGCCGACAGCCTCAGAAAAGTTAAGACGCCGTGGACGGGTCCTCATATAAGAACAACAGGAGGCCAGTTATTGGTGCCCTCGGGAAGATGTACCGCAAGAATTGACATCGGAGGTTCTCCTTTCACTGCGTCGTTCGTCATTAACGCCGCATGCTGCAGAGACGTAATTCTTGGCATGGACTTTTTACGGGAATATGGTGCCGTCATCAACATACCAGACAGCTTGATTACCTTTTGCAACAGTTCGGGCTCACCCAATTCTCCAGAGGCGCGACCAAACCAACTGCGTCTTACTGATGACGATGTGGTTCTCCCTCCGAGGTCATGCATGCTTGTTTCTGTGGCTGCCGCTGCTCAGTTTGACGCCGAAGGAGTTGCAGACCGAATAAGCTCGCTGCTCTTCACCCACGGTATTTCTGTCGCACGAGGTATCGTCAGAGTTGCTGCTGGACGCACGGACATGCTGCTGACCAATTTTAGTGCTGAGCGCCGGCACCTTCCTAAAGGCATGGCTGTTGCTTACTTCGACGATGTCGTTTGTAGATGCCGAAGGCTGCTTGGCGGTAGTCGACGAGCCGCTAAATTTTGATTCAGCGCCTATTCTGGACGTTAGCATTACTTTGCCGAAAGACGACCGACGCAGACTCCTTGAGCTACTGGCCAAGTTTCAAGACTGCTTTTCGATAACATCAAGAGTTGGCCGCACGCCTCTAACCAGGCATCAAATAAATACCGAGGAAACGGCTAGACCTATTCACCAGAACCCTTATCGCGTTGCTCCAAAAGAACGTGAAGTGATACAACAGCAGGTAGACAGAATGCTTGAAGATGACGTCATTCAGCCTTCACAGAGCCCCTAGGCGTCGCCTGTAGTCCTCGTTAAGAAAAAGAACGGCAGCCTGCGCTTCTGTGTGGATTACCAGAAGCTAACTAAGGTGACCAAGAAAGACGTATATCCACTACCGCGTATAGACGACTCTCTCGACAGACTTCGACATGCTAGATACTTCTCTTCTATGGACTTGCGGAGTAGATATTGGCAAATAGAGGTGGACAAGAGAGACTGCGAGAAGACCGCTTTTGTGACATTAGATGGTTTATATGAATTTAAGGTCTTGCCATTCGGTTTGTGCTCAGCCCCTGCTACATTTCAAAGACTCATGGATACCGTGCTTTCTGGGTTGAAGTGAAAAACATGCTTAGTATATCTGGACGACGTCATAGTGTTTTCCGCGACGTTTGACGAGCACCTTAAAAAACTTGAGGTAGTCTTACGAGCCATACAGTCCGCGGGCCTGACGTTGAAGCCTGAGAAGTGCCACTTTGGCTACGAAGAGCTGCGATTTTTTGGTCATGTCGTCAATCATGCTGGTGTTCGTCCCAATCTTGAAAAAATCGCAGCCGTAGAACAGTGCCGTTGCCGACCGATAAAAAGGCTGTCAGACGCTTTCTCGGCCTCTGCGCATATTATCGACGATTTATCGTGGATTTAGCACGCATAGCATCACCGCTAACTCGCCTCACGAGAGAAGACGACACCTTTGAGTGGAATAACTAAGAGGACGCTGCTTTTAACGATCTTCGCCAGTGACTACAAACACCCCCAGTCCTTGCCCACTTCAACGAGAGAGCCCCTACGATGCTTCACACCGATGCTAGCTATGTTGGTCTGGGAGCTGTGCTTGTGCAGCAGCAAGAGGGCACAGAAAGGGTAATCGCTTACGCAAGCAGAACGTTAACACGCGCTGAGGCTAATTACTCCATGACTGAGAAGGAATGTCTCGCCGTGGTATTGGCGGTTACAAAATTTCGTCCGTAATAATATGGCCGCCCCTTCAAAGTAATTAGCGACCACCTCTCACTGTGTTGGTTAGCTAATCTTAAAGACCCTACTGGCCAATTAGCGCGTTGGAGTCTCAGGCTGCAGACATTCGATATGGCAGTCGTACATAAGTCAGGGAAGCGACATATGGACGCCGACTGTTTGTCCCGTTCACCCATTGAGTCGGCAACCCTACCCGAGGAGGAGGAAACATCATTTCTCGGTGTCCTCGACACGACCGCCATTGCGCAGCAACAACGTGACGACGCTGAGTTGCTTGGCTTAATTACCTACGTGGATGGCAGATCTCGGAAGGCGCCAAGTTTTCGCAAGAGCGTTGTCATCATTTTGTTTACGTGGCGGAGTACTCTACAAAAGAAATTTTTCGTCGACGGGATCTGCCTATTTGCTCGTCATCACAGCAGCCCTTCGCACCGAAGTACTGAAAGCATGCCACAACGAGGTTACCTCTGGCCACTTGGGTTACACAAGAACGTTGGCCAGGGTACAGCAAAGGTATTACTGACCAAGACTAACCACAGCCGTGAAGCACCACGTTCGTACCTGTCTCGACTGCCAGCAACGCAAATCACTGCTAACTAAACCAGGTGGCCTCCTGCAACCCGTACAGGTCCCAATGACTCAATTCCACCAGATTGGCATGGACATTTTGGGCCCACTCCCTACTTCTACTGCAGGCAACCGATGGATTATTGTCGCGACGGATTATTTGACCCGTTATGCCGAGACAAAGGCTATCCAGAAAGGTACAGCAGCGGAGGTGGCAAGATTTTTTATCGAGAATATCGTACTGAGGCATGGTGCACCAACCGTCGTAATCACAGACAGAGGGACCGCATTTACAGCAGCTCTTTTGGACCATGTTTTTATGCTGAGTGGAACAACGCATCGTAAGACCACCTCATACCACCCGCAAACGAATGGGCTGACAGAGCGTCTAAACAAAACCATTGAAGACATGCTTTCGGTGTACGTAGACGTCGAACACAAAAATTGGGATACAATCTTGCCTTACATAACGTTTGCATACAACACGGCCAAGCAAGAAACAACCCGCATGACACCTTTCAGCCTCGTTCATGGACGGGAAGTACGAATCATGTTAGATGCAATGTTACCGCACGAAGGCGACGACATCGTCCTGGACGCCGACACGTTTACGGAACGCGCAGAAGAAGCTAGGCAACTTGCACATTTACGGATGAGCCAGCAGCAAGACTACAATGCAGGCCGCTACGATGCTCACCGCAGAACAGTCGTCTACCAAACTGGCGACAAAGTATGGGTTTGGACGCTCGTGGAAAAACGAGGACTTTCCGAAAAACTCTTAAGAAGATACTTTGGACCATACCTAGTTGTGCGACGACTGAGCGATGTCCCGACTGTTCGTATAGTACAAAGCGCCGCCAGCACCATCCTGAACTCGTTCACGTAGTCTGCATGAAACCTTACGTCAGCGAGTGATTGCGTGATACTTTACTTTAAAAAAAAACTGCATTACAGACTGCGCATCGGGGCGATGCTCTTTGAGAAAGAGGCAAATGACGCGTGTCTACAAGTGGCCGATAACGATGATGGGGCATTTAGTGGGCACGAGGTAGTGGGCCTCTAGCTTCTCTCGAGGCCGAAGAAGGCCATCTTGTGGCTCAGCTGTTGAGGACACGCTGCTTTCGTCGTCCCAAGGTGTATCTGTGTTTTATTTGCGTTGTACCGCGACAATATGATGCCTGTTCTGTCTTTACCTGGCTTAAGCACTGGCACAACCAAGGCCATTTTTCAGGCTTGAGGAACGTTTTCCGTCTCCCAAACATAGCCGAAATGCCTCAGAATTCAGCTCTTCACATCTGCAGACATATGTGAGATCATTCGTAGTCCTCATTTCCACTTCCTCGCTCGTTCTTAAATATTTGGTGGACCAACAACGCCGTGCCGTTCCTGCGTGGTATTCATTTATTTGTACAAAATTTTCATCTATAATTCGGCTAAAGTAGACGCAGAATAGCTCTGGATATTTCACAGTAAACATTCACAAATGGGCTGGTGTTTTTGTGAAATGTGATATTTCGAAAACTCTGTATTGAAATAAAATAATTAACGGTTTCGTCCGAAACGTATGCTTCATTGGTGACACGGAGAATATAATTGCTGTTTGGTGCAAATAGAAGAACCAACTTCCGAACTTTTTTATCAGTGGGATCATCGTAATCGGACATTTGAAACTAAGCTCTTTTTTAAAACCGTGTCTATTTTCGGATCTGGAAAAAATGCGTGTAGCCACTGCCGTGGTATAGCACGAGAGTCACTGCTTTCAGTGCGCGAAACTGAAACTCAAAAAAACAAGGGCACGTGTTGCCGGGCGCTTCATTAACGTAACCCCACGTGGCTACGTTAATGCATACGTCAATGAACGGTATAGCAGTCAGCGGTTAGCCTTTTCACTATATATAAGACTAAACCACCATTCCATCATAAAATCACATAAAGCCCCGTAGGCGACTGATAGACGACTCGACATGAAGTAATTTTGATAGACCTATAACTTTGCTTTTTCTAGCAGTGACTCGGCGCTCCGCGAAGTGACTTTTATATACTTACGGTCATCTAAGTTGAATGCAGTTTTTCGCTCACATGTACTAGCTCTCAGGGGTCTACAAGTTCAAGGGGGGGGGGGGGTAGGCAAGAACAACTAACAAGATGTATAACGTATTTCATGGATCGGCGGATGTGAGAAGAATAGGTCACGAAATTTAACAATCCAAACTGGCACGCCATCATAAATTTCTTGCAGCCCCAAAAGAAATATAAAATGACCCACGAATACAAAAAGAACACGTGTACCTTCCTCGCATGCGTCATTAATCTCAGTCGTGGTGTCAATACCAGAGGCGAGCAGAGGACTGATGCGCAAAAACATTTTGTTAAACAAGAAGAGCAGAAGAGAAAAAAGAACAGCCCCAATATTTGTCCTATACGTTTCTTATACTGTCATTAAATGGTTGGTAGTTCGCGCTGTTCTCTTCTGTGCCTCCCGTTTCACTAAATCAGTCATCTTCACCAAGTAAGCAGAAACTCGCCCCCAAACAAGTTCTTTTGGACCAGAGGGACGACTAAACAGTACTTTAATCATCAAACCACACCACACGTTTCTTTTATAGTATATAATACTTTTCGTCGTTATCCTATATTCCCAAGAGCCAACTCTTTGAGAGGGCTTCGTAAATACATGGCTTCAAGGAACTAAGCAGCTGTAAGAAGAAGCCCCCGAATGCAGGTCGAGAAAATTGGCTCAGAATATGAGGCTCGATTAAAAAAATAGAGGGAGGGCGGGCGTGGGAAGACATCCAGACGGGCCTCAGTTCCGAAAAGGAAACCATCATATTAATACAATTTTGCTCCTGCTTGCATGCATTCTGGCATGGGATGACATTCAGGTACTTGTTCATTTCCTGCGATCAAGGACCTGGCATATCCTAAGAAAATGACACTTTGGTGCTGTTCTACTCGTCTCCTTTTTATTTTTCTTCCCCTTCCAATCTCTTCTGTCGTCTCTCTCTTCGACGCTGCAGACCCAACTGTGAAGAGATTGCGAATTTAATTTCCTTAGTCTAGTAAGGACCTCACAAATGACATCCCTACATGTGTATGATGAAACGTGCCGCCTCTTTTTTCTTTGACTTGCTCTGAAGAAACCCATCAACCAATTTAAAACTACGTTCGTTTCTAACTACAGCTACCAGCTTCATTTTATCGCTTTGGCGACGTGAGGGTGCACCGATAACAGAGACGTTCTTTCCAGTTCCTCTTGCACTGATGATCCACGAATTTGCAACCCCCACCCCCGAAAAATAAAGAACTCTTAGTGAATGGTTCATTCTTTTTTTTGCGATTGCTCAGAAATGCTTGAGAGTGTGCTGCTCGAACAGCAGAGAAAATAGCAGCGCTGGAGGAATTGTGGGGGCTCGTTTGCCGTTTCTTTTCATCTTCTGCATCGTTACCGTGTAGTATAGTTCCCACAAGCGTAAAAGGCATTGCCACCATTAAGAAATTGAAAATTTAGTTTTTTGTTCTAATAACTTGTTAATGGCTAAAATAATTTCTTACAACTTAAGGACATTGAAAGTCCCGAAGGCTGTTAAAAAAACCCCGTGGTAGACCTAAAACTTTGCTTTCCGAATTCTTCCAGCGTTGCGTCTATGACATTCATATCGTGGTTTTGGCACGTTAAACCCCACATATTAATATTACAATATTAAAGTCCTGAAGGTGAAGCATTAAATGACAGCATTCTGCCTAACTGCCAAAGTTCGAATTTAGTACGCTCTTTCTCCCAATTGTGTTGCGTATATGACGCAGAACAATGCATGCATACCTACGACAATTCGTGTGGATGTGCGTGCATGTGTGCACGGGGCAATACACAAAGTATGATCGTCGAAGAGCACATGTTAAAGAATCACAATTTGATATTAGGCAAAGAACCTTGTGATTTCAACTTCCTGTTCTTTTTTCTAGCCTATAGCAAAACTTTAGTACCTGTACACTGCATTCCAGAATGTTTAGAGTTATTGAAAAAGCATTTACCTCACCTAATATGATACAAAAGTAAGAATAAAAACAATGCCGCCCGCACCTTTCCACGGGGAGGGGGTGGGGAACTCAAGTAAATGCGTCGCAGAGTGGTGTGGGTATTGCGTGAATGTTTAGTAATTGGGTATGGTTTGCGGATGCTGAATTCTTAATTCGTCGTTATTATTTTTATTTATTGAATGAAGAAAACGCGTTGCCTTCAACGTCAAGCGAAAGCCAAGTAATGGCAGCCTTGACTGAATTCTGAACTCGCGCTCCAATGCTTACATATATTGGGTGGCCAGTGAATGGGTGTGCAGCGCGAGCAGTCATTCTTTTTGGAGCGAAGTTCCTTAAAGCGGCACCCGTTCGTACCTCGTCCTAGTCGTAGTGCGTAACCAGTTTTACGTTTTGACCTGCAAGGTGGTGTCGGTGAGAGATTTCTCCTGTGCGTTGTTGAACAATAGAAAATTCGCAGCGTGCGCGTTAACTAAAAGCCAAATACTCCTGTCTCTCATTCCCAAGTAGCAGCCATTGGCTGTACATTGAGCACTATCTGACAAGAAAGGGTTGCAAGGTTATACTCACTGGTCGTAACTTCCTTGGTTTTAGAAAGGTTTAGCGGCGTTGGGTCGCAGTGCCATGAATACAGTGAACTAGTATATACCATGAACTCGAGGTGGTTAAAGATGGAAAGTAGACACGAAGCGCAAGCCTTAAGAAAGTGTACGTGTGCCACCTCTCATTTAGTCCTTGTAATGTCCGATGGATGGCAGTGCTTCTATATGCGGAATATATGATGAAAAGATGCGAGATAGTGGTACTTGGAGTGTTGACTAGATGGACGAACGGACACACAGACAGATGCATAGACAGACGCACGAATGGCTGCATGGACGGATGGACGCATGGACGGACGCAGGGGTGGATGCATGGACGAACGCAGGGATGGACGCACGGATGGACGTATGTACGCACGAACAGACTCACGCACGGATGGTTGGATGGACGCACGGACGGTCGCACAGACGGACGCATGAATGGAGGGAAGCAACAACGAATGGACGAATGGGCTTCTCTGTAGTCGTATGCTTAACTGCCCCGACGATGGCGCCCATTTTGTCATTGTGTCAAGAAATCCCCACTGCTATTTTCTGGTGTCTTGAAATCACGTCCTCTGTGTTTTGCTCCTCAACTCACTGCAGTGTTCGAAATTCGCCCAGACGTTATTTTTGGACCTTCCACTATGTGCTGCATATTTTAGGAGCAATAGAATGCTTTCTTTATGCATTTTTTTGTCTAAAGGATAAGGCTAAGCTACCAGTCAGATTTGGGAAATGCGAGCGTAAGTAGTTCAATTCTCTTGTAATAATTGGTAACATCTTTTTTTAAATCAAGGTCTCATGTTACTAATATGCGTATACCAGCATATTGATGCATGGATCCTCAAGGCTCACTGCACATACTGAATTCTTGTAACCCCGCCAGGCCTTTGAGCATTACCGTGTTTTGCTCTGGAAACACCATTTAGAGGGATTTTAGAAATTGCCAGCGTTGACACCTCAATTTAACGATGCGCATAGTATTGACCCGTATATTTGTCAATCATGCAAAAAGATCTCAGATGACCAGTACAAGCTAATTTTCTAAATTATGAGTGTACTACGTCAAAATGAGAAGGGGCAGGGTGCGGGCACGGGCGTGCTTAAAGGCGGGCACGACTGGTTGCTGAAGAAATTGGGGCGATCAATAGCAATCACTCTCAAGTTGTATCTGGCTCGAAACGCTGCTGCTTTTGGGAGCAGCAACTTCCTCTTTATTTGCTCCCTTCACCATCGCTGCCGCAGCCTCCGTGATGTTTTAAAAAGAGATTGCTTGGTCCGTTCAGATGAATAGTGACCTGCTCTTTGAATTTGTAATCGCCATTTCTTGCACAGGGTTCTCGGAACCAAATCAGACTGTGGCTTCAGTAATTCAATAATGGAGAAGAGTTTTTAGAACTAAATCAGACTGTGCCTTTAGTAATTCAATAATGAAGAAATGACCTTGACTGAGCTGTCCGTAACAAAACGAGCTTTTGAATGGTAAGCATTTCTTAGCGAACTTTGCGGACTTCGAGCGTATCTATCTATCTATCTATCTATCTATCTATCTATCTATCTATCTATCTATCTATCTATCTATCTATCTATCTATCTATCTATCTATCTATCTATCTATCTATCTATCTAACTGTCTGTCTGTCTGTCTGTCTGTCTATCTATCTATCTATCTATCTATCTATCTATCTATCTATCTATCTATCTATCTATCTATCTATCTATCTGTCTATCTGTCTGTCTGTCTGTCTGTCTGTCTGTCTGTCTGTCTGTCTGTCTGTCTGTCTGTCTGTCTGTCTGTCCACCCGTCTGTCCACCCGTCTGTCCACCCGTCTGTCCGCCCTCGTGAACTTACTTACAGCGCAACACCAGAAAAAATACAGGACAGGGAAGGAGTAGAACAGAAAAAAAAGACAGCGCCGTCTTTTCTTTCTGTTCTACTCCTTCCCTGTCCTGTATTTTTTCTGGTGGTGCGCTGTGAGAAAGTTCACGGTGGATCCTAACCAACTGGCCCAACTTACCGTCTTACGTCTGTCCACCCGTCTGTCCACCCGTCTGTCTGTCTGTCTGTCTGTCCACCCGTCTGTCTGTCTGTCGGTCTGTCTGTCTATCCACCCATCTGTCTGTCGGTCGGTCGGTCTAGCCGCCTAGGACATTTAGCACGCCTGGCCGTTTTTATTGATTGATTTGTGGGGTTTAACGTCCCAAAACCACAATTTGATTATGAGAGACGCCGTAGTGGAGGGCTCCGGAAATTTGTACCACCTGGGGTTTTTTAACGTGCGCCCAAATCTGAGCACACGGGCCTACAACATTTCCGCCTCCATCGGAAATGCAGCCGCCGCAGCCGGGATTCTATCCCGCGACCTGCGGGTCGGCAGCCGAGTACCTTAGCCACTAGACCACCGCGGCAGGGCCTGGCCGTTTCTATGATGGTATCAATACCTAAATTGGCATAACATAACATGACTGTCTTACGAGCACAAGTCACTAGTCATAACATAAACATTATGACATGTATGTCAGGAATGTCTCAATTTACATTTCATGGTCTTGCTGCCCTTGCGGAGATTTTCTGCACTTGACATATGGCAAAACTGGTGTGGTATGACATGACTTCATGGCGAACATAAGTGACTGACCTTAACGTGGAAGTAATGATACGCATGTCATGTAAGTCATAAGTACAGCCGCACTCATGGTGTGCTCGCGGTCATTCCACTAGCTTCGCGTATACCAAATTTTTTTATTACGTGTCTTGAATGGACAACGAAGGTAAATGACACGTTCAAACATGAAAATTATGACATGCTTTTCATGTGAATTCTTACTACATGCTACGCTCATAGCGCACTCGTGGCCGTTACTCAAGGTTTTTTTAAGAGGCATTTTTTTTTCTAAAAGAGCCAAATGCAGAAACTGAAACTAGGCTACATTTCTGTGGAACGTAAAGCATGCTTAGTAATCATCATTTTGTAGAACATTTATAATAAAAATGGGGCAGTTCCTCATTGTACCATGAGCTCAAAAAGGCTGTTTCTAATCAAAATTGAGCCAAGTACCACTGTTTTAGTCAAAACGAGCCACATTCATTAAACCAGCACTGCGCCAACAAACATGATAAAAACATGTGACATGTTCCCACTCGAAATGTTTCATTTGTGGCTTAGTTGCTTTGTTATCGTGTTTACGTTCCACAATTAAGTTTTCTTGCGCGAGTTGGCACTTACTGAAGGACATGATGTTTAATGATAAAATTTGATTGTAGAGAGTAAGAGGCTGGCTTTCCTACCCATTTTTGCATCTTAGTGATTCTTTTCGACTTAAGCGTAACAGTATCTTCACGTCTCCGTTCACTCCAACACGGTATAATTGAAATAAAATAGGCACAAAAAAGACATTGGGCGTCTGTATGTTCCCTAAAAAAGAAGTGAGAAATGGCATGACATAAAACTATTTGAAACATTTTTCAAGTTTTCAATAGATGCCAGGAACAAGAAAATGCTGATGAGAGTCCAGAATAGTGCGCCTGTTGCCACGAAGGACCACTCACTCTTCAAGTCTAGTAATCGCCTTTACGCCTATGCGTCGAAAAACTTCACCAGCGGAAGCACAAGTATGATGTAAATTCTATCGCAAATTTTTGCTATACCGTACATTCGAACATTTTTACACATATTTTACGAGCTATTTCATGTTCAAATGAAATGTTTCATTTTATATGTGTCAAATAGAAACTTTGCTCTACAATACTGACGATATTTGGCTATACAGATTGTAGTCACAATATAGATTTGTGGTATTTAAAGGAGAGGAACATACTGGAAAAAAGTCATTTGAGTAGGCCTAACCATATTGTCAGTAGAAAAATGTGCCATTTTCTCAGTTTCGTTCAAAGTGCATTTGGCTGTTTTAGGAAAAAAAAAACGCCTCATAGTATAACGAATTTGGCATCACGTGACTTGAATAGACGACGAAGATGAATGACGCGTCCAAACAACATAATCATTACATGGAAGTGATGTTCGGCATAATTTACTTCCACCTCTTCACGTTGTGCTGATTTCAAAGTGACATATCAACCTTCCTTGTTCGCGCTTCGCATATCATCGAGTCCAACTGTACATGAGACCTGCGATTTTTTTTACTTGTATTATGTGTTTGTATTTCTGTGCTTTGCGAAACAAATACACGTGGCAAGAATTGCCTGTTAAGATGTGCCACTTGCCATTAAGTTGGTTAGAGCACGTTCCCACCCTGTTTTGGGGCGCGATGAAATTAACAAACAGCTCAATAAAGTGGAATGCTGGGCCAGTTGGTAAAACATAATGTGGAAATATATAAGCGCACAAGGTAGAAGGAAATGCACTTGAAAGGAAATACGCTCACTTACAACTGAACCTTTACTAGAAAATATTCACTGCAGAAGAATACAAACGCGCAGCGCAACCAACTATCGCTTCAAGGTTCCAGCCCCCTCCCCACCCACCAGTTTCAATTCGGGTTACCCGGACAGCTTGATTGTGGCAGTAGGCAGTACCGTGTTAAAGAAGTTGAAGAGGTTACCACCAACACGGTGGAAACGAGGCCAACAAAAACGGTTTTAGGTATGCCCTATGTGCACAAGATTTAGCACTCCTTGATGAAGATTGGGCGCAAGATCGGAGTACGCATTGTTCTCACGACTCCCTGCAAACTGGCAACACTGTGCCACATGATAGAAAATCGTGGACGGGTGAACAAGAGCAGTTGCACTGAAAAAAGCATGCCACGCTGTTTGTACTGTGTAATTCAGGGGTTGTGTACATAATCCCCTTGAGCTGCCGAAAGTGTACATCGGCCAGACGGGTCGTTGTTTAAATGATCGACTCCGAGAACATGCGACGTACTTGAAGGTTCTCGCAGGTGGCACGCACTTTTCGATGCACTGAAGGGATTGTGGGTGCAATCCGCAGTTTGGCAGCACGAGAATTCTGGGCAAATCAAAACATAAACTGACCAGAGAAATAATGGAAGCAGAACAGATTAGGGCGAACGCAAGCACGTGTGTCAGTGTTCCTTCGGTAGCAATAAGTAAAAAATAGGTGTATTTTTTTAGCTGTTGAAGTAGATAAACGTATACCTTTTTGGGGGGGGGGAGGAGGGGGTGGAACCTTGAAGCGATAGTTGGTTGCGCCTGCGCGTTTGTGTTCTCGTGTAATGAATATTTTCTAGAAAAAAAATCAGTTGTAAGTGAGCGTCTTTCCTGTCAAGTGCATTTACTTATACCTAGTGGGCTCATATATTTCCACAACAAACAGCTCAGTATTAGGTTATGGGTGCAAGGTGACGCTTCTTTTTAATAGCCCAGATACTCCTATCATGGTGCTCGCCACCGCTGAAATGAATATACAGCTAAAAATAATATTGCTTCCCACCCCCAATATTTGTCATACACACTTGTTTTGACCGCTATGCAACTGTGTATAGGCGATTTTAGCATGTTTGTCGTGTCGTGGCAGCCACAAGAACGTGGATTGGAACGACGAGTCCTACTGCATCCCGTAGGCTTAGCTGAAGCGTCCATGTGAATCGCCCTACAGTATTCCCAGATCAACTACACGCCTTATCTATACCCAGAATACGCTTTACGTGCACCACATTGGACGATGTCGTCACAAGACCTTGTGCAAATGTACAGGAACCATTTGAACACCTTTTACGTACATGCAACCTTGATCTCCCACCTCTCTCACGCCCTGTGAGCGCTGTAGACCATTAAGGGCGTGTACAGTTATCGCCACCACTATTCGCCTTCTCTCCGACACGGAAGCATTGGAACTCACCCACATTAAGATTTTTCTAAGCTGACTTGCCACCAGGCACAATCACGCGAGAGGCAAGAGCTGCGGCAAAGCACCACATTTCTCAGTCGACACAAACGACTACTCCCATTTCTTTCCCCTTATCGAGTTCACGTCATCAATCTGAGTAGTAACTAGTAGGTTCATGCCAATGTCTGAGCATACGCCAAGTGAGCTCCACTATGTTAGACGGCAACCAAATTTCTCACGAAGCGCGTACCTATTACATGCTTCCACCTTGCACATTATGGCTTCCTACCATCATTCACGTAAAATTATTGCGCCTACACTCGGTGGTAGTTCGGCGTCGCCTTCAAACATACACCTATCCTTATCATATAGTCTGTGTCAAGTTGTATACCTACTTTGCAGGCAACGTGAAGGAATGCTCGAAATATAAGTTCATTGCCCTAATATATCGCATTAGTAAACTGTCACCAAAAAAGGCGACAACATTATATGCAGCCTGCAAGTTTCAGAAAATCGCGCACTATAGCGACAAATGAAGCTCCCTCAACAGGGATGACATGCGGGCTTCTTAGTAGCACACCTTCAGTAGGTTTTCTTATATCGTATATACAAGACCGGACAAATGTACGCACACATCGCGCCGTGTCTGTTCATGTGTGCCTAAATTTGTCCTGTCGTTAAGGTGCACAAACATTCTGGAGGTTCTAGAGAAATCATAAATATAGTGTGAATAATCGACACTTGATAGGAAGCAGCTGTACATAATATTGATCACATAAATAAGATTATGACTCCATGCTTTGGTTATCAAGAAAATATGTATTCCCGGACACCTCAAATATATACTGGAAGCCTCTACTGTGTGACACAAGCACTTGTAGAAAAAAATGCTGATAACACACTGCAGATTGATTTCTGGTTCATAAAGGCGCCGGGCTTCATTGCATGCTTTTTCGGAAATTTTTTAACTTATAAACTCAATATGTAAGCAGAAATTGGAAGAACTTGCGTTGACACAACAGTCTTCACCCATTGGTTTCAGGTAACCAAGACAATAGTTCCTATGCACACCACTTTTCACAAGTACTACAAATATATTTGACTTGCTTATTCAGTGCCTTCTTTAATGACTATCACCAGTTCTTTTAGAACAACTTTTTTTCGGTGGTTGATAAAAACACGTCGGACTTGTACCGCAGTTGGGCTTGTACTGGACAAGTTTTCATAAAGAGTAACGCATTATACAGGTCAATTTTACTGGTGCAATGTGCAACTGTGTGGTTTTTATGAACAACTTCATATGGAACGCAAGCAGTTCTGAAACATATATGAATTTCCACAGAGAAGTAGTGTACTAAAGGCTGTGAAATCCCCCCTCCCCCCCCCAAAAAAAAACATCGCTATACTAAAATTAAAGACTCAATGTTGCGGTGCCTTGCAGTGTTGTGCAGTCATTCTGCAGTGTAACTTTATTTGCAGACAGCTTAACATTGTGTAGCTATTGTAATTTCAATTTTAGACCCAGCGTTAAGTTCTTGAGAGTTGCTGTACTATCCCTTTTCTGTGCAGTTACATATACAAGGTGTTTCAAGAAATCGGTTCTATAATGTTGAAAAATCAGCAAATAACGCCATTTGCTCACTGCCTTGACAGCTTATTTTTTTGTAGTGGCGGGCATCCTAGTAGGGTTTAATTAATCGTTAGTAACAGTAATTAGCGTAGTCACAATGAATAACTATTTATTAGTGGAGTTTGACAGGTAACTCAAATGGGAGAATTGAAGTCATTCATGCGAAAAACCGATTGCTGCTTGGAGGTTTTGGAAGAGTGGCCGCTAGTAATAACTGCGAATTAATCCCCAATTCAATGGTGAAACCGAAACCGAAATCGAAACGCGAAAGAGCGCCACTGAAATGGGGGAGTATTGTTACATCAGGCATCAACCTACTTCGTTGTGTGAGTGTGCCCTATCGCGGTGGTCTAGTGGCTAAGGTACTCGGTTGTTGACCAGCAGGTCGCGGGAAGAAATTCCGGCTGCGGCGGCTCCATTTTCGATGAAGGCGAAAACTCTGTAGGCCCATGTGCTCAGATTTGGGTGCAATGTACCCTCATCCCTGATAAAGGCCAGACTCTGGCTGAAACGTCGAAATAAACTACGTTGTTACTGCTTACGGAAGATCTATTTGACTACACACACACACACACACACACACACACACACACACACATATATATATATATATATATATATATATATATATATATATATATATATATATATATATCTTCTCTCTTCTTGTCTCTTAAGGTTACACCTACCATTTTTCTTTCCATTGCTCGCTGCGTTGTCCTCAATTTAAGCTGAACCCTCTTTGTAGGTCTCCAGATTTCTGCTCTGTAGCTAAGTACCAGCAAGATACAGCTGTTATATACCTTCCTCTTAAGGAATATTGGCAATCTACCTGTCATAATTTTAGAGTGCTTGCAAATGTGCTCCACCCCATTCTTATTCTTCTAGTTAGTTCAGTCTCGTGGTTCAGCTCCGCGGTTATTACCTGCCCTAAGTAGACACAGTCTTTTACAACTTGAAGTGTACTATTACCTATCTCGAAGCGCTGCTCTCTTCCGAGGTTGTATATATATATATATTTCTTAAAAGTCTTCCTGGATTCGGGTCGAGTTATTAGTCACCAGAAGAATATCACGTACGCACGTATGCCCTGACGAAGGCCGGTCCCCGGCTGTAACGTTGGCAATAAAGCATCGTTTTTCGTTTGCTCGTTCGCTTCTTCTGGTGACATATATACACCAAAGAGTGGAGGACGGGCAAAACGACAACATTTTATTTTTCCTGCGTTTCAGCCGGGGACCAGTCTTCATCAGGAAAAAACCGGCCTTCATCAGGGTTTTTTTTTCTCTTATGAAGGCCGGTCCCCGGCTGAAACGTAGGAAAATAAAAAGTTTTCGTTTTGCCCGACCTCCACTTTTTGGTATTTCTTCACTGGATCCAAGCACACCTTCTTATATATATATATATATATATATATATATATATATATATATATATATATATATATATATATATATATATATATGTATGTATATATATATATATATATATATATATATATATATATATATAATATGCGTCACTCTATATGAAGTGCATCCAGCCATTTTTTGATCGTCTCCGATCATGCTGAAAAAGTTGTTCAGGTATATGTGAATGCATAATTCGATAAAATATTTTTGTGTAGCCTGGAGGGCGCTTTATACTTTCGGCACTTATATTGTCACGTGCTTGCTCAAGAAAGACGATGGCAATTGTGCATGTGCAAAGAAGAACTTTGAGGTGGACGAAAGAGAAGAACTCGATTGCACATTCTATTAAAAGTCCGACCTGCTTCTGTGTCTCAATCTCTGTAGCAAGACCTCTGTTTTGACATCGTGACCCTGGTGGATGTGCTGGAGCCTACAACATGATGCAGGACAGTCTTGCGCGGACCCGTTCACCTAGCCCAGAGACTCAGCCTCTCGTCACGACTCCGGTGCACCGATTCAGTCGGCGCCTACTAGGCCTAAGCCCGGAGTCCGCACCTTTTCCACCTTTTACCAGCATGACAGCTCCTACCACATCCATGGTTATCCTTCTATCACAGACCACTCTTCCGTCGCAGGTGACCCTTGAACATCTTCGCCTTCCTAAAGTTTTCCGTGGGGAAGATTACGAGGATGTCGAGGACTGGCTCGAACAGTTCGAACGGGTCGCTGTGTCCAACCACTACAGCGTAAAGCACAAACTTGGCTGTGCATATTTCGCACTAGAAGATAGCGCTCACACTCGGTACGAGAACCGGGAGGCTACGTTCCAATCTTAGAAAGATTTCCGTCGAAAGCTCGTCGCCACAATTTTGAACTCGGACCGACGGGATCACGCACAGCAACTGATTGAGGCACGCGTGCAAAAACCCAACGAAACAGCCGCCATGTACGCAGAGGGTATGATCCGTCTATTTGGACGAGCTGACCCTGACATGCCCGAGGCGAAGAAGGTGCGTCACCTAATGCAGGGTGTTGAAGAACCAGTGTTTACGGGCCTCGAACGAAATCCACCTACAACAATAGATGAATTCATAAAAGAGACGACTCTCATACTGCACTGCAACAACGATGCAACAACAAAGACTGCTTTTCGCGTACGTCGAAGGTCCAGCAAACACAATTGACCAAGCACCGCATCATTACTCAAGACAACACGCGACCACCTGCCGAACCACATGGCAGTAAGTGCTGCAGCTCAGAACACTGCCGTCTGCGAAACTTCCATGCGATAAATGATTAGGGAAATACTGCGTGAGGAACTTTGGGCCCTCTGCGTTCCTCCTGCCCAACCGCCTGTTGCATCTGTTGCCAAAATCATCCGCCAGGAGTTGAGAAAAGTTGTTACACCACCCGCGCCAAGTCTTGAGCCACATCCAGTGAGCTACGCTGATGTGGTCCGTCGTCTTCCACCGTCATTTGTGGGGATGCCCTTCCAGCCACGACCCGCTGGCGTACCTTGGTGGCAACGGGATTCTACGAGACGACCAGCAGTTCGCCGAACTTACTTATGGAGCATGGCCAACCGTCGACCTATTTGCTTCCACTGCGGAGAACCAGGTCACATTTCCCGCTATTGCCGTCATGGTCGTTCCGGGTTCGGGAACTTTTCTCGTCCCGTTTCTTTCCACTCTGAAGACCGTCGTGCCCACGATGCCGATCAACTGTCGACTGGCCAAGCAACTACATCGCGTCGCTGGCGATCTCCATCACTTGCGCGTCACCGTGACTTCCCTCAGAGCTACGCGGACGTCGCCAGAGGCCGTTCGTCTAGCCCGCGCCGGGGAAACTAACTGCTTCGACCTTCGGGGGCAAGGTTGCCAATCGCCGAGACACCGAATATTTCCCGCTATCATCGCAAGATGTGACGACAACGATGACGAATACGACGACGAATACTAATGCGATGAAGTTGTATGTGCCGATCTTGGCATTCTCATTGATGGACATCACGTTACAGCACTGGTCGACACTGGCGCCGACTTCTCAATCATGCAACAAGAGCTGGCCAAACACCTTAGAAAGGTCAAGACACCGTGGACAGGGCCGCACATAAGGAGTGCTGGTGGTCAGCTGATGACTCTCAGGGGTAAATGCACCACTCGACTTCAATCGGGGATACTAGCTTCGTGGCCACATTCATCCTGTTTCCAGACTGCTGTCAAGAGCTAATTTTGGGCATGGATTTTCTTCAGGATCAAGGCACTGTTATCAACATCCCTCAACGTATGGAGACGTTTTGCGCACATCCGTATGTCGACAATAGCAGCGACGATCCACGCAGCCATTTGCGAATAGCCGACGATGTGACGCTCTCACCGAGATCCTGCTGCCTTGTGCCGGTGTCCAGTGGGTGGCCTTGCTATAAGGATGTTATAGTGGAGCACATAGTCGCTCTTTTGCTCACGCAAGGCATTTACATCGCGAAAGGCGTCCTGGCGCTTACTGGTGGATCGGCAGAAGTGCTGCTCACAAACTTTAGCAACGAGCGCCGCCAAATAAAGAAGGGTACCGCAATTGCCTACTATGACGTTGTAGACCAAGCCGGGGATTGTTTTGCTTTGCAACCAGACGACGCGACTGTCCCTGCCTTGACAACTTTGTCGGTGGACATCTGCTCCACGTTACCGATCTCTGATAGGAAGCGCCTGCTTGAACTCATACATCTATTCAAAGACTGCTTTTCGCGTACGTCAAAGGTCCAGCAAACACAATTGACCAAGCACCGCATCGTTACTCAAGGCAAAACGCGACCGATTCAACAGAAACCCTACCATGTGGCTCCGAAAGAACGTGAGGAGATTCAGAAGCAAGTACAAAAGATGTCCGTGGATTACGTCGTACAACCTTTGAAAAGTCCTTGGGCGTTCCCTGTGGTTTTGGTCAAGAAAAAAGACGACAGCTCGCGCTTCTGTATTTATTATCGGAAGTTGAACCTAGTCAAGAAGAAAGACGTCTATACACTGCCTCGCCTAGACAATTCACTCGGTCGGCTGCGTCATGCGCGCTAATTCTCTTCAATGAACCTCCGAAGCGGCTACTGGCAAATAGAAGTTGACGAGAGAGATCGTGAAAAAAACGGCCTTTGTGACGCCCGATGGCCTTTACGAATCGAAGGTGCTTCATCTTGGGTTGTGCTTGGCGCCAGCCACTTTTCAGCGTCTCAAGGACACAATACTATCAGACCTGAAGTGGCAAACATGCTTGGTCTATCCGGACGATGTTATTGTATTCTCCGCATTATTCGAGGAAGATGTCAGCCGTCTATTCACCGTCCTCCAAGCCATACGTTTGGCCCGCCTTACTTTCAAACAAAAAAATGTCCTTTTGGTTTCAACGAACTCAGCTTCCTAAGCCACGTCGTCAGTCACGAAAGTATTCGACCTGATCCGGCCAAAATAGACGCCGTAGTGCGATTTCCTGTATCACTCGGCAAAAAGGCTGTGAGACGCTTCCTAGGGTTGTGCGCCTATTACTGGCGATTTATCGAAGACTTTTCGTCTATTGCGGTGCCATCGACACGGCTCACACGTGAGGACGTCCCCTTTTTTGGGGGTGAACAGGAGCAAATGGCATTCATTCAACTACGACAACGCCTGCAAACACCTCCAGTCATTGCGCACTTCGGCTAGGAAGCCCCTACAGTACTTCACACTGACGTCAGCAATATAGGTCTGGGTGCCGTTCTGGTGCAGTAGCAAGATGGCTGTGAAAGCGTAATAGTCTACACCAGCAGAACTCTCTCTCGCACGGAGAAGAACTACTCGACTACCGAAAAGAAGTGTCTCGCTGTGGTGTGGGTGGTCATCAAATTTCGTCCATATTTGTACGACCGATCCTTCAAGGTTGTTAGTGACCATCACTCTTTGTGCTGGCTCACCAACCTTAAAGATATATCTGGCCGTTTGGCGCGCTGGAGCCTAAGGCTTCAAGAGTTCGACATGACCATCGTCTATAAATCTGGGAAGAGGCACACCGACGCCGACTGTCTCTCATAGTCGCCAGTGGAAACTGTCGCTCCTGATGACGAAAACATCGAAGTGGCATTCTTGAAAGTTGTCAACATGGCTACTATTGCACGAGAGCAGCGCAGTGACCCTGAGCTGTTACCACTCATTGAATATTGAGAAGGACGATGTAAAGACGTGCCGTGATCATTTGCTAGAGGAGTACCATCTTTTTGCTTTAGAAAAAAAAATGTTCTCTATAAGAAAAACTTCTCACCAACCGGTAACCTGCACTTGTTAGTCGTGCCTACTACTCTTCGAAAAAAAATTATGGAAGCATGCCGTGATGAAGTAACTTCTGGTCATCAAGGCTACACCCGAACATTGTGCCGAATACGATGCAAGTACTACTGGCCAAAGTTACCTGCTGCTGTTCACCATCACGTGCGAACTTGCACCGACTGCCAAAGACGCAAAGCCCCTCCCAGCAAGCCAGCCGGTCTTTTACATCCAGTCGAAACACCATAAAAGCCGTTCACCCAGATTGGAATGAATTTCCTGGGTCCCTTTCCAACTTGCACAACAGGGAACAGATTGATTATTGTGGCCACCGATTACCTCTTCCGTTATGCGGAGACTAAAGCTATGCAGCGCAGCACAGCAGCAGAAGCCGCTCAGTTCTTCATCAAAAACATAGTCCTTTGGCATGGCGCTCCGATGGCAGTGAACACAGACAGAGGACCTGCCTTCACCGCTGAGCTTTTGGAGTCGGCTCTCAGACTCGGCAGTACAGCTCACCAGAGCACAACTGCATACCATCCGCAGACAAACGGACTGACGGTGCGCCTCAATAGGACGCTCACAGACATGACCAGCATGTACGTTGACACGGAACATAAAAACTGGGATCAGATATTGCCGTACGTGACCTTTGCCTATAATACCGCTCGCCAAGAAACCACTGGAATGACACCGTCCAGTCTTATCTATGGTCGTGAAGTCACGACAACGCTGGACGCCATGTTGCCGCATAAGTGTGACGACATCCGTGTAGACGCCGTAAAGTTCACTCAGCGCGCGGAGGAAGCCAGACAGCTCACGCGCGTGTGCATCTGTCATCAGCAGCATCAAGATGCACAACGGTACGACCCCCGACACAAGTTTATTAGCTAAACACCAGGTGACAAGCTCTGGGTCTGGATTTCGATACGTCGACGTGGACTGTCTGAAAAAACTGCTAAGACGGTACTTTGGCCCATACAGCGTCACGCGACGCTTGAACGACGTGAACTACGAAGTTGTTCCCGACACTGATTGTAGTTCTAAGCGCCAAAAGCACTTACCCGAAGTCATTCACGTCGTGCGTATGAAACCGTATTTATTGAGTTAATTAGCTCCCGGTTATACCGTTTTGGTGCGACCACTTCATACGCCTGCTAGAGCACCTAAGTCGTGCATCGGGACGATGCCTCTTTGAAGGGAGGCAAATGTCACGTGCTTGCTCAAGAAAGACGATGGCAGTTGTGCATGTGCCACGAAAGACTGTGAAATGGACGAAAAAGAAGAACTCGCTGGCGCGTTCTATTAGAAAGACCGACCTGCTTCTGGTGTCTCAATCTCTGCGGCAAGACCTCTGTTTTGACGTCGTGACAATATGACAGTGTGTCACGCTAAATAATTTCTACATTATTACTGGTTTCAGCAACTACCACGAAAGCTTTTCCTCAATTGAGAGGTGTTACTGTTTTATGACTACGGTAGTTTATTCATTTATCTTCTACCTTGCTTTGTCGCCTTGGTGAATAATGGCAATATGGTGCATGTTTAGAGGTTTTTATAAAAAGCATATTTTTTTCACCGGTAATATATTTAGATTACCTGTTTTGTACGTTCCCATAATAAACTATTGAAATACTTAAGAAGCAAATGAAGCAAAAACACTACCAAAATATTGTGAGAAAGTGGGCAAAAACACCATTTTGACTCGCACTTGCGGCTTGAGTTTCCAATGTAGCGGTCCAAGTAAAAATGTAGCTTATATATATAATAGTGTGTCAGTAAGGCATGCGGCCAGTTTCGAAAGTGTAGACTTTGTTTTAATGGAGAGAAAAGTTATCTTATCATCTTAACAAACACGAAATACTTCGAACTTGCCTTTTCTCCACTTTCACTGCATAAGTCGTAATAAGCGCGAGTTTCCAGCCGGGGCTTTTCGGCATCGAATAATGCATGTCATACAAGTGCTTGTCTTTTGTTTTGGTAATACTGCTTTATAGAACGTCAAAAACAGCAATAGTGCTTATTTTTTGAAACGATAGCTTCCCCCTATAAGCATCAAAAGGCAGGATGTATTGAATCGCAGCTTAGTGTCATGGGCCTCAATTATAATGTAGTCGATGGCCTGCAATACAGTATTAGGGTGTCGTGTTTAGTTTTCCCTAATTAATACACATGGTCTTAATAACAGTTAAAGACATACCTAAGTATAGTTTTTTAAACTGCTTTTATGCTGTTTCAGTTAGGCCGTTGCGAGAACCTTTACCACAGGTGTGCATGATGAAATTAGGTATCCTAGATGTACACGATGGAGAGGATTCAGTGTCATGCCCGTAAATAAAACTTAATTTGCAAATTCTCGTTGTTTTTTAAACTTTTCATTCGTCATTTCAATTCCCCAAGCGTATTGAAGACTTTAAAAGCATGTCATAATTACCTAGAGGGCTTTCAATTAGAACATATTCAACACTTCTGGGCCACAGAGAAAAAAAAGTATGAAAATGTTAAAATCCCTTTGAAAATGGCGACGGAAGTGTCATTTATGGGCACGTTGTCTAATCATATCTAAGGTGTTTAGGATGCATAAATTCATCGTTCACACCAGTGGTAAACTGTCATGCATTGGTCTGGCCCTGCCGTAGTGGTGTAGTGGCTAAGGTACTTGACTGCTGACTCTAAGGACGAGAGATTGAATCCCGGCTGTGACGGTTGCATTTTCGCTGAACGCGCAAATGCTGTAGGCTCATGTGCTCAGATTTAGGTGCACTTTAAAGAACCCCGGTTGGTCGAAATTTCCGTATCCCTTCACTACGGCGTCTCTCATAATCACACGGTGGTTTTGGAACGTTAAGCCTCACATATAAATCAATCAACGCATTGGTCTGTACCTAAAGCATCTTAAATAGGCCTTAGTTTGAAAACATCTAAATCATTTCATCAATTATTGTGAGGACTGCGTGCATTATTTATCAGAACGCAAATACAACGCCCCAATACTGTACTGCAGGCCATCAAGTGCATTATAATTCTGCTCCTTGAGATTCAGCAGCGGTCACCGTGTACGAATAAGTTATTCTTGAATTCTTAAACCATGGCAGCGGTTCAGTAAAGCCTGCCCTTGAATGGTCAAAGGGGGATCATATTATTCCAGAAAATTAGCACTATTAGCCCTTTCTGACGTTGTGTAAGCCAGTATAATAAAATAAGTCACATGTAGCTGTGTTACATGCATTATTTGCTGCCGGAAAGCACCCGATGTTACCTCACGCTAACGTGCTATGCAGTGAAGCGAGGCAAAGGCAAGCTTTTGTATTACCTTCTGGTTGCATAGAAGGAAAAAAAATGTTTCAAGAGAGTTCATACAAAATGAACTCTCTTGAAAGTTTTGCAAGTCCTACCAACACATCATTTACTATGCAACCATATATAAGTGATATTTTTACTTAGATTGCAATATGGCAAAGCTTAAGCTGCATTATGAGTCAATATACAGTTTTTGCCCACTTTGTCACAATATTTTGCCAATTTTTTGTTTCATTCACTTCGAAACTCTTTTAATCATTCAACATATAAGCATGTAAAATAGGAAATGTCTATACCTTAGTACGGCGAAATTTGTGCTTTTTACAAAAAGCGCTAAACATGCAACATATTGTACTTCTTTTCCAAGGCGAAAAGGAAATGAAGTAAAAACAAGAAATTAATTGGCTATCATAGCCATGAAAATGTAGTGCCCTGAGATTGAGGAACAATCGTTTCATAGTAATTTCAGAAACCAGTATTAATATATAATTTATTTAGCGCGACACAGTTTCACTTGTGTGCCCAAAGCTTGAAGCGCCCTCTAGGCAACACAAATGTTCTTTGCGAATAACAGGCCAATCCCTATATGGTCGGAAATTGACCAGGCACAATTCATAGAAAATGACTTATGGTGATTCTTGGTAAGTTTGCTTGAAAAACGAGAATCGCAATATTTTGGGGTCCAAATTTACGAGGGAGCTCTTGCGAACCCGGAGCCCTAGAACTGAAACCGAGCAAAAGAAGAAGAAACAGTATAAGAAGCACCTTGGGGTAAGCTGCTTTGTGACGACGTTAGCGGAGCTGTGGAACACCTTTTCCCTACATGTTTTACCCTCCCCACTTTTCGATAATATTCTACCCCATCACAGAGAAGAAACTAGACTGATTAGCAGGGCGATAACCCGTGCTGAAATCTCCTTTCGCACCCTCCCCCTTTCTTACTTACAAAATAAGGGCCTCAACATCGTGCATGTTTTGTACGTTTCAGTCATGCACGTTTCTTTTTGTGTGCAATTCATTATTTTGTTCTCTATTTTTCTACTTCTTCTTCCTTTTGGAAGGAATTAAATTAGGCAGCTTCGCGGCAGACGCAAAACAAATTTATCGCATAGAAGAGTTAAAGTTAGTCTCCATATCCGCTGTTTATTTAGGTGCAGCAATGCTTCAAAACACGTTTCATACATGAGTGTAATTATTATATCTCATGGTGCCCACCTCCTTTCGTAAATAGTACACCCTGAACGCGAATCATTGTGTTTACCTTCGTTGCTGAAACCAAGCGCTACTTCTAGGCTGTACTTCAGGTGCGTGAATCGGGCGTCGCCTTCGATAGCGGCTGCTAGGATGTCTCTTGTGGACCCCCTGGTAGCTTATACTCCTCAGGACCTCTTAAATAAACTTCTGGACTGACCAACCTACTGAGATACGCAACTCTACTAGGCATATGCATAGCTTCGGGTGATGAACATGAAACACCTTGTGACGTATATGTGTCAGCTGACATCTATTGTATGCAGCGTTCACGCATAAGGATGTCCTTTGCTGTGACTCAGACAAAAGGCCGGCCCATATTTACTTTCGAGATCGCATTAGTAGTTTTTTTTTCGAAATATTTATAAACCCACTATTGGTCATTACAGTAGACCTCCGAGGTTAAACCCATGATTCTACTCGGATGGTTGCTTCATCGATTGAATAAACTTCATTTAAGGGGGCACCCAGATAACACGATTTGCACTGCAATATTTTTTTTTCAAATGAAAACGTGGATGAAGCCAAGTACAAAATTATTTTGGCAACTACAAAAAAAGGAATAGCAAATATGCGTTAAAAAGGCTGTCATACCATTAAAGATTCATTACAAGGTAATATGTCGAACATTATAAATATGGAAGCATTTTCAGCCTCGGTTACTTACATCTAAAATCGCCCGTTTTAGTATTGATTTACCCACAGCTGGTTTACTCACGAGTACAGAACTCGCTGAACCAAGAGTTGGGTGAGTGCTCCTAACGATTTCATGAGAGCGGATATAAAACAATATGCCCAACAACAATATGCGCAATATGCCCAGCCACAGCTTCACATGCTTACAGAAAGAACGCAAAACAAAAACCCTAAGAAGCTTGTTCGTGTGCTTTATTCTTGTCTTGGTTTTCTTTTTTTCGCGTTACACTGTTACACCAATTCATCCTCATAAATCTCCAGAGCTTTGCAGTTTTCTGCTAATGTGCCCTAAGAATATATACCGATGACAAATGTGAAGTGTGTGACAAATGTGATGACAATTGAGAAGACAGACAGACGGACAGTTTTTCTTTTTTTCTGTATGTATGTATGTATGTATGTATCTATGTATGTATGTATGTATGTATGTATGTATGTATGTATGTATGTATGTATGTATGTATGTATGTATGTATGTATGTATGTATGTATGTATGTATGTATGTATGTATGTCCGAACTTCACCTTAACCATTAACTTTAAGAATACCCTAGCCGTCCATCCAACCCAAACTTTAATCAAAAACTATGAGAATACCCTACCTAGTGATCTTATATACAATTCTACTTGGGCACGCAATGCGATGTAGTGAGCAATTCATAAACTAAGCCTGTCTACATACTATGGACGGAGGAGGGATTACCCACACGCTAAGGAGGTTCGCCTTTTAAAAAAAGCCGAGTGAGGAAGCATACCATGCCCTAAGCGGTAACATGTGCAAACGAAGTTGCTTACAATCTTGCTTATCTTGTGGCTACTACTAGTAGATATGCCCAATGCACTCCTGTATTAATGATGGATTATGTAATTTTGCTAAAGGGTGAGTCATGAAGCCATTTGTTTAACCAAGTTCGCACGTACAAATAATGCTTTCCAAACTTTGAGAGCTATTCATCTTAAACAAGTATTGGTAAGAAAGAAGCTTTGTTTTATATACAAGTGATGCCTGCATAAGTGATCCCTATTTGTTTTTGTGAAGGACAGACGGCATATCTTTATTGCGAATCGTGAACGCTTCTTGCTATTGTACATTTAGGGTTTGTTGTGCATTGCCACTTTCTCTCCTCGAGTTTTGTTATTGCCACAAATGTTACCTTGTGCAAACCGCGCCGAACGACCCAGACGCCACGTGGTCGTGACGTTCACGAAGGCAACAGACTGTATTTGGAAGAACAAACTGCTTATTTGGTCGAACTTGTGGCTGGTAAACAGAAAGTCAGATTAGAGCAAATCGCTGGCACTGAAAGTGGTAAACAAAGTGTCAGCCGTCATTAGAATGGCAAGCGGTGAAGCGCGTTGACATTTATATGTACACTGTCGTTCTTTATGAAAGGGAACATGCAAACGTGTGGCCTGCGCTCTGCGGCGGTTGCCTATAGCACCATCAACCGACAAGTGAAGAAAGCATGTTCACTTTTGCCGTCATCGACCGAGCAAGATAACAATTCATGTTAACGATGGCCGATAACGATGGATGGTAACAAGTGCTGGTAGATTACGTTCCCTCGCCACTCGCACGGCGAGCAATGTCGGGCGATTACTGCAGCCTGCGCCGTGGTCGCGCAAAACGCTTGATATGTTGGCAGTGGACTACGCACTGCAAGCCCGCCTGAGCAGAGAGGGAGTGCAATGAAGCGGCGCTTGCCTACCGGCCATAAATCAACATTTTTTGGCAACAGATGACGTTGAAAGCGAACGTGTTTTCTTTTGCTGTCAGTTGATGGTGACGTAGGCAGCCGCCGCAAAGCGTAGGCCACGTATTCACGGGTTCCCTTTCATAAAGGACGACAGTGTACAGTCTGTTTCATAATTAGGGGAAACGTTAATTATTTTTTAACGTTTAACAATTTTAAAGAATAATAATTAACCTTTCCGCTAAGTGTGTCACACTTAGTGGAAAGCCAACGGGCTCGCGACGCGGCCATGATGCAGCAAGCGTGGAAGTCACGCATCAACAGCGTCTCGCGCGTGCGCAGACGGGTGAGGGGATTGTTTTGATCGTTTGAACCGCGTCGTCAGCTGCGGTCATGTGCTCTGGTCGAATCGTCAGGCAGGAGGCGAATTTCATCGTTGCTACAGAAACTGGGCTGATATTTCTAATCGTGTCACAGTACGCCTCAGTACCGTGCAGAATGAGTGCCATACCATCACTGCCGCTGGGGACATGACGTGGTATTAGCTGAAGCTGGAAGCTTCGCGCCCGCATTTCGGCAGCGGATAGTGAGTGCTACCTCAAGTAATGAAATGCTATAGAGAAGAAGTACGTTCAGGTCGTTATCTTGACCTACAGCATTCCTGAACTCGTTCTCGTTAGTTTTATTGGGTTGAACCCGCACAGGTATACACAGCAGTTGCTGTAGAGTGCTTGGTTGGTTGTTTGTTTTCTAGCGTGAATTAAATACCACGCGTAGTACGCAAGTTCAATGTAAATAAGTCGCGAAAGCCGTAATGAAAAGTGATTGATTGATTGATTTGTGGGGTTTAACGTCCCAAAACCACCATATGATTATGAGAGACGCCGTAGTGGTGGGCTCCGGAAATTTTGACCACCTGAGTTCTTTAACGTGCACCCAAATCTGAGTACACGGGCCTACAACATTTCCGCCTCCATCGGAAATGCAGCCGCCACAGCCGGGATGCGAACCCGCGACCTACCAGCAGCCGAGTACCTTAGCCACTAGACCACCATGGCGGGGCATAATGAAAAGTGGTCTGACCCCTCTTGCGACAGACATCAACAACCGTGTGACGATTGAAGAGTGACTAGGGGAGGGAGAACAAATGCCAAAAACAAAAAATAAACGTTTATTTTGGATGATTTTAGTTTCATTTCTTAAAAAATTAGTAGATTACTTTAATAAAGCTTTCGTCTTTGGTATGTGGTTGAGCACCCAATTTTTTTTCGTTTGGCTTAAGAAAGAGCGGGAACATGCAGGCAGTCTTGAAACATGGGCCAACGGTTTTGGGTGCGTATCCAGGCAACATAGTTTGTGTTTAGTTCGGCGTGTTCTTTGGTTCGGCGCATCATCAGGTCAACGAGGCACCGCATGCTATTCCGTGGTGGTTTCGTGCGTGCCTTCAGAAGTTTACCTACTTCTTATGTGCATTTTATAGCTCAACAAGCTCACAGACTTGTAGATAGCCGCTCCTGCGACTGCCGACTGCTTTCGCTTGCGCACGGCTGGCGTGCCCTCGCCTTTGGCGACTGTGAACGCGGCAGGCTAAGCAACAAGACCCTGTGCTGTACTGCTGCTAAAGCTATATTTTCAAACCCGCTGTCTCGCTCAAGTGGTTTTCAACGATTGGGCAACATGAGTTTTCGAACTAGTATGTTGTTGATTGATTGATTGATTGATATGTGGGGTTTAACGTCCCAAAGCCACCATATGATTATGAGAGACGCCGTAGTGGAGGGCTCCGGAAATTTCGACCACCTGGGGTTCTTTAACGTGCACCCAAACCTGAGCACACGGGCCTACAACATTTCCGCCTCCATCGGAAATGCAGCCTTCGCAGCCGGGATTCAAACCCGCGACCTGCGGGTCAGCAGCCGAGTACCTTAGCCACTAGACCACCACGGTGGGGCAACTAACTAGTATATTGTTGCGCCAGTGAATAGCTGTCTCACAATTGCCTCTGCGAAGTTTTTTGTGCACATTGCAAGTACGTCATTTGGCTGAAAAAACAACTTTGCCTCCTCAATCTTTGTTAGTTTTGTTTCTTTTCTCTATCGCATGTAATTAGTTACACACAATAAAAGTGCAATAAAATAGCGTAATAATAAAGACATGTAGCCGCTCAGATATTAGAAAAAAATCAATTTCGCGCAATGCAGGGCAAATGCGCGACGTCGCCACCACTTCCGGTTGTGACGTTGTATTTTATTTTTTATTTATTTTTTATGTTTGTGGTCCCCTCTTCACGTAGATCGTGAAGATGGCAACGAGCCGCTGACTACTAGATCCATGGGCTTCTATGGAAGATAGGCTACCAGTTTACATATACCTTGCAGTACGTGCTCATTATGGTATTCCTCTTCGCTGCATACTGTGGTTCACAGACAAAAAAAGTATAGAGGTGAACGCTCTCTTTACCACGGCGTTTCGAAAAAACAAACAACGTATGCTGTCAAACTATATTTCTAGAACCCCATCATGGCCAATCAAGGTTGAGGGGTTGGAAATGTTGAATGTTTAATACAGAATATCGGCCTACTTCCCACAGCAACAATGAAATCAGCAGGCTGCCCGACAATGTGGCCAGCGCACACCGCCGTCGCAGAGGATGCGGTTCGCGCCTCAAGCGTCTGCGCACGAGCAAGCTGCTGCCGGCGCGCGACTGCAGCGCTAGCCCCATCGCGATGCCATGCGCTTCGAGATTTCCCCTAAATGTCAAACAGACTGCACATACCGTCGAGCATTCCAGCGTTATCGCTAGCAACCACGTAAGTTCTAGAAGGAACTGTATTTTTCGCGTTTGGTGCGCAATCACATCGGAAAGTCGTATACGAGTATCTATATTGTTGTTGCCCATTCAGCGTGGCTTGCATAAGACAGCATTGACAGTGCAAAGGGGTTATTTTAAAACTGGAGGAGAAAATGTAGCAATATATTTATCAAGTGTATTTGAATAAAAGACTTTAAATGTCAAACCTGGAGAAACTGCAATAATAATAATAATAATAATAATAATAATAATAATAATAATAATAATAATAATATAATAATAATATAATAATGTTTTATTATTATTATTATTATTATTATTATTATTATTATTATTATTATTATTATTATTATTATTATATTATTATTATATTATTATTATTATTATTATTATTATTATTATTATTATATGTAGGGAGTTACGTCCCAAAAACAACATCTATATAACAAATATATTCGCAAAAAATAGAAGTGAGCAGTTCATTTTCTAGTCATTTCTCGATTTTTACATTTATACATAAATAGGCTTAGTTCACATCTCGGTAAATGCCGAAGCTTTTGCTACTATTCACATTGAGCATGTCCTTTATAGATGGTTTCACATTTCGCGACTGTTGATGTTCTATCAATATTAATGCCCATCCCTTTTTTATGTAACTTATGATTATCATGCTTTGCAAACAATTTTTTTCCTGATACTATGTGACTGAAAAAGCGACCGCCTTGCCTACGTTCTTGGAGCCGTTGGTGCCTATCGCTGCATGACCTTTTCGAGCCGTAAATTGCTTTGTTTTTTGTTCTGTAAACCATTCAAAATTGTTGCATGAAATTAAAAGCACTCAAAGGTGAAAAATATCTCGCTTTGTTTATAGCACTAGCAACTGTTACTCCGTACCAGAGTTATACACTGTGCTCATCAACCTTGTGCGCATCAGACCTATACGCATCAACCGGTCATATTACATACATGAATCAATAATTACTCGGCACACAATTTACGATTCATAACAGATCGTCATTATGAATAGGGTTCATGGCTGAAGCTTGACACTTCTCTCGCGAACCTCAGGCGGAGCTGTGGAAGTCCGTTCGTGCTGCCAGGTGTTGCAAATCTCATGACGTCATCGTATCTCTCCTTTTGAAAGTTTTAACATGTCAAAGTTTCACGTGTTTCTGTTCAAACGCAACAGTTCCGCAAAAAAACAATACAAAAAACAAATGGTCGTAACTTCCGAGGGTTACGTCCGTAGTAAGGACGGCTATGGGTAGTCTGAATCAAATATTTGCGCACATTATTGAAAATTTCTGTAAATATGTCACAGCCGTGTTCGCTGGGTCGCCGCATTCGTGGTGTCGCCGCGGTCGGCTGCACTAGATGAGATACGGCACGAAAGGTCGGCGTGGAAAGTACGGCAAGCTGAAAAAAATCGCCAAGCATTCCCGACGCTCACCTCGGAACCATCGTTTATATGGCTTTGTGGTGACCTGATCAATAGTGCGATCCCCCAAGGCCGGTTGCCGAATGAGGGGTACATTCATCGGTTAAATTGTCGCGGTCGTCTCAGCCGACTGATTCCATGACCAGCCGTCACGGTCTCTGCTCAGCGTCGTCAGACACCGGCTGCATCCAATATCGTCCCGTCAAAATGTAGGCCCCAATATATCGACCCCTTCCGAAGAGAGAACGAATGACCAAAACGTGCCTTCGTGAAAGCCAAGCACACCGCCACACGCGCCGACGTATAACAACATCACCACAAGTAATCACTGGACACGTTTATAATCCTCTAAATTTAAATATAATGCTCTCGTATAGTATACTTCTTGTCCCTATTTTCTATTTCAGCAGACGATTTGTTCAAAATTAACAACTGTAATCGTCAGGCGAAATTCGTCTCATAAATTCCGACCTTATTGGGTGCGGCGCCATGAATCACTGGTTCAGGAACATTCTTTCTTTTTTTCTGAGAAGGCCTAAATTTCGGTTAGCTGCATGCCAGCTTGTTATTGTAAGGCTTTGAGAGCATGGGATGCACCATGATGCAGTATTCGATAGATGTCTTCCTCTACCAACATCTGCTTCCAACGCAAACGATCTTTGTTCAATCCTCGCTCACAGCCGCAATCCTTTATTAGTTATTTTATTTGCACCGTTCTCCATTTCTTGGTCACGGACAAGATGAGGATTTCTTTCTCACAATGAACGACGCTGAAATTGCTGCAAAAAGAGCTCTTTTACAATATCGTTAAAACACATCTGAACCGCAGGCATTGGGCACTGATTTGCTCCTAGAAGAAGAAGTGATTGGAAACAACATGTCAAGCAACCGTCTTTGCACGCAAATGAGTTCGAGAGTGATGGAGCTGGCCGGCTGAGACAGAGGATGGTAGAGAAGATCTACGTCGCCTGGCCTGCACTCTCGCTCGCTGCTGAGAGCCGCCCTGCAAGTGTCGGGTGGTTGTTTGTCTGAGTCTTAGGTGAACTTGACCAGTGATAAACATTTCACTTGTTTAGACAGCTGTATCAGTGGAAATGCCGGATTCGTCTGCTGATCAAGGGCACAGCTCTTTGTCAGCCTCTTTGCCAAATGATGAATTGTCGTTAGAACCTCTTTCGTGCAGTGGGGTTAGCAGCCTTCCTTTCGCACTGGTGCCCTCGAGTGGTGAATTCATCAAGCTCAACACAGGTGGAGCTTCAGACCATGATACTGCACTTCTAAAGAATAAGCGACGTTCTTTACTTTGGAAGAGGCGCACTTCCAAAGGATAAGCGACATTCATCATTCTGGAAGAAGCGATTTAGTATGCAAGTCGTCAGATCGCGCAGGCGTTTCAGACATCGTAAAGTGCAAGACATTTGTGTAGGTTCCAGTGAGTCAGTTTATCCTGCCTTATTTAGCATGCACTAACGCAGTGGCCTCAAACGCACGGCCCATGGTGCGCATAGAGCGCCGCGAAGCTCTAGGTTGCGGCCCGTGCCGGCGAGTGGATTACTGACTTAGTCCCATGTATATAAACTAGTATTTTTATGGGCAGAGCAGACGTGACCAGTATCAAGCTTATTTTTTTACTGGGGCACCCCATGTGTTATAACCAAAATTTTACCCGTTATAGAAAATCAGTGATCGATTGCGATTGCTTCTGTTAAGTGGTATTTCCAGTGATCAGTTACATCCAAAGAAAAGTAACGAAGAAATTGCGGAAAATTATTCGCTTACTTTTGCATTACCTTCCTTCAAAATTTATTCTAGAAACCAATAACCCGAGTTTACCTTAACTACAAGGAATTACTGTGACTTCTATAGTAGGGAAAAGGCTGGAGACTTGCGTGAAGACTGATGGGCTTACTGCGACTTCAGTGATATAGCATTACGCGTTGTTAACTTTAGGGTGGCATAATAGGTTAAGCTCTTAAAAATTGAATTTGCAACTTTGATACGAAGAAATTCACTGCAATCTGAGGAACAAACATATGAGAGCCGACCGTCGAGCAACCGCGCCAAGTGGTTTAAGTGCCGTGCTAAAGTGCACCGCACGCCCTCTGGCGTAAGCAGTATGCGCACATAAATCTTCATTTTCCTCGAATGGTGTTTTTTATAGAATTTTCGAATTCAATGTACCTTTTCATAAAAAGCATTGAATCAATTTTGATGAAACTTTGCACGTGTAAGCTACAAGTTGGAAAGAATATGAACTAAAATATTGCTTATTTTGAAAAAGAGTGATGCTATAAAAATATCAAATAGCAATACGTCGCAATACCTATCTGTGGCAAATAGCAATACCTATCTGTGGCATTGTGGATGCAATAATTTTGTTTTTTCACCAGAACTTCATAAACAATGTCTAATTTTTGTACTTCAGATATTATCTGAACGTCTCTACGATAACTCGGCTCAATATCAGTACATTCATTCCGGTGGTTTCAAGGAAAATGTACAATGAATAAGGATGGTATGGTATGGAAATTATTTAGATCTGTCGGAGTGGGCATTAATAAGTGAGCCCATTTTTCGAGAATGGGTTATAGGAAGGTTAAGCAATCTAAGCTTAAAGAAGGGTGTCACGTGATAACCAGTGTCATTCTTTGTAAGCCAGTAAAATTTTAATACTAGTAGCAGTTCCTAAAATAATACGTAACAGCTGAAATATTTCATTCACGCTACCATACCCCTTTAAACAGGTGTTGATTTTAAAAACTATCAATGATTTTTGCCCATTTCCGTTTAAGAGGCCACCTGCTACACCTAACACTTTCTCAAGGTATGCGTAAGTCGAAGACAATAAGGCGAAGGCAATAGTGTCGCTGCACTCTATAAAGCACCGCGCTTCGTTGTTGCTCGCGTTTGGGCATCGCGGGTGAGGCAACAATTGAAAAAGAGAAAAAACAGCAATCATTTGGGAAGTCCCTACCAGGTGATTACTTTTTTTTCGGGAGGAGAACTGGCACTAGGTACAACTTCATTTTAGAATGAAAAGAAGGTATTGAGTGCCGCTAACCTAATACAAGATAATGAAAGTGGATTAGCCATAACATTACGGTTTCCAAAGTGTATTTACCTATAGTAAAATATTACTACAAAATGTCATTTGTTTAAGGTGATTGATTACTTTTAACGAAACGAAACTATATTTCAGAATCGACGTCCATGTATCAGTCTTTCTAGAGATCTGGACGCATGTGTCTGAAAACTTCACGCCAAACCGCTTGCGTCTGTGAAAAGCTGCCACACAAACGACAAGGAAGTCGCTCCATAGAACACTATCCTGCACATGTCACGGTGCAACGTCCCGGGACTGGCACGAGACTCAAGTGGTGAAGAAAAAGAGACCGACGAAGTTCGAGACTGCGAACAAGGAACATTTTAGCTGACCATTTAGTTTTGAGTTTACAGGCGCAGGTTTGTCCTAAATAGTATATAGTACCAGGAGCTATATTTATTGATAACATTCTGGTGGAGGTGCTGGGTTCGATTGCAAGTGCACCACAGGCTACGGAGAGAAGCCCAGATCCCAGAAGATTAGAGCCAGCAGAATTAATTCCTGTCCACCAACGCCGACTACATGGTGAGCAGCCCGAGTTTGGCCCCTTAATCGATCCATCAGGACCTGGCGAGACCTCAACCACAGGCGTCACTGTGATAGCCACCCAGTCGATGCCATCATCATCTCACTTTAGCGTGGATTCATTACGTACACCACAGGTCTTCCACGGTGACACTTTTGAAAATGCCGAGGACTGGCTCGAAGGCTTCGAGCACTTTGCCCGTTGGAATGGTTCGTACGAAGCCCGGAAAATTTGTTACGTTTACATGGTCCTGCAAGATTCGGCACGTACGTGGCTTGAGAACCACGAAGCGCCTTTGATGTCGTGGGACGACTTCCGACGAGAGCTAATCGCAACCTATCTGAACACGGACGGCAAAGAGAAGGCAGAGGCTGCTCTTCAGGCGAGGAACCAACGAAATAACGAGAGCGTGGTCATGTACATAGAAGACATGTCGTGGGCCTTCCGCCGAGCAGACCAAAAGATGGCTGATGAGAAGTTGCGGCACCTAATGCGCGGAGTAAAAGAAATTTTTTGCAGGCTTCGTGTGTAATCTACTGCGAACTGTGGCGAAGTTCTGGTCCAAGGCTACGACCATGAAAAGGACACTGCATCAACGGGCGCGACTGTACAACAGACACTTCGGCGTCTCTTCAGTTAGAGCAGTGTCAACAACCCTCCCCACCAACGTTGGCACCCTCCGAGAAATGATGAGTGCTATGGTTAAGAAGGAGCTCCAGAAACTGTACCTTACCCAATGTCTTCCAGGGATGCCTTCCATTGCGGACGTTATACGTGAAGTGCGGCAAGCAATTTTTCAACCACAGCCTCAGGTGCTCCACCATGCGCAACCGGAACCTCAGCCACAGCTGTCGTACGCGAGTCGTACGGCAAGACCTCAGACGCGCAAACTTAGCACAAGCTCCCTTTATGCCACCGACGTTTCCTTGCAGTAAGCCACCGCCAATGCCAGAAGCGAGACTACGTAAAAGTGATGTATGGCGCACTGCCAACCGGTGGCCCCTCTACTACCACTGTGGGGAGGCAGGTCATCTTCATCGGACATGCCACTATCGTCGGCTCGCGCTACGTGGCTTCCCGGTGAATGCACCATGCCCTCGTAACGGTGAGCGCCCTTATGAAATCAAAGAATTTCGGTTTTCGTGCTACACCTCTCAAAACATTCAGCAAAATGAATTGCAGTTGATTGCACCAATGCGCAATAGGTCGTCGAGTCCACATCAATCATCTACTTTACCGAAGCGACGTTCACAAAGTCCGCTACGGGAAAACTAGGACCAGTGACCTGTTGAGGCAGGGCCGCTGTTTTGCGGAAAACTGAAAACGCTTCATCGTTAACCGAATCAGACGACGGCGCCTACACAATAATGGATAAGCCGAACAAGTGCTGTAATGGCGGTGTAACATCAGAACTGCAACTCAGAGTCAACGATGTCGAGACTATAGCATTAATAGACACTGGTGCAGACTACTGAGTAATAAGCAGCATGCTCGCAAAGAAACTGAATAAAGTGCTCACTCATTGAACGGGATCGCAGATACGCACCGCCGGAGGGCACTTAGACCGCCCCGTAGGATTGTGCACAGCGAGAGTAGGAATAAGAAGCCTCCTGTACGCTAGCAGTTTTATTGTTCTCCCGAAATGTTTCCGTGAGGCAATTCTGGGCATTGAATTCCTGAAAGCAAACAGTGCCATCATCGACTTAAATCAATACCAAGTTTATTTCTCTACAAAGAACGCTGTTGCCGTGTGCGGTGCGGAGCAACCAATAGCTTCGCCACTTAGCATTGTGGATGGTGTGATAGTGCCACCATGTAGAACCATGACATTCGCTGTGAAAAGCAACTTTTTCGTTAATATGCCGGAATAGCTGATGGAAATATCGGACTGCTACTCGAAAAGGGGATACGCATGGAGAGAGGTCTGAACTTGTGGCACGGATATATAGATGTGCTATTGACCAACTTTACCAACGAGGTACACATCATGTGGCGAAGGAAACAGCCATAGGATCACTTCATGACTACATACAAATTTCGGATATTTGTACCATAGAAAAAGCACCACCGACTTCCTCAACAGTAGACAGTGTCCTCCGGAACATAGCTATTAACCGAGATTTGTGATCTCTGCAGAAAGACCAGATTGTGGAGTTGATCAAATATTTCGCAGAGTGTTTTTTTTTCTCTTCATCGAAAGTCAGACATAATCCCATAGCAAAGCACCGCATTGTAATTGAAGGACATGTTAGACCAGTATGTCAGCATCCACACCGAGTACCTCCGAAAAAAAAAAAAGGGGCGATAAAGAAGCAAGTACAGGAGATGCTTGACGATGATGTCATACAGCCATCCAAAAGCCCATGGGCATCGCCGGTAGTACTTGTCAAGAAAAAGGACACCATGCGGTTCTGTGTTGACTACAGGAAACTGAACCTCGCCGTGAAGCGGGACGTTTACACCCTCCCATGAGCCAACGAAACCTTGGATAAACTGTGCAATGCTCACTTTTTTTCATCGTTGGACTTATGAGCGGGTACTGGCAAATAGAAGTGGACGAACGAGATCGTGAGAAGACGGCATTTGTGACGCCTGATGGGCTCTATGAGTTCAAAGTACTCCCATTTGGTTTGTGTTCTGCTCCCGCTATCTTTCAGAGGATGATGAACACTGTGCTCTCCAGCCTCAAAGGCAGTCATGTATTGTCTATCCTGATGACGCAGTATTTTTTCCAATATGTTTGAGCAGCACGTATAGAGATTGAGAACTGTACTGTACGCTATTCGCACGGCTGTACTTACGATCAAACCTGGAGAGTGCCCCTTTCGATTCCGTGAGCTTCGGTTCTTCGGGCATATTGTTAGTTCTCATGGTGTCCGCTCAGACGTGGATAAAATCACAGCGGTTGGAAATTTCCCAAGTCCAAGAGACAAAAAGGCTATGAGACGTTTCCTCAGGCTTTCTGCTTACTATAGGCGCTTTGTTGAAAACTTCTCCAAAGTTGCGGAACCACTGACTCGGCTTACAAAGGAAGGTGTACCATTCATCTGGCAGTAAGATCAAGAAGATGCCTTCTCTGAGTAACGACGGCATTTGCAGTCACCTCCTATACTTGCTAATTTTGATGAAGATGCCAAAACAGATATTCATACCGACTCCAGCAACGTTGGCTTTGGTGCTATTCTTGTTCAGTGGCAGAACGAAAAACAAAAAGCTATTGCTTACGCTAGCCGCACTGTGTCGAAAGCTGAGTATAATTATTCAGCTACAGAAAAGGAATGTCTCGCAGTTATATAGGCCATCAGTAAGTTTCGTCCATATTCACACGGTAGACCATCCTGAGCAATGAATGACCATCATTTAATGTGTTGGCCTGCAAACCTGAAGAACCCTTCTAGAAAACTAGCTAGATGAAGCTTGCGTCTACAGGAATATGACGTCACTAAAGTCTACAAGAAATGCTCAGAATATAACCAACCACTATACATAGCCTTCATAGATTTCGAGAAGGCGTTTGATTCGGTAGATATATCAGTCGTCATGCAGACACTGTGGAATCAGGGCGTCGATGAAATATATATTAACATCCTTGAAGAAATCTACAGGGGATCAACAGCTACCATAGTGCTTCATAAAGAAAGCAACAGAACACCAATCAAGAAGGGTGTAAGGCAGGGGGACACAATCTCCCCAATGCTATTCACCGCGTGCTTACAGGAGGTTTTCAGAAGCCTAGAAGGGGAACTGTTAGGAATAAGAGTTAATGAAGAGTACCTTAGTAACCTGCGCTTCGCCGATGACATTGCATTGCTGAGTAACTCAGGGGATGAATGGCAATTTATGATTACGGAATTAGACAAGGAGAGCAGAAAGGTGGATCTTGAGATTAATCTGCCGAAAACGAAAGTAATGTACAACAACCTCGGACAAGAGCAGCGCTTCGAGATAGGTAATAGTGCACTTCAACTTGTAAAGGACTATGTCTACTTAGGGCAGGTAATAACCCTGGAGCCGAACCACGAGATTGAAGTAACTAGAAGAATAAGGATAGGTTGGAGCACATTTGGCAAGCACTCTCAAGTTATGACAGGTAGATTGCCACGATCCCTCAAGGGGAAGGTATATAACAGCTGTATCTTGCCGGTACTTAGCTACGGAGCAGAAACTTGGAGACTTACAAAGAGGGTTAAGCTTAAATTGAGGACGACGCAGCGAGCAATGGAAAGAAAAATGGTACGTGTAACCTTGAGAGACAAGACGAGAGCAGAGTGGATTAGGGAACAAACGAGGGTTAAGGATATCATAGTTGAAATCAAGAAGAGGAAATGGACATGGGCTGGGCATGTAGTGCGTAGACAGGATAACCGCTGGTCATTAAGGGTAACTAACTGGATTCCCAGAGAAGGCAAGCATGTTAGGGGGAGACAGGAGGTTAGATGGGCAGATGAGATTAAGAAGTTTGCGGTGGAACGGGGTTTATTGGCACAAGTAGCACTTGAACGGTAGGTCTATTGACGCGGAAAGCGGGCGGCAGCAACGGACTCAGGAATCACAGCAATCGGGCAAACGCTCGCGCTTCGCTCCTCCTGCTAAAGGCGTGACCCACTGCGGCACATACTCTTCTTCCTCTCTACAATACCCCGGCGACGAAGACGAGCCATCCTGGCAAGTCAAGGTGACGAGATTAGGAGTGGGTCGTGATATGGCTTGAGACGACTCACGTGGACAGTCTCACGACCAAGGCATCGCCTGTCTGTAGATGGCGTGATCGGCTCGATCACGTATGTGACAGGAGATCGACGTTCGACGACGCGATAAGGACCGTGAAACTTGGGGGCAAACTTAGCGGACAGACCTGGGGAGTGGAAGGGAAGTTGGAGCCAGACAAGCGAGCCCACGGCAAAAGTCTCGACTTGCTGGTCGCGGTCGTGGCGGTCTTTTTCGAATGCTTGCTTGTCCGAGGTGAATGATCGGGCCAACTGACGACACTCTTCAGCGTGGTGAAAAATTTCAGAAAGAGGGCTGAACTCGGAGACGTCGGGACGATACGGCAAAATGGTGTCAAGGGTGGAGCATGGCTCACGCCCATATAGAAGAAAGAAAGGCGAGAAGCCTGTGGTTGACTGCGTCGCGGTGTTGTACGCATAGGTCACAAATGGGAGAATGACATCCCAGTTTGATTGGTCGGAATTGACATACATGGCGAGCATGTCTCCTAGCGTTCGGTTGAAGCGCTCAGTTAGACCGTTGGTCTGCGGGTGGTAGGCTGTAGAGGTGCGGTGCACCGTGCGGCATGCCCGAAGGAGTTGTTGTACAACTTCGGATAAAAAGACACGCCCTCGATCACTTAGTAGTTCACGTGGTGCCCCATGACGCAGTACGAAGCGTCGCAAAACGAAATTGGCTACGTCACGTGCACCTGCCGTAGGTAGTGGAGCTGTTTCAGCATACCTTGTCAGATGGTCGACGGCGACAATGATCCATCGATTTCCATTGGCAGTGTAAGGAAGGGGACCATATAGATCGATACCAATGCGGTCGAAAGGGCGCGCCGGACACGGTAGCGGCTGTAATAATCCGGGTGAATGGGCAGCTGTCTTTCGTCGTTGGCATAATGAACAAGACCGAATGTATTTTCGTACAAAAGTGTACATACCACGCCAGTAGTAACGCTGGCGGATCCGCTGATATGTTTTTAACACACCAGCGTGAGCATGTTGTGGGTCGGCATGGAAATACGCACAGACATCAGATCGCATGTGGTGTGGTATAACCAAAAGCCATTTACGACCATCCGCGTGGTAGTTTCTGCGGTATAGTTGCGCATCCCGTATCACGAAATGTGTGGCTTGTCGGCGAAGAGCGCGTGGGTATGCAGACGTTGAAGAGTCAGAAAGAATGTTAAGGAGAGATGTTATCCATGGGTCTTTTCGCTGTTCAGACGACATGCTTGTGACGGAAATGGGAGCGATGGAGAAGTTGGTATCCGAATGCAGGTCTGCGGGGGATCTCACTGGTGATCGTGAGAGGGCGTCCGCATCAGAGTGTTTTCGTCCTGAGCGGTAGACGACACGAATGTCGAATTCTTGTAGGCGAAGAGCCCAACGTCCAAGGCGACCTGAAGGATCTTTTAGCGACGCCAACCAACAAAGCACGTGGTGATCGGTCACAACGTCGAAACTCTGTCCGTACAAGTAAGGACGAAACTTGCTTAACGCCCAAACGATTGCGAGGCATTCTTTTTCAGTTACGGAGTAGTTCATCTCCGCTTTTGTGAGTGCGCGGCTTGCGTATGCGACAACGTACTCCGGAATACCGGGCTTTCGTTGCGCGAGTACTGCTCCCAGACCAACGCCACTGGCATCTGTGTGCACTTCAGTGGGGGCACTTGGGTCGTAATGGCGTAGAATTGGTGGGGACGTAAGTAGGCGGCGCAGTGTAAGGAAAGCTTCGTCGCATGCCGGGGACCAGTTAGAAAGATTAGCTGGACCGTTCAGTAGTTGTGTAAGTGGGGCTATTATTGTTGCAAAGTTGTGGACGAAACGACGAAAATACGAGCACAAGCCGATGAAGCTCCTAAGTTCTTTGAGTGAAGTCGGCTTCGGAAAGTCGGCTACGGCTCGAAGTTTGTCTGGGTCGGGGCAAATTCCATCCTTTGACACAACGTGACCAAGTATAGTAAGTTGGCGAGCCCCAAAGCGGCACTTCTTTAGGTTAAGTTGGAGGTTTGCCTTGGTAAGACACTGAAGAATGGTGCGCAGACGGTCGACGTGGGTAGGGAAATCAGGCGAAAATACGATAACATCATCGAGGTAACATAAGCATATCTGCCATTTAAGGCCGCGTAAAATGCTGTCCATCATTCGCTCAAACGTTGCAGGTGCATTGCACAGACCGAATGGCATAACCATGAATTCGTATAGGCCATCCGGCGTAACGAACGCTGTTTTGGGACGGTCACACTCTGCCATCGGAACCTGCCAGTAACCCGAACGTAAGTCCAGCGAAGAAAAGAATTCGGCACCTTGTAGGCAATCGATAGCGTCGTCGATGCGGGGAAGAGGGTATACGTCTTTCCGTGTAATTTTGTTCAGTCGCCGGTAGTCGACACAAAATCTAATCGAACCGTCTTTTTTCTTCACTAGCACAACAGGTGAAGACCAGGGGCTAGAAGATGGTTTGATGACGCCGCGTTGAAGCATATCATCCACCTGCTCTGCAATTACACTTCGTTCCTTAGGTGATACGCGGTAGGGGCGTTGCCGCAAAGGAGGGCTGCGTTCCGGTGTAGATTGTGTGAGCGACGGTGTTAGTTTGACTCAGTGCCTTTTGAGGAAGGTCAAATGAATCTCGGAATTCATGCAGAAGGGCTATTAGCTGGTCCCGTTGATCCGAAGGAAGCTTGCTGTCGATGGAACGATTGAAGATATCCGAGGAGTAGTCATCCCGCGTAAAAAGAGGAGTAACCGCGTTCAGCTGAAGTTGCTGGCCAGGGTCGTGGGACTCAATAGGCACAATAACGTTGTCGTCAACAGGATGAACATAGCCCAGTGTTTCAAGAGCTCTTAAGGTGAGAGGGCATGAGCTAGGATTGCAAACGACAATTCCGGAAGTATCTTGATGAGGTGGCAGAACGGCGTATGGCAGAGACGTACCGTGGCGGCGACTGAAAACTTCAGATGGGGAGAACACAACGGTAGAGCCGGACAATTCAGTGCGATTGACGGGGACAACAATGGCACTAAAAGGAGGAACATCAACGTCGGAAGCAACAAAAAGCTTGCCCAGGTGAGTGCGCTCATTGTCAGTAGATGGCGCATCTGAAAACACAGATAATTCTACCTGCGCGCGAGCGCAGTCAATTACGGCGTGGTGCCGTGACAAAAAATCCCATCCTAGTATCACGTCGTGGGCACAAGTGGTCAACACGAGAAACTCGATGTGGTACAGGACGTCCTGAATGATTACTCTCGCTGTACATGCTCCGACTGGTCGAATAGGTTGCGAGCTCGCGGTATTCAGCAATACGTCGGAAGGCGGCGTCGTTACTTTTCGTATCGAATGGCAGAGTTTTTGACTTATCACAGATACGGCGGCACCCGTGTCAACAAGCGCAAGAGTTCGTAGACCTTCAACAAACAGTTCCAGAACGTTTGTGGGGCACGGGCGAGGACTTCTACAATGCGACGATTTCGCAGCTCGTGCCTCCGGAGCTGCGGCAGTCAGTTTTCCGTCTCTGCGGAGTTCGGTCGGCGACGCAGCGGGGACGGAGAACGGTAGCGGCGTGGTGAGGATGGGCGACGGGGACCGAATGGCCGGTAGTCGGCAGCAGGGTGGTGGTCTATTTCGGATGGGGACGGGTCGCGTTGCACTGATTGTCGGTCATATTGACGGGGAATTTCTCGTTGCGCGTTGTACGGGGCCGGGAAAGAGTCGTCAGAGTACCTTGGAGCAGCAGCCGGGCGCGTTGCGAAGCGCCGGCGACAGAAGCGCGCCACGTGACCTGGATATCCGCATGCATAACAGATCGGACGATTGTCAACTGTGCGCCAAGGGTTTCCGTGATAGCGCTGTTGTGTTGCTGGAACTGGCGTCGTTGGTACTCGTAGAGGCTGGGGAGTCGGCCGAAGTGGAGGTCTTGGTGGAGTAGCAGCAACAGCAGCGTAAGTCAATGGCGCGGTGACAGGTGTTGTCTGAGAGACGGGCGGCAGTGCCTCAGATACCTGCGCCTGTATTACCTGTCTGATGGCGGGCGCGAGACGCTCAGAAGAGGGTTCCGTTGCCGGTTGATACGACAGACACGAAAGTTGTCGGGCCACCTCCTCGCGCACATATCGTTTGATTTCCGACATGATTGTGTTGTTGTCTCCACCTAGGGTCAATGCCGCGAGAGTTCCGTCGGTAGTCGCTGGCCGCCGTGTCATGACCCGCTGCTTGCGCAATTCCTCGAAGCTCTGGCAAAGAGTGGCGAGTTCAGACACGGTACGGGGGCCCTTGGCCAGCAGCATCTGGAAGGCGTCGTCGTCTATCCCCTTCAAGATGTGCTTGATCTTGTCTGCCTCGATCATTGAAGGGTCAAGGCGCTTGCACAGGTCGAGCACATCTTCGATGTAGCTTGTGAAGCCTTCCCCCTGAAGCTGTGCGCGTCCCCGTAGGCGCTGTTCGGCACGGAGCTTGCGTACCTCGGGGCGACCGAACACATCGGTGATGCGTAGCTTAAAGGCACCCCAAGTGGCGAATTCCGACTGGTGGTTGTTAAACCAGAGACTCGCCACTTCTTTCAGGTAGAAGGGTACATATTGAAGCTTCGAAGGGTCGTCCCACTTGTTGCTTGCGCCTACCTTTTCTAATGTCGACAGCCAATCTTCGACGTCTTGCTCATCGGTACCGTCGAAAAAAGGTGGATCGCGCACGCGTAGCGAAGTGGGCACGATGACCATCGGAGGCTGGGTCGTACCTTGCTGGGTGGTTTCTTCAGCCATTTCTGTGATGGCAGGTAGTTTCCTGTTGCGGAGTTCCAGGTTGAAGTACCCCGCACCTCCACCACTCTGGAACGGGGTTTATTGGCACAAGTAGCACTTGAACGGTAGGTCTATTGACGCGGAAAGCGGGCGGCAGCAACGGACTCAGGAATCACAGCAATCGGGCAAACGCTCGCGCTTCGCTCCTCCTGCTAAAGGCGTGACCCACTGCGGCACATACTCTTCTTCCTCTCTACAGCGGGTATAAATGGGACAACAGCAAGCTCAGGACCGGGTTCACTAGCAGAGCATGGGAGAGGCCTTTGTCCTGCATTGAACGTAGTCAGGCTGATGATGATGATGATGATGATGATGATGAAAGTCTACAAGTCCGGCCACAAGCTCACTGACGCGGTTTGCTTGTCACGAGCACCAGTCCAGACCTCATGTCCTGAGCATGAACAAGATTCCGCATTTCTTGAAGCTGTGAACGTGTCGGAGATGGCTCATGATCAGCCAACGGACCCAGATTTACTCTCGCTCATTCAATGGTTAGAGGGGCAGCCAGTCGAAGTACCGCGAGTTTTCGTCCATGAATTACGTTCCTGTTCTCCGCAACAACGTTCTCCACAAGACAAACTTCGAACACACTGGTGAGACGCTCCTGCTTCTGATACCATCGTCACTGCGAGCGGTAATTTTAAAGGCGTGGCATGATGACCCGTCGGCAGGTCACTTGGTAATTAGTAGGACTTTGGCAAGAATCCGCCAGAGATAATACTGACCAAAGTTGAAGGATTCAATACAGCACTATGTCAGATCATGCCGAGATTACCAAAAGGGCAAATTACTGCCCCTAAAGCGAGTAGGTTTTTGAAACCGATAAAGCCACCGAAAACACCATTTGAGCAGGTCGGAATAAAATGTGCTAGGACCATTTCCTATGTCATTTTTCGGGAAGCGCCGAATTGTTGTAGCAACCGACTACGTGACCCGGTATGCCGAGACGTCGTCTCTCACAAATAGAACGGCAAATGAAGTAGCTCAGTTTTCTGTGACCCAGATAGTGCTGCGACATGGCACACCCAAAGTCCTTATAGCTGACAAAAGAACTGCCTTCCCTACCAAACTAGTACAGGCTGTCATGAAACTAACGCACACCGACTACAGAAGAACTACAGCGTACCATCTGCAAACTAACGGTGTACCAGAAAGGCTGAACAGGACGCTTGCTGACATGATCGCGATGTATGTAGACGTCGAGCATCGGACTTGGTACATCATATTACTGTATGCTACATTGCAACATTTGCATACAATACCGCAGTACAAGATTGATTGATATGTGGGGTTTAACGTTCCAAAACCACCATATGATTACGAGAGATGACATAGTGGAGGGCTCCGGAAATTTCGACCACCTAGGGTTCTTTAACGTGCACCTTCATTTAAGGACACGGGCCTACAACGTTTCCGCCTCCAGAAATGCAGCTGCTGCAGCCGCGATTCTATCCCGCGACCTGCCGGTCAGCAGCTGAGTACCTTAGCCACTAGACCACCGCGGTGGGGCTACCGCAGTAGAAGAGACAACCCACATCACGCCCTTTCAACTTTTTTATGGCCGGACAGTAACAACGACACTAGTCGTGATGTTGCCTGTCACCACCACGAATGAAGAGAACCCAGGCATCAGCGAATAGGTAGAAATGTCAGAAGAGGCGCGACTGCAAGCAAAGGCACCGCGTCATTCAACAGCAGGACGTCGACGCGCACCGTTACAATCTAAAATGAAGAGGCGTTCAATACTCCCCTCAGTACTCCCTAAATAAATAGCTTTTATGGTACCAGGTGCTATATTTATTGGTAACAATGTATAATGTTTGCGCGGCAGACAACTACGGCTATAGAGTTGTCCGGATTCCCTCTCTTCCCATCGAAACGACCACGGCACAAAGTCTCAACTGTAGCCCGCTGGCCCGGCGTGGCAGAGAGAGCAGCTAGCCATGTTTAGTTACTTGAATTGCCACAGCGGTGGCAGCGGTGCGCGACTTGTCACGGGGTAAGCGTTCTTCGCTGCTAGGCCAAGTGAAGATACACAGCAAAACTTGTTGGCCTAGGTCAGTAAAGCTTTCTCTTCAAAAACCATTTGCGTTACTCGATTTGTGTAATACTGGCGAATCGATACCTGTTAACTGAGAATCTTGTAGATAAGAGATTTACCATGTTCGTAACTGGCATGCCATAGCAGTCACAGTGACAGAACAACATACCAGAAGCTTGTATTATGGTAGTTTGCTCGAGCTAGGTCTAGTGCAGCCGATATTCCAATTAATGAAATGATGACCGCAACCAACTTACTTTGTTAAGTCGGGAAGTTTATAAGATCGAGAAAGTGAAATTTCGGTTCTTCGGAATAAGAAATTGCTGGGCAGTGACATCTATGAACTACTGCTGCATTTTATTTGCCGCTAACCAACACCTGCGGATCTGAGCTGTCCGTGTGGGCGGCAGTGACATAAAGCTTCTCATGGTCAGGTGACGCTGGCCAGGTATAGAGGGTCACGAGACGCCCTTGCATGATGCCGATATGCTAAGGTGGGACGAACGAATGCAGTGACTGTGCGAGTAGGCCGAGCAATAAAGGTGTGAAGAGGCGATCAGTGCCGTCTGTCGCACAAACCATGAGATAACGAAAGAGACTCGCAGCAATGTTCAATCTACAGAAACCATGAACCACCGCCGCCCTTATCACCATGCGATTGTTGTGACCACAATTCCGCGCATGAGCACGGCATGCAGCCTCGTTAAAATAAAGGTTTGGTTGTTACAGGGATGCCGGGTTGTGTTGCGCGTTGGCTTTACAGTGAACCCTTGAGGAAACGAAACTGGTCTTACGAAAATTCTATTTATAGATCTATATAAAAACGCCATACATGGCTACATCAGAAATTGGGCATACCAGGCTTCTTATGAATGCCCCATATATGAGCCGTATAGAACCTGATATGCGCAATTGCTGATGTAGCCATGTCCTCATGCAGCCTGATACATGTCCTTACACAGCCAGAACTAGAAGGATATCGCCGTTGCAAAGTGGCCATCACACCCAGTTTTCAACCATAATCTGTGTTAAGTGGCTGGATTCTTATACGTGCACAGACAAGCTGGCGAAATTAGAGAGAATTCGGTCGAGCTGTCAATTTATTATCGAATAATATTATAAGCGAGTGAGTGGCCTGAGAGTCGGGTAACACTAGTGTGATCGCTAGGCGTGACGTCACGAACCGCTTGCTCGGTGGGCTGCTCCATGGTCTGCATTTTGGAGGACGATCGTGTTTGGTGGTCAGCTGCGATTGCAATCAAACTTTTTCTGCGTTTTTCAACTTGCCACAGTAACTATAGGTGACTTCCAGGGGTTCAAACAATGCCACCGCGTCAACCACATAGCGCTGGTACTTACAGCTACCAATTGCAGAGGTCAAAAAGTGTCCTGTGAATGTGCAATGCGTATGCCATTTGACACCATACAGATAAATATTTAAGGAAACTCCTCGCAGGCAGTGCCATGAATGAGCGTCAGACTTGCCTTTTTTTTACCGGAACCGAATGCAATCAACAAAGTTCAAGCAAAGATTCGGCCAAAGGGTGTATTGTGAGTAACCCTATAGCACCACCGTGACATGCTGTTCGCTTCGGCTTATGTTTACATATGCCGCATGAGAAAAACCGATGGAAAAACGACAGTCCCAACGCGCAGCATTGCTACGACCGCTTATTTATTATGTTTAGAACCAAACGTCGTGCATGCACGTTTGCTAGCCAACAAAAATCTGCACGCTTTGCCAATTCCACGCCGCTAAGTAACACTTGGTCGCGAATGAAGCGTCGACGGCACCCCGTATCCCAAGGTTGCTTTTTAACCGGACACGCTTGAAAGACAGCTACTTATCATTAAGGAAAGCCGTCTGCGACATCTGCCACAACGGCGAAGTCGTGGCCATCTTGGTTCACACTGCCTTCGAAGCTTTTTTTTTTGTCGCTTAAACGACTGACGGTGGAGTCGAAGTCGAAATGCGCAACGCACATGACGTGTTCACTGCATATGGTGAATGCACCGGTAATACACACACCGTAACACTTGCAACTATATATATCTGACCCGTGTGGACCACGCGGCAAGAAACACTCGCCACACTGACCATGTGCGGAAGGTGCTATTTAGTAGCAGACGATAACACTGCTCCTTCGGCTTGTGACGGCACGCACGTCATGACAAAATGGCGGTCGTCGGTGGTTGGGAGAGTTTACAGCCGATGACTTCAACGGCTTATTGATTGATGATTTGATTTGATTGATTTGTGGGGTTTAACGTCCTAAAACCACTATTTGATTATGAGAGACGCCGTAGTGATGGCTCCGGAATTTTTGACCACCTGGGGTTCTTTAACGTGCACCCAAATCTGAGTACACGGGCCTACAACATTTCCGCCTCCATCGGAAATGCAGCCGCCACAGCCGGGATTTGATTCCGCGACCTGCGGGTCAGCAGCCGAGTACCTTAGCCACTAGACCACCATGGCGGGGCGTTCTACGGCTTATTTTGAACCTAAATAATCTCTTACAGTCCAATTTTCCCACGTGTACAAACATATTTAGCCTCTACCTTCGATTTTGCCGAAAACTGTCAATTGTTGGCTGATCATGTCAAGACCCCTTTAAAGGGCCACTCACCTCTCCGCGTTTAAAGACGAAGGGCTGATTTTCTCCTCTCCTTTATACACACGATACATCCTCCTCACTCCTTAGTTCTTGAATGCACGCGAACAATATCAGCACTAGGCGCTTGAGGCTATACGTCAGGATTTCGAGCTTCTCGGCTGCACGCTGGTATCACCGCTTGCGCAGTTGTTAATACAAAAACAAAGTTTGATTGGTTCATTGTGCACAATATTCATGTGAGACAAAAAAAGAACGGATACGTGGCTGCCTGGCAACGCAGTGCAGAAGACAAATAACATGTGATATTTTGTGTATATCAATGAATCGAGAGCATCTACGCAGTAGACGTCACGGGAACTACTGTCCACGTCACAGTCTAGCGGACATTTCAAGAACTAAACTCCTTTGTGGCACATACCCGAGAGAGGTAGTTACTACAAAGGACGATCAGGTGACGCCTTGATTGATTGATATATGGGGTGTAACGTTCCAAACTTACTATGCGATTATTAGAGACGCCATTGTGGCGGGCTCCGTAAATTTCGACAACCTGGGGTTCATAACGTGCCCCCAATTCTGAGCACACGGGCATACAACAGTCCATCGGAAATTCAGCCGCCGCCGCCGCCGCCGGGATTCGATTCCGCGACATGCGGGTCAGCAACCGAGTACCTTAGCTACTAGACCACCACGGCGGGGCTCGGGTGACGCCTTAAGAAGCTTCTTTTCATCATACATTGATCATAAACAAGTACTGCCATCTAGCGCACATTCAATGAACTGGACTCCCCGGAGGCACATACCCGAGAGAGGTGGTTACTACAGAGGACGATCGGGTGACGCTTTAAGGAGCTTCACGCCTAAAACACGCGAAATAATAAGGAGTGAAGGTAGAGATGTTTGCCAAAGAAGCAGTGCGTTCTCCATCCTGCAATGGTAGAGGCAACTTGTAGGGAAACGGTGAGAGCCATGGACGTGAATTCATGCACGAGAGAAAGAGCGATTTTTCTGGCTACCTAATCTGCTTAGCCATAGTGCGGAAATTCTGCACTATTGTGCGGAAATTATCTTCATGCTTTCTACAAGAAAGAAATCCGTCTACGTAAAAGTCACGGTTCTTATGCGGCAACAAGCTATTTAGAAATGTTCATTAGCATCGGTATTAGTTTACGCAGACTGCGGCAACGCTTCTCATCCGTCAGAGTTCTCGGGCAGAAATATACATCCTGTGACTTCAAAGAGTAATTTTTTTTAATTCAACGAGCGTCATCAGATAGAAGTCGAAAAGGAAAGGCTATTTTATTCATACTTTAAATATCAAATATTGGTGTGGTCTTACTTATTAAAGTAACTCAGTTCCATTCCTTATCAGTATGACATGCCACGTTTAATAGTGGGGTTTATAAACTAAATATCATGCCGGGTTGTCGTTGAGTGGATTTGCAAAGAAGCCAAAGTCAAGCCAGAAGAAGCCAAAGTAGTCATACTGTTAAATTTTATCACTGAATTGGTTGCCAAATAGAACTGAGGTGCTAATACAAGTACAGATTTTATTTTCATAAACTAACTAATACGATTTTTAACAAGCAAGACCATAGAAATAAAGCCAAGTACTTTCCCCGTTATTTGCTTTTAATGCCAAAAATAATTCGCAAATATATTACGAATTTTGACGAATTTACTGCCTATTCGTACAGTTTAGGTAGGATAGATTGACTTCTGTTAGGGTTTATATAAAGTAGTTTCGGAACATTCCAGCCAACAAGTCACTCGCATAGTACCATTCATTTGATGCAATTCCAGCGTTTGCAGGACAATACGTACAGTACATCAGATTCAAAATCTTGCGAATAGCATCAGCACAGATGTTGAGCACCAAAAGCAGCGTGTTACCGACGCGTTTGCCAGCATGCACGCAACTTCGCTCATATTAGTAAGTATGCCTCCCGTTGCGAAGGGCTGCCTCGGTGCGCACTAGCCTGCCGGTGGAGGGGAGGACGCGAGCGCGCATTGTCTGACACGACAGAAAAGCCTGTAAAGAGTGAATTTTATCTGCAAATATTAAAATATGGCTACTTTATGTGCGAAAACCGAAGTTCAAAAGTAGCCAGAAAGTAGTCAAAGAGCCTATCTGACATTTTCGACACCAGACGCAGTCGTAAAAGAGCCACCTACAGAAAAGCTCGCGCCAGGTGGCCAGATGACTGCGTCTTAAGGGGTGTTTTTACGGGACCAGTACCTTATCCCCAAAATTTTCTTCTCGTAAGCGCACTTTATAATTGACCGGCAGCCTTGAATATTGATATTATCAGCATTAAGGTTGTCCCGACTTTTCAATCATGAAGGATTCGGCCTAACAGCTTGTTGTGAATCAGTGGCGCCCCCCCCCCCTTGGTGCGTATTCACAAAACCATCTTGCGCCAAAAACGTTGTCAAGAGAATATTCTGTGAATATTAACGCTGGACATGTCTGGCGATACCAACCCACAAACGTAAAAAAATGAACACTCACAAAAAACGTTTCTAAGTGAGACCCCCTAATCGTTTATATGGAAAAGTAAATGATAATTTATGAGCTTACCTTTATATGGCGAAGTTGGTGCGATACGTGTGCATAAGGTGATGGTACTCCACATGTGCCTACCAGAAGGAATCACTGGGTATTTATTGCTACATCTACGACGCGTGCGTCACAGACAATTCTCTAACACGGCCCAGCGCATACATAACACGCTAACGCGCATACGTAATACGCTGGCAGTCAATGTTTGGCTAAAAATGACAAAACCTCGCTTGCAACGCTGTCATGAAGCCCAATAAACTTTTTTTCGACTTCTTATGCCTTCCGAGGGTCGAATTTCACGTGAAAGAATGTAAATAGGGCACCTTGGAAAACGTCCCAAGGACCACGGCAGCAGCGCTACAGTAGGTCACAAAGAATGGCTTCTAAGGCGACTACCAATCGTGGGAAAGCTTCTATAGTTCCTGTGTGAATGTCCAAAGCTGTTATTTCGTAGAATACTGTGTGCACTACGAGTTCATTATTCCAAAGAAGTGTGTTCTCTGTGCTCAGTCATCTTACTTTAAGAACAATTAGTGTTTGTGTCACTGTAACATGAACAAATATGATGAATTCGGCCAGATATCAGTGTGACATCTAAAACGTGCTATCCAATGTTCGCAGCATAATTTTGGTTTTAAACTACAAGTACGCATACTAATGTTTTCAATAACGCAGTTTTGTGCAATGTTTAGTGACGGGTTTCAGTGATGCTGGGATGTGAAAACCCATACTGATGCTAAACATGCCGCTATCTGTACACGAGCAAACCCTCCATCATGATAGCCTAAGAATTTCTCACGTTTGTTGTGTAGTTAATTAAGCTTGGAGAGTTTATATCGTTCAGTTGAGCAACTTATGACCTCGATTCCACAGCGTAATCTCCGAAGCCATGATTTACATCTGTTTTTCTTGTTGTTGTCTCCTAGATCGGTAGTTTTAGCTTTCGAGCGGCTCATTTATGTTTCTGTCTGCCCATTTATGTAACCCTGAGACTGAAAACTACGGCACTATCGAATGACATAGAGAACAAGATAAAATGTCTGTTTTAGGCTTGGCTATCACAAAATAGCATTTGGGTAACGTTGGCACGTTATGTTATAGTCACATAACAACGTTTATATAACCATATTGGCGTAAATGAAGCGCAAAGACAAGGACAATAAAGTACACACCAAAAGCGCTTTTTCTCGCTACTGAAAGTTTTACTGCTAGAACCGAAATTATATGACGTCGAAACTTCACACTCGAATAAATCCTGCGCATGCGCACCCTAGGTGACGCGAAAGGCACGAAGCAAAAAAAAAAACAGACCTCCTGCAGCCCCCTCTCCCCGCCTTACCGACTACCTCCTTCCCTTGCTTAGTGTCACTTCATTTTTCAGTGAGGCTAAATAAGGATTGATTGATATGGGGGGTTTAACGTCCCAGAATTACCATACGAATATGAGAGACGCCGTTGTGGAGGGCTTCGGAAATTTCGACCAGCTGGGGTTCTTTAACCTGCGCCCAAATCTGAGCACATGGGCCTACAACATTTCCACCTCCCTCGAAAATGTAGCCGCCACAGCCGGGATTCGATCCAGTGACTAGCGGGTCAACAGCCGAGTACCTTAGCCACTAGACCATCGTGGCGGGGCAAATGAGAATTGGTAACGAACTAAGAATTCCTCCTGTTTATATGGAAAGCCTCGGCAAGATCTCGTGTTGTGCGATCGTCGTGGTTAAACAAGATCTCCGTCGTAGAGAATCGCGCATCCTAATGCCGCAGTAGCTTAGAGAGCATCACTTTTCCTTGCAGGCGAGGCCCTTCACGTACACTGAAAATAGAGCAGAGCAGTTAAGCGTGGCACTCCATATCTTCGTCATCATTGATTTACTGTGCTTAGAAGAAATATTACCTTCAAAACCGATTGTGTATTTCTTTTTTGCACTCATGGGGCAACAATATATAAAATTTTGGAAGAAATTTAAGGGGTACACCGGCCATGCTTTGTTCGATCTTACGTGGAATCACCATTACAAATGGTGTTCACTTTCTTGTCCTCGTCTTTTCTTTTTGCGCTACATAATCGCCATAATGAATCAGTACCAACTCCCTCACCTGTCCGTTTTGCTTCAGTTTATGAAATGTTAGTGAGTGCACAATTCACCTCACGACGAAGATTGAGCTGGTGGGATGCATTTGTCGGCGAAATTCGTTCTACGCCTTTCGTCGTATAATTTCGTAGCGTACTGCAGGCACTTTTGGCGGCTACCAATCCATTCATCCATCCATCCATCCATCCATCCATCCATCCATCCATCCATCCATCCATCCATCCATCCATCCATCCATCCATCCATCCATCCATCCATCCATCCATCCATCCGTCCGTCCGTCCGTCCGTCCGTCCCATTCTGTCCATCCATCCATACATACATATATCAGCGCACGCACTCACGCACGTACGGCCGCTCTCCTGACTACCTCTAGCTTGGCGCGAACCGAAACTAGTATGGAAAATGAGATGTTTTGATGAATTTGACGCTATATAGTCAAGACATGGAAAATGTCACAATCACGTCCCGTACATCGTCAAACACTTGCCTCCAGACAGTTGCACATACCGGCGGGGGGAACGTGCCACTGGTATGGGGGTATGTGCCACAGCTGTTTGACACTTAGTATCTACCCAGGAACGACGATAACACATATAGGGGATTTCAACGCGTGCGTTTTAGGAAACACCTAACATCGGCAGCGTTTATCCGACGAGTGCAAATAATAAGTGTCAGTGTTCCAGCTGAAATCCAACTCAAGCATTTTGCGTGGCAATCAGGCATCCTACCATAGAGTGACGTGACGTCTCATAACTGCTTTTCAAATAGACCCTAATGTTCGAGAAAGGCCAATGTTGCCTATAGTGCTGGCCATCCATTTTTTTAAACATTCGATATCTACTCTTATGATACAGCTCTCACGTCGGGTTAACGTCACTTGTAGTTAGGTGCCATGTGCTCAAGTTGATTTATGTAGCAGTGTCGAGGGCTGCCATCCGTGCACGAGGACTTGCGCTTCAACTGCTTGTCGCTTCTGGTATCGCTAATACTCATGTTCCTGTTAGCATCATTGCGCAAGTGGAAACAACTAGTTAGATAAACATCACTAACTCTTCGACATATATCTGTGCGTGCAACGTTCACACATACACTTAGCATCATTTCATGACGTGTCGCTCATAAAAAAAATTACAACATGGTCACCTTCCCTCTGCATGCTTCGCACAATGTCGATTTCCAAGGTGCGTGGGATTTGCCAATTTTTTTCTAGGTCAGGCATATTCTGTTATGTGATTCAGCATGGCTTCATGTAACAAAAAGTCCACTGAGGTGAATGAGAGCGTCACATTGGCCTGAAGCCCTGCATGCCGTGCGTTTCTCGTCGCAAATAATCATACTACCTCACAACCAAAGGAAAAATTTGCAATCGTGGATTCACACTCTGTGTGCATTATATTTGTGTTTTTTTTTGTTTTTTGGCCCACCTTCGGTTCATTGAATTGATGGCAAGACAAGACCAATGGCCGCAGTTTACGCATGTACATCCTTTATTGACCTCATATTATGTGACCAGAAGGTATGCACCACCAAGCTTACGCACGGACCTTCGTCTATTGCCACCTGTCGTTATATGAGTGGCATTCACGAAAGCATTCTATTTGATCATACGAAGAGCAGACACCTCCAGACGTGACTTGTGCCGCAGTGACCCAATGACAGGACACCTGCTGTGTTTTTTTTGATGACTTTGAGAACAGACGCAAGGCTTTATGTTCTTGTTTGTAAAATTTGCTAAAGTAGCATTGATCATGAACGTAACACTCTTCTGGATGTGCACCCCGCCACGGTGGTCTAGTGGCTAAGGTACTCGGCTGCTGACCCGCAGGTCGCGGGATCATATCCTGGCTCTGGCGGCTACATTTCCGATGGAGGCGAAAATGTTGTAGGCCCGTGTGCTCAGATTTGCGTGCACGCTAAAGAGCCCCAGGTGGTCAAAATTTCCGGAGCCCTCCACTACGGCGTCTCTCATAATCAACTAGTGGTTTTGGGACGTTAAACCCCACAAAATCATTAATCATCTCCTGGATGTGCTGAAGAAACTAGATAATAGACCACTCTTGGAAGAGAAAATTCTCGTATGATGGCTCTACGCGACTCGGGCCAGCAAAGCGACTTGGATTTTGACGTTGGGGTCGTTGCAATACCCACCGTAGACGGCTAAGTGGACCGCTAAATGGACGGCAGCAATCTTAAGTCTTATTCCAATTCTCACGTTGCCGGCAAATAGACAGCTCCGAGAAAAGCGCATCGTAGACAAATACGATATAGGTTACTTTGCTCTCTTAACAAGATGACGGCTCAGCGAATCGCTCAGATAGATCGGATTTCACCGGAATGGTCGCCTGCACACAAGCAGACGCTTCTCTAGTAGGACAATGTGAGTAACGTTTAATATTTTTTTAGATTTCAATACGAAATAAGCCAGAAAATACAACTATTACGTTTGTTTATTTTGACTTTCTCTTCTCCACGCGAGGTGGCACTTGGTCACGTAAAATCCATCCAGACGTGTTCCAATTTCGAGCCAGCATGAACTCGGTGCTGCCTTCTAAGCAGTCTGCGTAGACTGTCTACGTGCTGTCTAAGAATGGGAAAACAGCCATTGCTCTTAAAATGAAGCTGATTCCGAGATCTCTTGTAGGCGCGTAATGGGAAGGCGCACGTTTGCTTTGATAGTAAAGTTGTGTCCCTCTTTTTTTCAATTCTTAATGCATTTACCCCAGTGCAAGATAGCAAGCCAGACATGCATCTTGTTGACCTCCCTGCATTTTATCCTCTTTTTTCCTCTATTATGCAAATAAATAAATACAAAAATAAATACTTTCTACACACAAGGCGCGTAAGTCAAACGCATGTTTATTTTGCATGCAGGTGGCCGGATCGTGTAGCTTGCGTGCAGGAGCGCTTAGTTTTTGTTTCTTTAAAGCTTGCACCTTAGAGCGAGAATGACTTAACAAGTGAGTGCCTAATCTTTACGAAATTAGTGAACGTAAAGTTAACCTTGGCTATTTCGCAATATTGATGCACCAGCACGCACTTCAAAGCAGGAAAGTGTGCTTTCCCGAAATAAAGCTACAGAATCGGCTGGATATGTACTTTTCCCAAGACAGGCGTATCACACTTTTCCTGTCTTCTGCTCTTTGCTCAGTGGAGTGATTTCCCAAGATTCTCGGTTTTCGAGCATTGTTGCGTTTTGCGAGTTGAGAATTTCTTTGCGTGAGCTTGCGGGAACATCTTTACGACGTTATTTCGCCATCTTGGACAACTCCACAGAATTTCTCTGTTTTATACAGTTTTCGATGATGCTAGCATGAAGCTAAGAAGAAGGTGTGTGCATTTCTACCTTCTATAGTGAGCTACGTGAAAGAATTTCTTATGATCATCTGAGATGCAGGAGTTAGATGGGTGATGGCAAAGAAATCAGGAAGAAAGCGAGGCAGAGCCTTATAAACGATGCAATCTGCTTCTGCTCAAGAGTAAAAAAATAAGGTGAGGACTGCCGCTATCATCTGTCAGTTTTATGCTAGTGCTGTCATTACTCAGCATTATTACATTCGCTTTATATTTGTGCCAAATCGGGAAAGCAATTCATATTATAAGCGGGGTCTTGGGAGGAAAAACGAGGACTCCATTCACGGAGTTCTTTTTATTCTTAGTTACCTTTTGGCCCTGCCCTTCACTCAGGATAGCCAACCGTGATGATTGAAATTCATTTGATGAGCATATTTTGAGAGGAATGGCTTAATTGAAATGATGATACCTATTTGTAAAACATATTCTAACAGTACAAATGTTTGTAAAAGCAGGTGGCAGGAGTTTGCGATGATAGAGATATTATTAGCGACGAAAGCTAATTAGTGGTAGCATGATCACGAACCAAACAGCGTTGTGAATAATGGGCCTCAGGCGAAAAAGAATCTTAAACTATAAGCACTGTTCGTCCAAACAAGTACAAAATATATGTATTTGTTCCCTGGAGAGGAGTTCTTGCTCATATATCTTGGCATATAGGATTACGAAGGATAACAGTTTTAGCAAGTTTTCTTCATTTTTATTTTTCACCTTACACTTACGTAAAATCGGAAAGCTACATTGTGTACTAACGAACTTTTTGAAAAGTTTCGTGAAATTCATGCGCCATACAATAGGTGAAAGTTTATTGGTTGGTGTCATAACGAGAAATTGCAAGTCACTATAATATTAACCAAATCCGTATTTCCTCTTCATTCAGGATACAGCAATTTGACAAGCAGTTATGGAAAATGTAAACACCGATTGAACAAATGAAGCCGGTGCGTGAGCGCGTTTTTCTGCATTCAGGAAGATATAACGGAGCCCGGCATAGCATATCTCTACACAAATACGCGCAGACATCGCCACAAAAGATCCGCAAAAGAAAAAAAGCAGCGCGGCCGCTACCTCTCTGTTTCCCTCAACAAAAAGCGTCACGAGCCAACAACGGTGCAATGCGAGCACGCCGGAAGTAAGCGGCCTCGCACGCCGGCGCCGCCACACGTGCCACCATCCGCATAGCGGTACACGGCCACAACCAGAAGTGAGTAGTGCCCTTTGACCCGACCAAAGACACAAAAACTTCACAGTGGCAACAAGCAGGAGTCAGGAGTGAACATCGCAAACCAATGAAGCGCGACGACGGCGGGCTTGCATCGGCCGCGTAATGAATGGGACGCTCCCGCGGTAGTCGGCGGCCCGGCACGCGTACGACGCCACGCGATGCAAGCACGCCGCCGCAGAATACGGCGAGATGCGCCACGCCACACAACGCCCTCCTCGCTGTTCTGCTTTGACTCGCCCAGCCGCTACTTTTCTTTGTTTCTCCTTCACATGGCTTTGGCACTCTCTCGACTCAACCCCAACCTCCTTCGTTTTTTTTTTTTACTTCACCGCTGCCTACCGGCTCTTATTCGCACTCTCCCAATCCCCTGCTGTCGCCTACGCTCCAGTGACCCTGTCACCCATCTGCCGCCGCTTCACGTCTGCCACGTACCTGCCAGGTGAGGGGTTCGTTTTAAACCGCCCGATGCCCTCCAGCCCCCTTTTTCTCCGCCACTCAAGCTCTGACCCCTGTGGTCTAGAACAGAGTTCAACGCTTCTAGCATTTTTTTTTTGCTGTCTCATATGCTTTTTGATCCTGTCCCCCCCTCCTCCCTCCACCCTTATGTCAGGATGGAGCATTACGATGATCAGCCACTATACCTCTCAGACGTTGCGTATATCTCTCTTTCTATCTACTCTTCGAGTTTACTTTCTTTCCCCCATTGCGACAGCATGTATTTCGTCTCGTGCATGAATGAATTTATTTCATCTTACGTAACACGCAGATAGAACCGGTTACTCTCTTCCTGCTCTTCAACACGGGACATCATCACTCACGGACCTTCATCCGTATGCAGTCGTAGAAGTGCATTTTAGTTTAACTGCCGTTAAATGTTACACGAACCCATTAGCATCCATATTAGCAGATTTTCAGACACGCGGCGTACTTCATCGACTGCATGCAAAGTGTTATTTTTGTGTGTGTGTGTGCACCATACGTTTATAACTGTCATTTAGCATAACGCCTTTACTGCTTGAGATTCGATTACCGCATTCACCTGAAGTAGCATGCTGTAAAAGTACCGCCCTCTATGCCTATCCAGCGTCCATTAAAGATTGACACGCAGCCCCGAACAGGTACAGGGTATAGGCACCTTAACGTTTAGACTTGACAAATTATAAGCTTAAATTAACCTCCAAGTTGTAATCACAGTAGAGCATACATATGAATTTTAATTTCCAGAGTTGTACAGTTATTCCAGAGGCGCGTTCACAATTTAAAGAGAGAGAGAGAAATGATAAATGAGAGGCAGAGAGGTTAATTAGAAGAAAATTTACGTTTTGCTACCCATCAATGACGAAGGGGAAAGGTGAATAGGAAGGTAAGGAGGCAAAAAGAACAAAAAGAAAAGAGCAATGAATAAAAAATAGGCCCCGTATCTGCATGTTAATCTGCAAATGTCGTCAAAAGACGATAGTCTTGCGTCTAAAGAGAGCGAACAACACGTTTATTTGATGTTCTCCGCAAGGAAATCGGTGAATGGTATTCTGGAGGTAATGCGTTAGAGTGTCTCGAGCGTGCAGCTGAGGCGAACGAGCACGTCACATCACGTCACACGTGAGCCATGAGCGCTATCTGGCAGTTATCTTGGGAAAACGAAACGCGTGGCACTGAAACGGGCGTGCATGCCCATCTCAGCGTGATAAGGAGTAGAACGCAAGGCGACGGGTAGGTGCCACCACCATGCCGTCTTTTAGCAAAGCGTTCGAAACGCTCGCCTTTTCGGCTGTTGCATGGTCAGCGCAGCATGATAAACGCTACGGTCCTTAGAATTACATGTGTATGCCTTTTCTAGTGAAAGACGCACATACAGAATATATACGTGTTGTTATGGTGCCTCAGATATGAGCAATACTTGCTTTTTATTTGACAATCACACATGTATGAACGTTAAATCTTGAGCAACATTGGTGGGCGCTGTTGATGGGGTCGGCCGTTTGGAGTATCGTGTGGTGCCGTTTAAGGTACCCGGTACCGTTAAGAGTGGACAAACAGACAAATGTAAAGACAGACAGACAGACAGGCAGACAGACAGACCAAAGTTTTTGCGTCGAAGGTTCCCAAGAAAGACTATCGTCTTTAAAAATACGAAAAAGATAATACGCACACACTCAAGCACGGGGTGTCAATGACGTTTTGCGCGTCCGGGTGACCGCAAAAACTCATGCACCGCCTTCGCCATTTTGAAACTATAGTCCCTTTAAACCTAAGAATAAGTTCAAGCTCTACCCTCAGCAATCACTTCAGAGAAAATCCAGAGAGAATTTGCAAAAGCGTGCCATGCAATCAGATTTGCTCATTTCCGTGACATCAAGCATTCCTCGCGTGTTTCAACAACTTGACTTTCATGTAGAGATGCAGGTTCGTGTCACTAGTTCTACATCAAAAACATGACCAAAAACTCGTACAGCAGTTCTGTGGGCCCTGCTTTCTATCACGGTAGTCAAAGCCTATCGGAACACTTTTGAGAATAAAAGCACCTCAAACCTGCGGTAAACTGGACTATTGTGCCTTTGTAGTTTCTCTCCCGAAATGGTTCCTGGTACAGTGCAGAACAATAAATTGGACTGCGATGAAAATAAGTATTCATAGTGGAGACACCGCGCTAATATTTGTCGTTTAAAGTTCAGAAACAACGATATGATTATGAAGGACGCCGTAGGGTTTCGGCACATAGGAAAATCTGGTGTCTTTACCATGGCCGATACAAAGAAGAAGAGAAAGACCAAACAGGACTAGCGTCTTTTTTTATTAAAATAAACATGGAGCTAGAAATGGTCAAGAAAGAGGCAGGCAAGCTACAAACATGTGAAGCTGAGAACTGCTAGGTGGTCAGGTGGTGTTCTACAGTGCTAACAAAGTGCGATAAAACTTAGAGATAGCGCAGCAGCCTAGCATGCAATGACATAACTCGGTTCGAATGCCGATGTCGGACCATTCTCAATCACATATTTACCTGAAACATGTCATGAAGGAATCGTGAAAAAAAAGGCCTGGGATGCCGCCTCACTGGCGACCACCTGCCGATAATGCACTCTCTCACCAAAGTAGGACTGGCCACCCTGGTTTAGTACTTAGACACTACCTCCCATATGAACGCAGCAATTAACCCTTGACCCTCAGTCTCCAGCGGCTGCGAAGGAATGGTTCAAGGCGGCTTTCAGACCAGCGACACAGTGGAGGTTTCTAAGAATATCTGGGTCCGGGCAAGCCACCATTGAAACCTGAACTTGGCAACGTTTAAAGCTAGAATGCTATCTAGTGAGGCTAGCCGATAGCTGTGCTATTCGAGGAATTAGAGGGTGTGAAATGGGATGTAATAGGGCTCAGCGAAGTTAGGAGGACACCTGAGGCTTGTACAGTGATGAAGAACGAGCGCGTCCTACATTACCGTGGATTAGATGGCAGAAAAAAATAGGGTTGGATTTTTTATACACGAGAATGTCGCTGACAACATAGATGAATACTATAGCATCAGTGAGAGGGGGGCGGGTATTGTAATCAAGTTTAACAAAAGGTACAAGACGAAGGTGGTACAAGCCTACGCGCCTACATGGAGCCATGATGATCATTTGGTTAAACACTTCCACGAAGATGTATAGAGTCAGTCTTTACTGAAGTAAAGCCGCAATACACTTTACTGATGGGTGACTTTATAACCAAAGTAGGCAAGAAATAGGCCGGACACCATGCTGTGGAGGAATATGGCATCAGCTCTAGAAATGTCAGAGGCAAGTTGTTAATAGACTTCCCGGAACGTAATACATTGCGGATCTTGAATACTTTCTACAGATAATGGGCTAACCATAAGTGTACGTGGCGAAGTCCTAATGGCGAAACTAAAATAAGATAAACTTCATTCTGGGTGCACACCCAAGCATTGTATAGGATGTAAAAGTAGTTAGCAAGATCCGATGCAGGGATCATAAAATGGTAAAAGGTAGTATTTATTTAATTTAAAAAAAGGAAAGGATAAACTAACACGCAAGACGGCATTTGATGAGTTAGTTAGTGGTTAGATGGAAAGTACAGGAATTCAGAGTTTTGCATCAGGAAATAGATTCCGGGCTCTAAACGAGGTAAGTGACAATAGCGTTGACCCAATGAACGAAATTATTAGTAATATCATCATAGAGTGTGCGATAGAAGTCGGAGGTACAATCACTAGACAGGACACTGGCAAACTATCCCCAGAGATGAAAAATCTGAGCAAGAAACGACAAACCATGAAGGCATCAAAAGAAGCGGACAAAATAGAGCTAGTGAAGCTTTCGAAGCTAATCAATAGGCGTAAGGTAGCCGACATCATAAGGTGTAGTATGGAGAGAATCGAGCAGGCTGTAAAAAGCCTCAGAAGTCTAAAAGCTGTGAAGGCAAACTTCTGCATAGGCAAAAATCGGATATATGCGTTAAGGGACAAGGAAAGTCAATGTCATAACCAATATGAATAGGATAGTTGAGGTGGCAGAGGAGTTCTACCGAGAGCTGCACAGAAGCCTAAACAAGGAAGGTGATATCGCAAGAAGCAATCATAGCCCAGAGAAACTGGATATTCTATATCATTTTTTTCTTGAACCAAGACAGGTTATTGTTCAAGTTCTTAGACTTTTTGATAATATCTTGATAAATATGCTGAATAAAAAGACATGCCAATAGTGAATAAATTCTGGTAGGAGTGCAGACAACTATATTTGATTGGAAACAACACACTTCGGTGTTGCCGAATATTCGTTTCATAGGAATACATTAAAAAAGAAGAGTTGATGCGTACTATAGGTAGTAGTACTTGCCTTAGCGGACAGTCTACCGTATTACCCGGTGGGAGAAATTCAGAAAGCTTCGATGGAGGCGGAAATGTTTTAGGCCCGTGTCCTCAAAATTGGGTGCACGTAAAGAACCCCAGGTGGTCGAAATTTCCAGAGACTTCCACTACGGCGTCTTTCATAATCATATGGTAGTGATGGGACGTTAAACCTCACATATCAATCAGTTCAGAAACATTTCCCAGCTGGTGTAGTTATTGATGCGCCTAGTGTCACAACTGGCTGAAAACTTCCATTAAGAAGAATTCAAGCGCAGTATGTTCCTGTGAATACGTGCTGAAGAACAGTGGTTTTCGTACAAACGCATCTTGTCCTGGCCGTACAGAAACTCCCACTCCGACTGTATAATGCCAACATTGTTAATATGAACATGTACTTGCATTCTTCTTTCTATGTTTCCGAGTGAGTCCACTTAGGAGTATACGTTCTCCGACCTAAGCTCATCTACAGCCGATGCGATTAGCAATCTTCACTGCTCGGACACCCACAGTTTATGAACGTCCCTTTAAACGAACCCCCTGCGAGTAAATACAACAGTGCGCTCGAAAAAGGAAGCTTTCTCACATAGCAAAAAAAACAAAAAGCAAAAAAATGTATTTTGTAAGGTATCGGTCTGCCACGCAAATGACAATTATATACCGGCGGTATAAAATACTGTTGTTACGTAACACGAAGATAACACGAAGTGTGCATTATAATAACCCTGGCATCCGCTAAACATAATTAAAGAGAAAAAAGATTGAACGCGTTGGTACATAACAAAGGAAAAGCGTAAAATTGCGACATCGAGAGAAGAAGCGAGCAAATGCTATAGCTTCCAGCAATTGTTTAACTGCAACAAAACAGTTTTTAATTTTTTCAGTGCCAAAGGTCTTTCCCATTTGTTGCGAGCATAAGTATACAATAAATTACGGTAGATGGAAATCCTTTCGTCTGGTTTACTTGTATCGCTTCGTTGAACCATTATTTCTTCATTCATTACTCAAGAACAAGGCCACTTCACTGCACTTCTAAAGGGCAGACGTGCTTGTATACGTATTGTTTGCCTAAATGTAGCACTGACTGTCAAGCAATCCTTGCGTCGTCTCGCGTCATCTGTCGGGGTCCTAAATTGGAACTATTGTTGTGTCTCTGGATAGAGACGTGCCTTTTCCCGTACAGATGTTTGGCAGCCTCAGAACGGCACTTTACGTGGCGCTGTGCCCCTTGAGCAACATATTACATGCTCTGACAATGCGTTTCACAAGAGGGACAAAGAATGCTTAACGTCGTATTAGTTATTACGAAAGTGGCATTTCCTTTGAAAAATAGAGCACACTGCACCTAACGAAGACAATCGTAGCGGTAATCTGCTAAGCAAACATCAACTGCCGTCACATTGTTGGCAATCCGCGCAAATAAACCACGTATTACCGGCCATTGACCTCCTCGTGCCCCCTTATTGTCTCCGAATCACCGGTTCCTTTCTGGCCCTGAGGAGAGATATTGGTGCGTGTGCTCATAAATCTTTTGCTTTCAACCACAATTCTATCATCTCGTTAGGCGACGCTCTAGAATTTTTTTATTTTCATTGAGACTGTTTCAATATCAGACTAAGTTTAGAAAAACTGAAATTCAAGTATTCGCTTTAAAATTCACTGCATTCGCCAAAGAGTAGAAGAGGAGAAGCAGCATACACAAGATGAAAGCAGAAGAAAGTATACGCACACAGCTTTAATCTCGACATTGAACCGAGTTTGCGAAGCGCTCTTTCTTAACAAACATATTGAATATAACGAGGATCTCAGCAGATTCAATGTAATATCAGAATCACCCTTGATTTCCCTGACGTGAGATCGTCCCTCCGAGAGAAAACTCATTTTTCTCGTCATAACATATACACGCTTCTGGGTGATAATTTTTTGTTTTTTTTTTCTTGTACATATTCAAGCACGGCTTTTTGAAAGGCGCCATACTTCCTCATTAAGGGCATCTGATCTCCAGGCTTGTAGCTGCTGCTTTCATACCTTCATATGTGCACGTTTGGCAACGAGTGGGGTTCTCCTACACGTATAGAGCAAGGATTTGAGTGCTTCAATAGTAAGTTGTAAAAACTTGAGCCACTCAATGTCATAACAAAGCGCGCTTTTCACTAAGGGCAACAATTAGGGACAAAATTATATCCTGTGGCTTTTCATAACAAAACAGTCAACGAAATCTTCGTCGATTATCGTGTTTCTTTCACACTGAGCACTTTTAAAAAAAACGTACAAAATATTATCCTGCACTTACGTAGGTATTTCTCAATGAGCACGCATAACAAATATTAATAAGAAAATACACGCCATAAAAGCGAAAGACAAACATTAGAAAAAAAGCAGTAAAACCATTCCGAACTTGCACAACGCATTTCGTCATATCTTATTCAATGAGAGCATGATTGCTCCCATAAAAAAACCAAATAATATAACTATCTAGCGTTTTACGTCCAAAAACCACTATATATGTTTGACAGGTATATATATAAAGTGGAGTGCTCCAGACATTTCAACTATCTGGTGTTTTTCAACGTACCCTGAAAGGCACCGAAGATGACGTACTTTTTCGCGTAATTTTCGGCTTGCTAGGGTGAAGGAGAGAGACAAACTTTCCTTTTGCATTTTCTATGCTCGAGTTGCAACAAACGGGAAAGAATCAGGACGACGTAGACATTAAAATCAGTCCTCGTTAACCACGAAGTTTTACTCCATCCTAGAATCACTTCAGCTGCCTTTTAGAGAACACCAGATGGCCTAAATTTTCGGAGCCCTTGGCTACGGCATGCCTTGTAATCATATCGTTGTTCTGGCACGTGAAGTTCCAAAAAATAAATTTAAACTAAGTGTTCTTGTATTTATGTCACTCTAGCAATCATCTATTGAGGCGAACGTAATCTACAAGAAAAAACTAAAGCAACAGATTCACTCAATAATCCGATTTTAATAAATAACTTCTGCGACAAATCATTTTCGGCAAAAGTTTACATCAGAAAGATTGATGAAATCTTCTAAGAAGCGTAATAGCTGGCGCCCTATTGCTCATACAGTTTATCTGATTAGCACCATGCACATCGAGCCCTTCTGTGATGTCCGCTGGGGCAATAACCAAAGCCTCGTGCCTTCGCGCTTCACCCTTGACGTGAGCCCTTTGGCATCCCGCATCTCAAAACTCTTCATTGTCCCCAAAGTCCCCGCTGCACCAAGGCTAGGGCACAGTACTTTAACGCGCGAAATGGCGAAGGTTATTGTACACGACAGAGACTCGTTTAACAATGAGACGTGCCTAGCTATCCCATAGGTGTGATCACATAATAGAAAAAGTTCTTTCATGCCAACTGATTCAGTCTACATGGTCATTTCGATGCGCAGAAAAACGCAACGTAAAGAAGCAATATATGAACTCTATGCGAGGTTTTAATTCTCAAATATAAACTAACCGAAGTGTTTTATTACTTTTGTATCTGCATCTACTACGAATTCTTGCTCACAGACAGCGCTGACTTTTCGCTAACAACCAACGACGTCATTGCCGACATCTACCAAGGAATTTCTTCGAGAACGAGTTCTTTAATGCTATAGTGTTAAAAACTATAATAGAATCTCTCCGAAGGGAACCCTGATAAGATGCGAAGCAGCAGTGGCGCGCATGGCGTTGACCCGGTTGAAACGGGCGTCGACGTGAGTGCTGGAAGAACGGTTTGAAGCGAAACTCGGTGTAGCATTTACCCGAGTAAACTTTTATTTGAAACGCAAAGACACGGGAGGCGGGATGCATCGAAGACGCTTGGCCTCGGCTTCCTTTGCTCGCGTCTCGTCAGTGTTACCCGCGCGCCGTCTGTATTTTCGAACACGATCTGTTTTCTTGACTCGCACCTCGTCGGTGTCGCTGGTCATCCACTGTCGACGCTTGCGTTCTGCTTCCCTGGCTCGCGCCTCGTCGGTGTTAACATCGCCATTCACGAACGCGATCGGCTTCGCTAACCCTCGCAACGCCGGTAACAGCCGGGAAAGGCACACACACACAAACAAACGCTATCGGGAAGCTTGGCGTGACGTTGTCCTGCTCTTCAGCGTGATCATGTGGCAAGTAGCGGCGCGCTGTCTACATTGTCGGTGCCGCGAGATTCTCAAGGCACGCGCAGCGCGCGCCCCCTCCGGCTGGCGGCTTCTTCTTGCTGAGAGATTGAGAGAGGTGGTGTAGGTGAGATGATTCCCACGTTAAGAGTGGGCCCGAGCATGCGAGCAGTGGAGAGGGCGAAGCTGAGAGAGAGCTGACACGTTTCGAGCGCGCGGAAGACGAGGGAGAGAGACGCCACCACGCACTGCTAGGAGAACGTGAGCTACTTGGCACTGCTCCAACACCTGCGGCGAGGGGAGCGGTGCAGAAGAAGGGACAGCGTTACACAGGCTAGTCAAACAGCTGCTTTACATGTAATAATAGCGTATTAGGTTGGCCACTCCCGTCCTCTAGCTCGGAGTCACCAGATGTCGAGGCAGCTCGCATTAGAGCGCGAGAGGTAGCGTACCAACCGCACACGTCAATGATCTTGGAGCAGCGTGCTTGTATTGCCACCATGCAGCCAGTGCAGACAGCCGCCGGGTAAATGTTCTTGCGCTGCATCGACAAATGGTACCGTTCAGTTAAGTGGCCATGTCCGACGTAGCTGGACGCAGCGACAAACTTCCGAGCTGAGCCCATAAATCGGGCGATCGTCATCATCTGAGCTTCTTACTTTAAGGCAAATCATGTGGCTGTGTGCGAGCTATGGTATTGACAGCATTCACGTTTTTTTATGCCTTCGCTGGCCACCGCCTCCTTTTTGACGTGGTGCATTCATAGATTCGTAGATGTGAACTCGCCACACGCACGCTCAAAAAGGCAACTAGCAACGCATGTGCACAAAGTATTACGCATATGGCGATGTATACCTTTCCGAAATGAGTGCTGGCGTTCCTGCGGATACTGTTTTCCTGGTTCAACTGCTGGCAGCCAGGTGATTGGTCGCCTTGTATCTTGTGATCCGTCCTCCCGCTTAGACAGCGCCATGCTCTCACTTCGAAGTCGGAGCTGTCGGAATCAGTCTGAGTAGGAGGCTGACGTTACGAAAGAACCAACCGAAGGTAGTCTAAGCACTGGGATTTGACCAACCAAACGTGCTGTCCCTTTTCAGAGCACTCGCAAACGCCCAATCGAATCCGCCGTTAGTTAAGTGCTGCTACGCACAAGTCGTGTAGTACTGGGTCACGACAGAGCTGGTGAGCACGTAGCTTGTTCTTTTCTGGCTAGGGTTTTCCCCGCTTACCTATCTCTTTCATGCCTGTTCCCGTACTATACTATATACTATACTATACTATACTATACTATACTATACTATGCATGAATATGCTTGCTCTTTTTTTCGTTTTATTTCTATTTGTAGTTTTTCTTCATCCTTACTTTTTTATCTCTTTTTCTATTTTAGCATCCTCTTTTTTCTTTCTCATATCTTTTTCTATTCCATTATGTAAGAATAATCAGGTGTTGACACTGAGCGTGCCTGAGCGGCCAGATAATGTTCGGTATCGCTGGCGCACTTTGCTGTTAGACATGAGATGGCGCCGCAGCGAACGTACCAAACGAAGCGGTGCTGGCGCATTGAAATTCCTCTGCCTGCCCAACGTTTTCGTTTCTAAAGGCATGACTATAACTCAAAGTGCGAAGAAAATTCATCACTCTAGCTTCATCAGTTTTAAGGATTCAACCACTCGAAAATACCTGGTGCAGGTTGTGAACGTCGTCAACATGGATTGATCGGGGTCTACTCAAAGCTGAGTTTCGCTTGCCTGCACTTGTATTTCTGTCTCTTCACAACATTCCTCGATGCAAAAAAATAAATAAAAACAACGTTTGCCAGCGTGCTATGCCTCCACCAAAATATTTCCCTGTGGAAAAAGAAATGCAAAGAACTCTCACGCGCTTACATGCAGGTGCATGTTGAAGAGCCCCGAATGGCCAAATTACTTAGCAGCACTCGACTACGGCGTGTCTCGAAATAAAATCGTAGTTCAGACACGTAAACCGCCAGCATTAATTATTACTCCTCTATCAAAAGAGAATAGTTACTGCACCAGAAACGTATTTCATGTGTATCACTGCTTTCATTTACCCAGGAAATCTTTGAAGTACAGTTGTGCTTGTTCGATATGAACGTGTTATAGATAAAAATATTTGAAACACAAAATTATTCCATATCAAGTACACAAAAGCAATGGAGTCGTTCCGAGAAATATATGCATATTTAAAACACACAAATACTTCATATATAGCTAACTAAAGATATGCGATTGTTCATGACTAGATGTTACTATTCGAATTCACATATTTAAGCCAAAGATCACTTTGAGACGGCATTTTGAAGAGAGACGCACGCTACGCACAAGTCCGTTAGCCAGAATGGCAGTTCAGTACAAAACACCACCCACCTATTTCGGAAACCTCTGAGAAATTTGATGTCACCTTCATCAATAGAATAGCATTAAATACATGCGAACAAAAAAAAACTCCCAAGCATTTCCCCGAGGGTGAACATGGTTAAGTGCGAATGCACGGGGTGATGCTAAGAGGGGGAGTAAATAAAACTCCCCAGTGTGATCACATTGCGATTCCCAGGAGCAATTAGATCCTCTCGGCAAATCTTGGTGAGTTTACGCGTATATGTGAGAGTATATTAGCACTATAATGATGTTTATTCCAGCGGCCCGCTTCGCCCGCTTGCGCTCAGCATCATGGGCCCTTCGCTGGGCTGCCTTGTCTTCAACCGGCGCGACATCTTCAACGACGCTTTTAATGCTCGCATTCTATTGCGTTGTACTCGTTGTTGGAAGTATCGAGGTCGAGGTTGATGCCTGCGATGGATCCACACCTATGACGACTTGCCGATCTCGAGCAAGTCGTGGCTGCGCGGGCGCGCAGACACGGAGCGGAGGGACAGCCGAGTGGTTACGACACACGCCTTCGGATTCTGTGTACGCTAATTCAAATCTCGCGTCGCAATGAAATTTGTTTCGTCAAGAATTTGGATTTTTCTCCTCTCCCTATCTGTGTACTCGTTCTCTCTCCCAGCAGTGTTACTGCATCTCACTCCAGATCAATCGGTGCGCATGTTCTGGGAGTGCAGCAAAAAAGGAAGGAGAAGACGAAAAGAGTGCGAACCTTTTCATGATTATAATAACATTCTGTCTACAACTCATGGTCCACTTCGACCATAACAGCTCAGCTGTAAAACTGGCTGACATAGTGGAAGGCACGCTCTATATAGCCGCATGTGAAGACTGGTGATGAAGTTCCTTCATCAACATCAGCCTTTCTTGCTGCCTGCGAAAAACGGCTTTGTCTGCGATGACACCCTGAACCAGTTATCACCCGCGGAATTGCTGTGAGCCAGCAACGTAACCAGATATAAAAATTTTCCGCTTTGCAAACGTTCCTGAAGATTAGCCTACCACTTCCCTCCTTTCCCTGAGCAGGCAGAATAGCATCCTATTCCCGGGTTCACGTTCTGCTTACGAAATGTAATGCATGAATTCTTGCACTCTGCCAAAGTGTCTTGCCAGTCGTGATGCTCAGCGTGCTTTTATCGATGCCGAAGGTCATTTCTAAACTCTACGCCTTTACATAAATAACTGTGCATTCACTTACTAAATATTAACAGTTTACTTGTCACAACAAAAGCTGGGTCAGGCTCTGGAATAGACGCATGTGGTGCAAATGCTGTTATAGTGGACTGAGCAGAAACAGCATGCACGCGCTCAACCAAGGCAGATGGCATCGCAGCGACTTGTGCATACGTCGTGGGTGGCGTAGGTGGCGTCGGAGTGTTGGATGGAATAGCGTGAACCATGGATGAGAGCTCCTCTTTGATCATATCGCGCAGACCAGCAGACGAGGAGTGAGGCCGATTGGCGGGTACACATGACAACCCTTGCGCTTGGAGCTCCTCGCAAATCAGAGTGCGGATCAGCGTGCGCAATTTCGTATCGGGATAAGGCGGATTGTCACCGCCGTCTGGGTGCAATAGAATGGCCTGGAGTTTGTCAAGATAATAAAAAGTGGTGATGACGTCCCCAACGGAGATGGGGCTTTTGATCAACAGAGCATTGAACGCGACATGGCCTATCCCTTTGAGTATGTGGCGATTACGATCAGCTTCTGTCATCGCCGAGTTAAGGTGGGGGGAAAGGGCAAGAACGTCTCCAATGCACGAAGTGTACGTCTCCTCGGGATGTAGGGCACATCCGTCGAGCTTTCATTTCGACACTTAAGAATGTATGTTCGGTTTTCCAAAAATTCACCGGACTTGCTGAGTGAAGGTAGGTCAATCATCAAAGCTGCTCTCACGGTTAAAAAACCACGTTTTCGTGACATCGGACAGATAGGGCGCAACGTGATGAACTATGATGGCTCATCCCATCGGTTGTAAACAATCGTCATGTGGTATTTTTTGAGCCATACCTTGACGTCATCACGCGGAAGACTGGAAAAATGGGTTCGTCCCGCTGTCGGCCGCTGACGTTCCAGGCATGAACGGTTTGTTGGACGAAGATCCGGCAGTGTTTCTTGGCCCATGGCAGCGGATGGGCGGAACAACCGGCGACGCAAACGAAGCTGCAGGGTAACATGACGTCGAAAAGGACCTTGCGAATCAAAAGCAGCCTGATATGCTCTGCAAGACAGAGGCAGAATCTCCCGATAAACTCTTCGAACGAGAACGCTCACCGTGATGAATATTATTGCGATAGCAAATATACGAACACTCTCAGCTGGATTTCGCCACCGCTGGTGGTGGCGTAATGCACCGCATATATCTATACCTGTCCATATATATGAAAACTTAAAAATGAAAAATACCCTGAAAAGACTCCGGCGCCCAGAATCCAACGTAGAACCTTCGAGTCGTGAATGCCAGGCGGTTAACCACTGAGCTACGGAGAAGCACGTCCTTCAGCGCCCAAACGGCAAGATATATATATCCACCACTTGCCGCTGGTGATGGGCATATAGGAGGGGAACTATCGTGTTTTCAGCATTAACAACATGATGTAGCAATTAGCGCGCGGCGGCGCGTGCCCTTATCTACCACGCGTACTTAGCCCCGTGGAGGGGAGTGCGTGGTTGTAAAGCCCCTTAACGCAGACGCGCCCGCCCTGATCTCGCGGTTGGGAGCATCTTATGTCTTGGCTGTCTTGAAGCTTTCATTAGAGCAATTTTGTTGTAGTTGCCGGGCGCACAAAGGTCACTGCGATCGGGCACTGTCTCAGTTTACAAAAAAAAAGCACGCTTTTCAGACACAGCAAATTAACAATTGAGACGCTTATTCGCGTTCATCTGTACCTGGGAGTACGTTTCGTGCGTTATTTGTGAGTGAGAAACGTGGGTCACGTTTCGATATGCTTGCCATTCTGCGCATGGCCTCCCAATTTGTTGCTATCGAGTTCATTACTTCGCCTTTACGTCAAAGCTGTGTCGTTTTATATACACATGAAAAATACGAATGTCAAACACTGTGTTATTGCGCTTACAATAAATAGATAGATAGATAGATAGATAGATAGATAGATAGATAGATAGATAGATAGATAGATAGATAGATAGATAGATAGATAGATAGATAGATAGATAGATAGATAGATAGATAGATAGATAGATAGATAGATAGATAGATAGATAGATAGATAGATAGATAGATAGATAGATAGGAAATGGCAAAGTGCCTGCAGTTCACCAAGAAATGCTTCGCATTTAGAATGCCGAGGACACACACACATGGAGAACTTTTTGCGAGTTCAGTTTGTGTATAGCCTCCCTCATCACTAATGTACCACATGAAGCCTTCAGTCCGCATGAAGAGGGCTTCTGAAATCCATGTCTGTTACCGCGTTACCGACAATTAGCATGCAGTTGCGCGTGCTCAAGCAGTTATAAAAGTGTCACTAGTATAGTTTGATAAGTGTTGCATCTTTAAGCACCTTCATTTGAAATGTAAAAGAACGGGATTGTATTCCACAGCTTTTTGAGCATGTCCTTAGATTTAGGTACACGTTAAAGAAACCCAGGTGGTCGAAATTTCCGGGCACCTCCATTGCGGTGTCTCTCATAATGATATCTCGGTTTCAGGTGGTCAGAACCCAGAGCTTATTATCATTGATTCGATATATTTCACTCATTGGACATTTTGGTTCATGTATGTTGGAAATGCAGCTCGTGTATAGCGAGCCCATAAAGCCCTGAGCCTACCAAACTTTTGCCGAGGCACGTGTACTTAAATTGTCCAACTTTGATAAGTTCTTCAGAGGAACGAGGGGGGAAACGGGGGGAGGCGCTAAGAATGGCAATGCAGGAAGGTCCTGCCTTCCTAATTCTGTAGTGATAGTCCAAATCCTAATTGACGTATGCATGTGGGAGGTAGTGGCCAGATGCCGCAACAGGGTAGCCAATCGTTTTCTGGTGAGCGGAAACCTACGCAGCAGAAACCTGGAGGCTTACAAAGAGGGTTCAGCTTAAATTGAAGACGACGCATCAAGCGATAGAAATAAAAATGATAGGTGTAACCTTGAGACACAAGAAGAGAGCAGAGTGGATGCCGTAGCAAACCGGGGTTAAGGGTATCATAAGTTAAATCAAGAAGAAAAAAATGAACATGGGCCGGGCATGCAGCGTGTAGATAAGAACCGCTGGTCATTAAGGATAACTGACTGGATTCCCAGAGAAGGCAAGCTGGTTAGGGGGAGACAAAAAGCAAGGGGGAAGATGAGATTAGACAGTTTGTGGGTATAAAATGGCAGCAGGAAGCACAGGATTGATTTGACTTGCGGATCATGGGAGAGGCCTTTGTCCTGCAGTGGACGTTGTCAGGCTGATAATGATGGTTTAAATTCTGGCTCAAACACTCGAGGCTTGTTGGTTCGAGTGGAAGCGATAAAATGCACACATTGCAAATAAACAAATGAAAAAACTAAGGTGTGCCCTCTGAATGCGGCTTTTTCGCGAGACACGAGCGCCGCGACGCGCAAACAACTTTCCAGGGGGCGCTGTTTTGCGCATGGTTCGTCCTGCGATATCCAGATGCACTCGGTGGTAAGCGTCTTGGTTGTTATTGAACCAACAAAACTCAGCCTTCAGTTTATCACAGTCTGTCAAGATATAATCGCACAAAACTTAAAAAGAGAACACTCACATACACAGAAAAGTGGCGATGAAAAGTTAGGGCGATTTGTCCCGCATATCCATGGTGCCTCCACTTTAATAATAAAATGACCGAGAAATGAGAGAGGTAGAAGAAGAAATGTAAAAATACTTCTACATACAGACAGAATCTAGGCAAAATAGCCTTCATTAAGAGTAAGAAGAATGAGATTATAAGGGGATCTTTTTCATCGCAGCTTTTCTTTTGATCTCGTTCTTTTTTCTTCCAGTCAGCTCTTAATTGCTGTTTCAATTTCATCTAGATTAAGCCTTCATTAGCAGTTATTACACTGCGTGCTTTTATATATAGGAAAGTGTAAACTTAAGAGCACGTTTCCTTTGTTATGCACAATGTTATTGAGAACCAACAGACAGTAATGGCAGGGTAAGTATAGGGGATGCTATTAGTAGTAATTCTAATGTAAATGGGAAAAAAGAAAACTGGAAAAAAAGATTACTTGCCACCAGCAGGATCGAAACGTGCAACCTTCGAATAACGTGTCCAATGCTCTACCACTGAGCTATGGTGGTGGTTATCGCCCCCCCCCCCATCCACATTTTAGGGTGTATATTTGCATTTAAACGTGGGAGCGTCCGTCAGCGTCACCTGTTACCATGCCAGCGAGTGTAGAACACTCTTCTTGCCTGCTTGGCGTCACGTGATCCTATTACGAGATGGAAGCTGACTAATAATTCATTATCCCTCGCATACCACCTCAAGGCATCAAGTCTGCCAGAAGGATACCCTCGCTATGAAATGATGGCAAGAACACACACACACACACACACACACACACACATATATATATATATATATATATATATATATATATATATGAGATATAACAGACAGTAATGCCAAGGAATGTACAGGGGAAGTAATTCGAAGGTCGTAGGTTCGATTCCTGCTCACAGTTGGTAATTTTTTCATCCACTTTTCTTTCTTCTTATTTACATTCCATTGGTTTTAATAACTTCCCCTGTACATTCCTTGGCATTACTGTCTGTTATATCTCATTAATATTGTGTTGAAACACGGAAAAACGAGCCCTTAGGTATACACTTCTTTCCCTTATTTCATTGAACGAGGGTCTCGTACTGGCAGACTTGGTGTGTTTAGGTTGTATAAGAGGGACAATTAATCAGCTGCCCGCTCATAATAAGTTCACGTGCTACGTGGCGCCAAACATACGCATAACAGTGTTTTCACACTCGTTGTTTGGCTTATAGATGGCGCTGACTGTCACTCCTACTTCTAAATTCACAGATAAACCCAAAAAAGTAGATGGAGGGAGGGCCGCTGTGATAGCTCAGTGGTTAGAGCATCGAACGCGTAATTCGAAGGTCGTAGGTTCGATTCCTGCTCACAGTTGGTAATTTTTTCATCCACTTTTCTTTCTTCTTATTTACATTCCATTGGTTTTAATAACTTCCCCTGTACATTCCTTGGCATTACTGTCTGTTATATCTCGTTAATATTGTGTTAAAACACGGAAAAACGAGCCCTTAGGTATACACTTCTTTCCCTTATTATATATATATATATATATATATATATATATATATATATAATGGAGGGATAGAGTCATATACATTACACGTATCTGAGTCAGTAAAAGATTGAGATAGGACAAAACATTCAAATGCTAAACATCATTTGTCAAGAGTCATACATGGCTGATACCTTACGTTTATGCCTCATAATAAGCTTAGTGGCCACCAAACAAGCTAACTGTAAACAGAGAAATTTAGAATATTGAATTCTAAAATCAATACTATACTTTAGAGGTCTTTGAACAACTGTGGCGATATTTGGTTTTCTATTGTGGACCCCTGTATAACTCATGTAAGTGATCCAGATGTCCTGATTTCCTTTTCATAGACTATGGGAAACATATTAATTGCTGGAATATTCTCATTTGAGGCTTACCTTTCAAACAACATGTTTGAATCGCGCCCCAGTGAAGTATAACGCACTCTCTGTATAACAAACTCTCATATCTGAAGGCTTTCCAAAGAGCACAAATGATGTTCAAATGTGAAAGCTGCTTTTAGATTCAAAAGAAACTGTACAGTACCAGCTTGCAGAAATGCTACGCGTTAACGTGCGTGCCACAAATGTTTTATTATGCTGGCTTTAAAGTGCAAAAGAAACAAAGAACCTCCTTTTGTATAGAGTTGGTTATGCCAACGATTGCGCGAAAACCATTTGCAATGAAGCAAGAATGCAATGGTTTGACAGCGATCGCGTTATTAAAAAACATGCATAATAATTCTGATTTTTTAATGTTTCTGCCGATGTGCAAAATTAATTTCATATTGTTACAAACAGAAGGTATACTTACAAAAATGAAATAATCTTGTCAACATGTTTTCTCCCTGGTTATTTTTTTTATTTTTCTGAATTTACGTCACCGTTTGTGGCAGTTGCGGGGAAGCCTGCTATGAACACGGAGCCGCTATTTTTATTCATGCCGCATTAGCAAGATTGAATGCGTTTGATATTAAATCTGTGATGGCTTCTCACTTATCCCTGCTGTCTGTTACTTTGCTTTTATTTCCCCTGGGATGGTTTGGTTTCTCGCCTCGTACTGCCACAAAAGTATGGTGTATGCCCCCGCCGCGGTGGTCTAGGGGCTAAGGTACTCAGCTGCCGACCCGCAGGTCGCGGGTTCGAATCCCGGCTGCTGCGGCTGAATTTTCGACGGGGGCAGAAATGTTGTAGGGCCGTATCCTCTGATTTGGGTGCACGTTCAAGAACCCCAGGTGGTCTAAATTTCCGGAGCCCTTCACTACGGCATCTTTCATAATCATATGGTGGTTTGGGGACGGCAAACCCCGCATATCAGTCAAGTATGGTGTGTGCTACGTCAGTCACCGCCCGTTTCCAGCTATCATGACTCTACTTTTTTCAGATGCGAACAGCTGCTGCCGTATGAGCCTATGCACATGGAACTACTGCAGTGTGACACAGCTTAGCGTAAAACGAAAACCTGCAGCAAGTTTTACAGGACAAGCAGTTCAGACAACGAGGAAAAGCAGGCATGCGGTTTTTGTGGAGGTGCTTTATACCAGACGAAATGAAAGCTGTAGGTAGTTCGCCATAATCGACAGTGTTTACTCTGGGGATGGTATGGGCAGACTTGCTCGTAAAGCGATGCACGCAGAAAACGCCGGGAAAGACAGGAGGTCGGCACGAGATTGTCTCTGTTTTTGTGTTTGGTAGTGGTACCCACGCGGAGCGTAATTCCAGCGTATTTCACCAAAACCTAATGTCATGACACTATATACACGAAGAGCGTGTTCGCTTCAAATACTTTCGAAAATATATGTGCATAATAAGTGGCTTAGTAGCCTCTTACGACTTTTCTCCGAGTCTCGCTCCTCGCCAAGAAATTCACTATATTACGTAGCCATTCGCGTTTTGCGTGTATTTGTTATTTACACTAAACAAGGTCAAAAAAATTAAGGAAGTATACTGACGTCATCTTCTGTCGTAAAGCAATGCAATAAACCTAATGTGACTTGAGAAGCGAATGTGTGCGGTTTCTTTCCCTCACCCTTCAATCGATGCGCAGTGCTGTGCTCTGTGAATGGCCTGCATGTTGTAGTTTTCTTTATCCATTCGCTGTCCCTCTAATATGATAGCGTAGTTAATCCAGCAAAGCTTCATTTATGACTCAGCAACTGCATGCATGCACTAAAAAGTGCTCCCTCCGCAGCACTCCCTGCTGGATATCTCCTGAGGGTTATTCATTATCAAACAGTTCTCATTATGATGGCGGCGGAGTACGCCGACGCAATGGCTTCTTCACTTAGCCTATGAATGCACAAAGGGCGGTCCGCCCAACATCGGCTAGCGAAATCGGTTCAGTGTGCGTATCATTCGCAAATGAAAAGGCGTGAGTCTGTAGTTCTTTGGCGTAACGGGCGTTGCCGATTGATGGGAGGGAGAGAGGCTACGACCATGCACTCCGTTGGGGCCTTGCACGTTATAGCAGAAGCCGACCCTGCAGCCAGTTGGCGGAACGGACGCAGTAGCACCTGGCAGGCGTCCATACGCTTTGAGAGCATCGGCTGCTTGTCTGTCGCTCTGCTTCCCTCATTACCAACTCGTACATCGCGTCAAACCCACTCTGCCCTATACCACTCACCGACCTTTAAAGTGTGTATATATACGATTGGAAATCGGCCATTAGGTTCTTTAACGATAATTTTCTTCAGAACGTATGTTATTTATCGGAATTGGCTGAAGAGCATGAATGGTTGCGTTACTAGGTTTGAAAAACTGAACGTTTTTAGTGTGACCAGCGTAACCATCACCTGCTGTTCTTTTGAGCAAAACTAATTGCAGAAGTACGAAACAAAAAGCTCGCGAATTGAGGAGGTTTTTTCCGTAGTCGCGTATTGTGTCACTGCTTTGGGATGTGCAACCAACACGAATTATTACCAAGGATCACTCAACGTGTTAAAATTGCCGCACCTGCGTTCGAAAAGGCATCGCGTTCAAAGTGGTTCGAATTGCTACCTGCGTTAAAATTTGTATTTTCTACGAGAGCCTTCAAAAGGTGTTGTTCTATGATCCAGCAGTGATGAAAAAGAGTTCAGTGCCTGTTGATTACGTAGTTTTATAACACACGTGGTTGATGATCTGTTGGTGAAACATACGCGCTGATCGCTGGAGTTGATTCAGCTGATGTATTGCGAAACAACGTGTTAAGGTCTAACCCTGCCTGTTTCAACACCAGCGCCACAACCGCGAGACCACGAAGCGACAAACTTCAGAACTTACTAAACGAAACTAAGACAACCACTATCATCGACGACGGCAACCACATCACAAGTTAAAGCAGTGTATTTATGCGTGAAATTTACATTTCGGTCAACTGTGAGCATGACATGCCTTGCAGTCATTATATACAGAATTTTTTTACAAAAGGTACTGTGCTGAAACAGGGGAGAAAGATTATCAACCCTATCCACTGCGCTCTTTTCTTCTATATTGCATCTTGCTTCCTGAATAATACCACCTGTGGTTGGTATCGCTGGAGCAAATGATTTGTATGGTTGGGGCGCTTCATTTCTATCGCAGCTTCAGATTCACAATTCATGTTCTTTAACTGCGCACTTACATTATACATCGGTGCAATACCTCTCTAAAAAACAAAAAAAAACTCGAGAACTAAGACAATTTTAGGCCTGAACATAAATTAGGAGCTGTACTGTCAATCACCACTACTCTCGACTCCTCTTTAAGTGGTACCGAAATCAAAGTTCAAAGAGTTTCAAAGTTGAATTAACGATAATGTACAAATCTTCTATATACTGGTTGTTGAAAGAAATGTGTCCAAGCTCCTAAAAAAATCAGGGAAATTCAATATTTGTCTGAAGCCTTCAGAATTATTTTTATGTAGCCACGGGCATCTTAAGACTGCCGAACACAGCACTAAAGAGTATGATTTAGAAATTCAAATTGAATAAAAATTTTATTACTGAAGTTAGGTGGTTACAACAAGAGGGATAATCAAAGGTCTTCATGCGAAGAAGTCCTCGCACCTTTGAGATATAGAAAAGGCAGCGTGTAGTAATTATTGGTGTGTAATAAATTTAAACACATTCAACGATGAAAACGAAACGAAATCACCAACGAGTGCAGCCAACCGCTGACGAGAATGGTGAAGACAACCATTACACTGGTGTAGTTCTTCCGCATTCGCTACGTGTGTGTGCCACGCTTGCTGTAATTGTAAGCGTAGCCCGCACAACCAAGTTGCTTGAAAGTTAATATAATCAAACATTTATTATGAACGTCACATGGTAGGAACATTGTCTTGGGCAAGGTGCAAACCCGTGTTACAACTTGTTGGGGGAGGCACAGGGGCACTCCTTGCTTAGGGGGGTTAGCGCTAGTGAGCTTAAGGGGCGCAAGTGCCCCTTTTGTACACCTCTGCTGATGCCCTAGGCTGATGAACTATATCGCGTTTCGTTTTTGCTCTCACCACTGAACTTGGTTGACTTTCATTTCTCGCAATAATTACTAGAGCAGCTTTTTTTTGAAATCTCAAATGTTCAAAAGCTTCGATGCTCCCATTTCACATGAACGTTCAGCTCAAGAAATTAAAACGTTTTTTAACTTTCTTGATTACTATCCGAAATGATGTATTCTGTCATCTTAATACGCCAGCGGCTTCAAAAGAAGTCAGTCAGAAGGCATTGAGCAAACATCGTATTTCCCTGGTTTGTGAGAAATTCGTACACATTATTTAAAATCGCGGAATCGATAGTGACGGCAGTGACCAAGTCTCAAGCTCGATCGTTATGTGGGGTTTAACATCCCAAAACCACTATATGATTGAGAGACGCTGTAGTGGAAGGCTGTGGAAATTTCGACCACCTGGGGTTTTCAACGTGCACTCAAGTGTGAGCACATGGGCCTACAACATTTCCGCCTCCATCTGAAACGCAACCATGCACCGCAGCTGGCACTCGGTCCCGGGACAAGCGCGTCAGCAGCCGAGTACCTTTGCCACTAGACAACCACGACGGGGTCAAGTCTCAAGCTCAGCAATAGCTGGTATTTCATCAAATGCGAAGCGTTCGTTAGCGAGACAAAGGCACTTTGAGCGTTTGTTTTCTTCTATCTATCTATCTATCTATCTATCTATCTATCTATCTATCTATCTATCTATCTATCCACCCACAACTGATGGTTCTCGCGATAGCGTCGTTACCTTGGTGTTGACCTAAAAGGGTATGGGAGGGTGAAAAAGTTTGACGCACATTATTTTGATAACGGCATGAATAACGAGCAACTCCTGTTGCGTATACGTAGTCAAGCTTTTTCTTGTAAGCTCCTGTGTAACACATTCGTATATCTCTGGCCGTGGTACGTACCACAGGTGACTGTTTCTACTACCCAGGAACGGAGAGAACAGCATTAGTAATCGAAAATGCGAGAGCATCAAGAAAAACACACAATCACAGCTTTGAACAAAGGAATTCTAAGAACAAATACCAGGCTTCCAACAGGAATCGAGCCCAATTATTTCGGGTGGAAGTCAAGTGTTCTGCCGCAAAGCCACGCCCGTTCTACAAACTGCTTTGCAAAAAGGCCCTTTGGAGTCCTAATGTCGGTGCAACATCAATTGTGGTTACGGCATGTCGGTCGCGGTATGGAATCCCGGTGGCGGCGCTAGCATTTTTGTCCAGGCATTTTCGCTAGCAATATTTCTACTATTTTCGACGAACCTTGATAATCATATCAAAGTTTGAGGAAACGCAGATGCTACTCGAAGACACTTTTTTTTAAATATCCACCCTAGAGCACTGGAACTTGAGCTGTTTATGGAACTTTTTATGCTGATTTCAAATTTATAATTAGTATTCTTGCAAGTTGCACACTTATAGCTCTGCAACATGACAAAGTGAAAACCTCAACCCTTTTGCCCTCCCCTCTTTTCATCCCTAAACTTCAGTAATTTTTTACTATTTATAGTTCATATTGTTTCAAATAAAGGGTTGAATGCAAATAACGAATTAGGAAGCACATACAAACCATGTAATACACGTGAAAAGTAATAGACGTAAATAGTCCACATTTCACCTACCCTAGGAAAAGTTTACGTACAATTTTTATTATACAATAAAATATTTAAATTTACACTAGATAATTGTATTTGTAATACTTTGGAAAAAGTTGAGCGAAATTTTATGCAGATCCGAGCACTATAAGTGCCCGAAAAAGAAGGGGCACATTGAAAAAAAATGGCAAAATTTGCGTTTGGAGAAAAACAAGTTTTAAAGTTAAAACTGAGTTTTCATTTATGAAAGATATGATTAAATGTGATGAAATTCACACACCAAAAAGAAAAATCCTTCTTGTAGTGGCCACTGCGAGTAAATTACGCAAGCACCAACAGTTTGTCCCTGTCGTCTTTTTCGAGCCGACTCCTCACAGACATTTCACTCACAGCCAGGGCCATGACACGCTTGCCAAACTTCTGCTCCATCTGGCAGAGCCTTGTGCCAACTGCAAGCTAGGAAGAAGCTCGACAGGACTGCGAAATCCAAACTAAGTCCAGTGTCATGCCATTTTGCGGTCATGTTTGTGCCACATATACCGTCGTACATAATGGAAAGGTCGTTCCTGCTAAGTTCTCTCACTGCGAGCTCTTTCAACCTCGCAAAGATTGGCGCTGACGTCATTCATTGCCGCATCACGAGCTTTCCGGCTGACGGGTGTGAATAACTTTTGACGTATCGGTTTTTCGCAAGCCAACAAGTTAACTGCCGCAAATCGGACCAGCTGCTCGTAGCCTATTCTTATAGAGCGCGCCACACAGGGGCTTTCTCTTGCGAGCGATTCCTTTTTTCATTCATAACGAAGATAATTACACGAGAAAATCAATGTTCAGCTGCGCTGCTCGACATGACATGGACTCCGCAAATAGGTTTCACAGCAGATACAGGCGGGGAAAGGCCAATGGCGTTCCCCGATCCGTACCACGTAATAAGCCAGTCGCGGCGCTCGAAAAACGCGCAGAAGCGCGCTTGTTTTTATTAATTCTAGCGCTGCATCAGCGACAGAAACTGTTGTTATTTGAAGAGTGAGGCTATATTTTTCGACTCATGTGAGCAACAATGGTGAGCGGCGGCACATTATAGGCGGCAAGATGCTCGAAGACTGCACACTGTGGACCTTTTAACAGGTACCTTGTGCTCTTTAGATGCAATTTTAAGGCATTTCCAGTTAGGTCACGATCTGTATTTTTTTCATAACAATAGAGGTGCTAATCTTATCAAACAGGCTAAAATAGAAAATCGCTAATCTTGAAAAAGAAACTCGCGTTTTCCAACCCGCATTTATACTAACAATATTAGTATTAAAAATTGTGAATGCAGTGCTGAAAAATATTTTATAACAAAACTTATACACTGCATATGTATGTACTTCTATCATACATGCGTCATGTCACGTTAACGTCACTTGTGGTCACAGAGTCGGCTCCGCCTTTCATGCAGCATTTTACAAGCACAACGTACGTATTACGATCATTCAAGAAACTATATTCAAACGTTGCTTCACACCGCAGGTATATTCTAACAAAGTCACGCATGATATTCACACCATCGCACCGCAAAGGACACTTTATTTTTAGAATACTTTTGTCAGTTATTCAGCGTGAGTGCTTAAGCTACTTCAGACCATAAATTACCCTTTGAACACCAGTGTGCCCACGTTCCTGGTAAACCCACGATGTGCACACAACTCTTACAATGACAAAAAATGTCGATCGACCTCGCAGCGCTTGGCTCAAAGCCAAACAAGTCAACCTAAAATCGCTGACTGCATCACATAGAACTGATCCCCGTAAGGCGGGAGATCCATGGCCAAATTGTATTGGTCGAGAAACTTGAAACAAAAAAGTCACAGCTTTGCAGCAAAGAAATCAATGAACGTAATAAAAACGAACTGGAAAGTAACGCGGAAAATGGCAACCAGGTCGAAACATGCCCCGCCTTTCTCACGCACAAATTACGCTAGAAACATACTCACTGGTAAAGATCAACGCGAATAAGAATCGGAGTTGTTACTTGGCTGTGCCTGAAAGGCACACCTTTTTCACAAATGAAGAGTGTGCAGCGAGCGCAGTAACTTTGGTGCGCCCGGAAACTACAACAGAATTGTTCTGGTGAAAGCCAAAAGTGTACAATTCTCCCCACCACGAGATAAGCATGCACACGCGTGAGCATCCACCCCCTCCTCTTTGAGAGGCAAAGTACGCGTAAGAAAGGAGAGCGCGCTGCCACATCGGGACAATCTGGCGACGCGCGCTCATTGCACCATCTATATAGTAAGGCTGAAAACACAATAGTGCCCCCGAAATGGCCATCGCCAGTGGTAAGTGTAGATATAAATAGCTTGCCGCTTCAACGTTGAAGGAGGTGCTCCTTAGTGGCTCAGTGGCTAACGCCTCACACTCACAAGCAAATGGTCGGATGTACAAAGGCCGGAGTCTTTTTTCTGGATTATTTTTCTTTCTTGCGTGCCTTCAGGTTTTATACGAGGGACTATTGGTCAGCTGCCAGCTCGTAATAAGTTCACGTGCTACGTGACGCTAAACAGGCTGATAAAGAGTGTGCCACAATCGCTGCTATGGCTAAGGGTGGAGTTGACTGACACTCCCACGTTCAAATTCACATATATACTCAATAAAGTAGCTGGGGGGATAGCCACCGTGGTACCTCAGTGGTAGAACATTGAACGCTTATTTGAAGGTCGCAGGTTCGGTTCCTCCCCATGACAAGTTATCTTTTCTCCCACTTTTTTTTCTTCACTCTTATATATATATATATATAATCACATAGATCACAATTATCACATAGATAACCAAGAAAGTGGCTGTGGGAGAGCTGCCATGGTAGCTCAGTTGGTAGAACATTGAACGTGTTATTCGAAGGTGACTGGTTCGGTTCCTGGCTACGGCAAGTCATCTTTTCACTGTTCTTTCTTTCCATTTACTATAGAGTTAGATGTAATAACTTCTCCAATACTTTCTTTCCTTAGTTATGTCAAACACGTAAATACCTGCCCTAGGTATATATATATATATATATATATATATATATATATATATATATATCCTAGCAGTAATAATTTAATGGGCCAGTTAGTCTTCGTGAAGGTATGGGATAATGCACAACGGGAGCGTTGTCAACAAGGATAAATATATTTATTTTCCAACTGTTTCGGGAGGGGTCCTCCCTTCATCAGGGGATGAGTTATACTAACATGGACGTTCAAACTTCGTTGCTGCCGCGTCCCTCTCGCCTTGAAATATGTTTGCGAGAGTGAGAGAGAACTAAAAAACACTGTGACCACTAAGCACAAAACCAGCCTGTGCACATTCACCGACATTTGGATGTGCACAGACAATTCGCCTTTTACTAAAGTCAATCATTCAATCAAATGTGCACAGACTGATTTCGTGCTCAGCGCTCACAATGTTTCTTTTTTTTGTTACACAAATAGCGGAACAGAGGTACCGCTATTTGTGTGATCAGTGAAGTGTTATGCCGAAAACTGAACAAAGTGACGACTCCACTGGTTGACATTCCTTTACGCACAGCGAGTTTGCAGCACGTCCAGCCTTCTGCCACATGCACTGTTCGTGTTGTGATTCAAGGATTGCTTTACATCTTGGAATTTGTCATCCTTCCGCATTCGTCTTATAAAATCATCCTGAGATGAAACTTTATTTCCGCTAATCATGCGGTTGTCGACTGCGCTCACGCACAACTCGTTTTGTTTTCGCTCAGTACGACATTCATAGATCTTCCTCGCTCATCCAGAAAGGTGATCGTCACCGCTGACGTCGTCATCTCTGCTTTTTCCATCACCGTGGTGTCTATCTTATGCAACTCCGTTCATGATTCAACTGCCCTCTTTATGCCGTCGCAAGAATGTGCTCGTCGCCGGAACCTTGTCGTTCCGTTTGCCGTCATAACGCTTGCCGATGGTTCCAGTGCCGTGTGCGTGTGCAATCCGTTCCCTTGTCCCGCTGCCTTATTGCATGGCGAATGTATTGGGCGTCTTGATCCTTATGATGCCATATTTCCTTTCGATGTCCCTTCGGATACGACGCCAATGTCAGTGGATACTGTCACGGCTGCAACCACACTCTCACTACCTGAAGAAGGCGTTCTGTTGCGCAGCGTGGACGCCGGGCTTACGCAAGACTATCGCAATCAGCTCGTTCAACTATTCGACCATTTCCGCGCCTCCTTCGACCACAGACAACTTCTCTTGGGACGCACGTCAGTTGTTGCTCACCATATCGACACTGGTCATCATAATCCGCTTCGTCCGCGCCCCTACCGTGTCTCGCAGGCTGAGCGTGACGTCATCACTCAACACGTCGATGAGATGCTCCAAAGTGGTGTCATTTAACACACACACAGTCCTTGGGCTTCGCCAGTTGTCGTCGTATGAAAAAAAGGATGGCTTCATTGGGTTTTGCGTGGATTATCGGCGACTAAGCAAGATCACACGCAAGGATGTTCATCCTCTGCCACGCATTGATGACGCCTTGGATTGCCTTCAAGGTGCGGAGTTTTTCTCTTCACTGGATCTGTGCTCTGGATAATGGCAAGTGCCAATGGCCGAACTAAACGATCCGAAAACGGCATTTGTGACCCCTGAAGGCTTAAATCAGTTTAATCTTATGCCCTTCGGTCTTTGCAATGTGCCGGGGAATTTTCAAAGGATGATGGACTGTGTCCTCAGGGGACTTGAATGGCGCACCTGCCTTTGCTGTTTGGATGACATAGTTGTATTCTCTGGAAATTTCGAAACTAATCTTTCCCGCCTGAAACAAGTTCTCCAGTGCTTTACGGCAGCCGGGTTGCAACTGAACTTAAAAAAAAATGTCGGTTTGCTGGCCGCGAACTCACAATTTTTAGCCGCGTCGTCTCAAAAAAAGAAGCATCGCCAGACCCTTCCAAACTGCGTGCCGTTGCCGCGTACCCGTAGCATACTACCGTAAAAGAGCTCCGTAGCTTCGTAGTCTTGTGCTCGTATTTTTTATGTTTCATCCGCAATTTTGCCTCTATAATCTGCCCCCCTGACTCAGCTTTTTTCCAGTATCATGCACCTCTCGAGCTGGAATTCCCATTGCGATGACGCATTCATGACGCTGCGCCGGCTACTCAAGTCTCCGCCAGTTCTCCGCCACTTTGATCACAATGCACCTACTGAAATTCACACGGATGCTAGCGGTGGCGGCCTCGGTGCCATTCTCACTCAACAAGGATGGCTGCGACGAGTACGTTGTCGCCTATGCCAGCCGTACTCTAATGAAGGCAAAGTCCAACTATTCCGTCATGGAAAAGGAGTGCTTGGCTATCATTTGGGCTATAGGAAAATTTCGCACTTACCTTTACGAACACTAGTTTGATGTTGTCGCAGATCACCATGCCTTATGCTGGCTAGCGTCCATGAAAGGCCCTACTGGCCGCCTCGCTCGTTGGGATTTACGCCTTAAAGAATATGAAATCCGTGTTGTTTATCGCTCAGGACGTGGCCATTCAGACGCCGATGCCCTATCCCGTTCTCCGCTGCCTCCTGACCTTGCCTGCTTACCAACTGCCATCTGCCATTCGTCGTCGTTGAGCATTACCGACATGCCAGCCGAGCAGCGCAAGGATTCCTGGATAAATTCTCTGCTCGAAGACCTCTCTCACAGTTCGTCAGAATCGACTTCACGCTCTCTCTTTCGTCAAGCAAGACACTTTGCTGTCTGTGAAGGCTTGTAGTATCGCCAAAATTACCTAACGGATGGCCGTATGTGGCTCCTTGTCATCGCTGGTCATTTGCGCTCGGACATCTGCGCTGCCTTTCACGATGACCACCAGTGTGACCACGCTGGAGTACTCAAGACTTACTCTCGCCTTTGTCTAAGATACTACTGGCGTGACATGTATCGGCATGTTCGCCAGTACGTTTGGTCATGTGCCACGTGTCAATGCCACAAGACACCTGCCCAGCCAGGCCAGTCGACCGCGTCGCAATTGATATTTAAGGTTCTCTACCCAACACTCTTCGAGGCAACCGGTGGATTATTGTCGACGTCGATCAATTGACACTCTACGCTGAAGCATCTGCGCTGCATGCTACCACTGCGAAAGACGTTGCTTCATGTCTTCTTCACTATCTGATTTTGCGACACGGTGCACCTCGTAAATTACTGAGCGATCGTGGACTCGTGTTCCTCTCGAACGCCGTCGACGAGCTGCTCAAGGAACGTCGCATTGTTCATTGGAAAACCTCGGCATTACATCCTCGAACCAATGCCATGACAGAACGCTTTATTCGTACCTTTAAAGATATGCTAGCCATGCACGCGTCTGACGACAACACTAACTGGGACCAAGTGCTCCCTTTTGCCACGTACGGGTACAACTCTTCACCACAAACAACCACCGGCTTCTTTCCTTTCTTCCTCCTGTACGAACGTGAACCATCATACGCCATGGACATCATTCTTGCTGACAGACCTGATGTTTCCGAAGCGACGCCTGTTTCCGAAGAAGCTGCTTAAGCCGAAGAGTGTCGTCAACTCGCTCGCTCGTTTACCGCGCAAGATCGAAGGTGCCAGAAAACCGACCACGTTGCCTATACGTGTAGTGTTCACTATAACCCAGGAGTGTTAGTTTGACTCTGAGTCCCGTCTACCTTTGCTGGTCTTTCTCCAAAGCATTTGTCGAAATACCTTGGCCCCTACTGTGTTTTTCGACAGACATCTCCCGTCAAATACGAAGTTGAGCCCATTGACCCACCTTCGGACCATCGCGCCGTGGGCGTGAAATGGTTCACTTATCGCGCCTCAAGCCGTGCTATGACCCCCCTGCCTTGTCATTTCCTTAGGTCGCCAGGTTGGATCCTTTCTGCGCCGGGAATAATTGTATCGAAGAATAGTAGCGCCCGCTCTGTGCCAGCGTGAAAGAAGACGTTGACGTTCATGTGGCTCGAACTTGCCAAGGTTCCTTCCTGAACCACCTTGTTACGGCTTACGCTTCTTCAATAAGAACAGGTGTTTATACGTGAACTCGCTCATTGCAATATATATATATATATATATATATATATATATATATATATATATATCATAGTGTGTGTGTATTCCATGGCGTTTTCAATTTTTTTTAAGATCAACAATGCGGCCAATCTTTTCCGTCGATATGAGATGAGCCAGCTTTCTCCTGGAAATCAAAGAACGCAAACTTCACAGCAAAGATCACTGCTGAGAAATGTCAGCAACATGTCATAAATTTCAAAGTGCTTTACAGTTTGCGTGTTTAGGCTATACATGTGCTGAGAAAAAAAGCAGGTGTGGTGAGGCTCTGGCCCCTTGAGATGTTTTTATTTTCACTGATCCCAGTTACGTGAGCTATGAAAACTTTTTGACGCTATAACGTTCTAGCGTACAAGGTGTTGTCACCACCTGAAATACCATTTTTGTTTTGTTTTGCATGTCTCTTCCTTAAGAAAACATCTTCTTGTTCGAAGGTTGGTTGCTTTGCATTAAGAAAGGGTAATTCATTACAAGAAAATTCCAACTACTCGAATGCCTTCTTGCTTGCTTCCTTAAGCAATGACACATCACTACAATAGCAATGGTGGTGAGAGTTTCGTTCGTCATCCTAGTTATTGTTTTGATCATAATGATGATGATCATGATGATGATGATGCAACAGGTGGCGTTAGTCTAGTATGCTCAGTTGGTTAGCGCTCCGTTTGAGCCTTCCATGATTTGATATCAGGGCTTTGTCATCAGCCCCTGTCTCGCCGTAGGGCAACAAACAATCGTTGCCCTCTGTTGTATGTAACCACTGGCACTTGCAAGAACAATAAACTGTGTGCTAGAAGGTTCAAAAGCACTCGTCCGCAGGTCACAGGGTCGAATTTCGGCTGGGGCGGCTGCATTTTCGATGAAGGCGAAAATGCTGTATGCCCGTGTGGTTACATTTTGATGCACGTTAAGAACCCCAGATAGTCAAAATTTCCGGAGCCTTTCACTACGGCGTCTCTCATATCTACATGGTCGTTTTGGATTGTTAAACCCCATATATCAGTCAATCAATTTAAATCACTTGTTTGCAGTCTGTGCCTCATCGCTTTTTTTTCTGAGTGCAGGTACAACGGAATGAAATGATCAGTGCAACATCACCGCAAAATGCACAGACCGGATAAGCGCATCGAAAAGTATAGAATGAACGAGGTGGGGCATATGCGACGTCTGTACTAATGCCGTAAAGCTCCCGAGCGTTCATAGCCAAAGAAAAAAAAGAATTTAAAAAAAAGAAAAATGAAGATTAGCCCACTCAAAGTGTCAATGTTCGCGTATCTCGGCACTCCTCCTCGAGGTCAAAATATTTGTCCAAGAGCTTTGTGTCGCTGCACTGAAGTATAAGACCGAAATATAAATAAAAGTAAATGTTCGAGCAGGTAACAGAACTATAGTGACAAAAATAGTTCAGAAAGGCAAAAAATATTCTCGTGTTCTTTGCCTTACAAAGACGGCGAGCATTAGCGTAGAAGCATTAGAGTGGTCGTAGGAGATAGCTTACATTTATTGCGATAGTGATTATATGGACACTCTTGGCTGGGTTTTGCCTCTGGTGCCGTCGTCCTTCGCAATTCATCGTATTGGTATACATAACTATATATATGAAAATGCAAGCAAGAATGGTACAACACAAATAAAGACTTTGGCGCAATACATCAAGTGTCCGACCTTTCGTTCGTGAGTGCACGGCGTTAGCCACTGAGCCACGAAGGAGCACATCCATCAGTGTGGAAATGGTAAGATATTTATATCTACCGCTTAGCGCTGGGGACGCTTATCTCGGGGGAAATAGCGTGTTTTTAGCATCACCAGCGATATGGGGCGATGTGCCCGCTCGGCGTTAAGCTCACGCCCAGCTCGTCGCAATGGGCCGATGCGCACTCATCTCCCACGCATCCTCTGCTCCGCAGACGGAAGGGGCCCTATCCGCGCACTTGTGCTGTGGTGGGGGATATTCTCGTGCCTTCGAATTTCACCGGAACAATCGCGCTTAGTTGCCGGGCGCACAAAGATCACTTCGCTCGGTTGACAGGCCTCGTTTGCGAAAAGAGCACGCTTTTCCAACACAGCAATGAAACAACTGAGACACTTGTTCCCACTCATATCTGTACCTGTGATTACGTTTCGTGCGTCGTTTTCCTTTAAGCAGCGCGATAAGTGTCGACCTGTAAACATTGTTAGCTCTAGTCCTGTGTTTGTGGTTTTCGTGCGTCATTTGTGCGTGAGCAGCGCGCTTCCTGTTTCCATGTGCTTGCCGTTCTCAGCTTACATTTTAAGTTTTTGCTATCAGATTTATTGCTTTGCCATTGGTAAAACTAACTTGTTTATGTTATTTGATTTCTTTCCACTGACGCAAAAGGAAGTCAGAAGTTGCTACTATCTCTTTCTTAGGTTGTCCAGGAATAATAGTAGTTTCTCTCTCTCTCTCTCTCTCTCTCTCTCTATATATATATATATATATATATATATATATATATATATATATATATATATATATATATATATATATATATATATATATATATATATATATGACCACGTGCTGGGTTTCTGGCGGTGGCGTGACTAGATTCATCATTACTTGTGCGTGTCGAAGGATTTGGGCTAGAGAAAGACGACGACGAACTCACGCTGCTCGATCAAAGCTGTTCCGCTATTTGCTACTCTGTTACTTGCACTGATTTTGTTACTGTGACAATCGGGTGAAGGTGCTAGGTACAATCCCAATTTTCTAGTTTGAATTCAAGCCGCTTCAAGCTTCTGCCGCCATTCCAATAATTTCGGAGGAAAACCTCGCACTTCGCCTCAGCTGCCGGCTGCTAGGACTACCTCTTGAATTTGGTACCTTGAGCTCGGCGAAAATGACCACCACAACGGCAAGTCAAACGCAAAAGAGCAACGTAGACCAACGCTTATCCACTCCAAGAGTCGTCTACACGGCACGCACCCCGAAGCCGTTTTATGGCGATGTGTTCGAAGACGTAGATGACTGGCTGGACCACTTCGATCGGGTCACTCGCGCTAACAAATGAATTGACCGATTGCAGGATTGGCCTTCGGGGGCTCCACCCTAACGCGCGTCTACCCACCAACGGGGAGCATCATCGCGAGATTCAGGAATACCTAGCAGCGCAGCAGCCATTCCTTCCTGCACAAAGCCACCGACCACGCTCATCTTTTAGGCGTCTCGGCTCGCCTAGTCGTTACGCCAAGTTCTTTGGTGTACGAAACAGGTCCCCAAGTCCTGGCCCACACCACGAAAACTGAGGCTAGCAGCCTACGGGGGTGGGACCACTATTGACCTAACTGACAAACATCCTCCGCCACGACACGTTGACGACGCTGATTTGACTGTCACTAAATTTTCTGAACACGACGCTGCAATTTCCACTGATATTTCTATAACCGTCAGCAATCACTCGGCCACCGCACTCGTTGATACTGGCGCCGATTGCTTCGTTATGAGTGGTGACTTCACAGCAGCTCTCCGAAAAGTGGTGATGCCATGAAACGGTCCGCAGTTCCATACCGCGGGTAGTCATCTAGTTACGTTGGTTGGGAGTTGTACTGCCCGAGTACATATTGACGCTTTGACCTTCATCGGTACTTTCGTCGTACAGCGGGAGTGCTCCAGGCAAGTCATCTTGGGATTAGACTTCATTCCAGTGTATGGGGATATTATAAATCTCCGAGAATCGCTGGTGACGTTTTTACGTAACGCAAATTCTCAGGATCGCGAATCACGTACGATGGCGTCGCGTGTATTAAATGATTCATTGACAGTACCGCCCTGTTCGAGTGTTCTGGTTATCGTGCCGAGTGATATCAACCGAACGGCTCTCCGAGTGGTGGAAGGCGATGTGTCCGTGCCCTTGTCTCGCCAAGTATGCGTCGCCGGTGGTCTCATAGAACTCACAAAATAGCTTGCGAAAATTCCATTAATTAATTTCAGTCATGAATACAAGCACTTTATGAGGCAGTGTGTCATCGCTTACTTTGAAGAAATCGGAGACTCGAAAGCCAGCTTACCACTTGCACAACTCTCTTCCGGTCCTCACGACGACAAACAGTCTCCGGTTAAGCTTGATGTGAACAGCGCATGATCGACTTCACAGCAAGAAAGTCTTCGCTCTCTCCTGCTTTTCTTCTGTGATTGCTTTGAAACGACGTCCAAAATCAGACACCCGTCGCGAAGCACAGAATCATGACAGAGCCCAACGAAAGGCCTATTCGACAACATGTTTATCAAGTTTCCTGCTGAGAACAAGAAGCCGTTCATGACCAAATGCAACATGTACTTGCTGTTGACATCATTCAGCCATCTACAAGCTCATGGGCATCACCGGTTGTGTAGGTGAAAAAGAAAGACTGCACATTGCGTTTCTGTGTTGATTATCGCAAACTGAACAGCGTGACAAAAAAAGACGTTTATCCGCTTCCTCGCATAGACAACTCACTCGACCACCTTAGAAACACCAGATCTTTACCAGCCATGGATCTACGCATTGGTTATTGCAAATTGAGGTCGATGAGCGTGACAAGGAAAAGAATGCCTTCATTATTCCTGACGGGCTCTTCAAATTCAAGGTGCTTCCTTTTGTACAGTGCTCTGCTCCCGCGACTTCTCAACAAATGATGGACACATTTTTGTCCGGTCTGAAGAAGTGGCAATCGTGTCATGTCTATTGAGATGACGTCATCGTTTTTTCATCGACCTTCAAGGAGCACATTCAGCGTCTCTGTGCAGTACTTAAGGGGCTCCGAACTGCTGGCCTGTCGCTGAAGCCCAAAAAATGCCTCTTTGGCTACGAGAAGCTCAAGTTTCTCGGCCAGGTCGTCAACAGAGACGGAATTCGCCCAGACCCCGAGAAAATACTGGCTGTCGCTGCCTTCCCAACTCCAGCGAACAAACACTACGTACGCCATTTTCTGGGCCTTTGTGCGTACTATCGTCGCTTTGTTCCAAACTTCACGAAAATAGCAGGACCCCTACACCAACTCAAGAAAAAAAAACGAGGCTTTTGTGTGGGCCTGAGAACAACACGAAGCTTTTTGCGAGCTACGACGACGCCCCGAGACTCTCTTATTCTTGGGTCATTCAACGAAAACGCCGACACAGAAGTGCATACAGATGCAAGTTATGTCGGCCGCGGAGCCATCTTTGTGCAATGGCTGGAAGGTGTTGAGCGAGTGATCACCTACGATTGTCGTACGTTATTATTGGCTGAAACGAACTATTCAATCACAGAAAAGGAATGCCTAGCTGTCGTGTGGGCCATAGCTAAGTTCCGACCGTATTTGTACGGGCGACCGTTCAAAGTAGTCACCGACCACCATTTTTTGTGCTGGCTTGCAGGCCTCAAAGACCCCACAGGCCGCTTCGCTCGATGAAGTCTTCACCTACAAGAATTTGACGTTATGGTGGTTTACAAGTCGAAACGCAAGAACACCGACGCTGACTGCCTATCACGTGCCCCAGTCGAGTCGATTCCTCCTGACCGAACTCATGGTGAAAGTTTCCTCATTCGTCAAAGCTTCCGACTAGGCTGAGAAACAGCGTGATCACACTAAACTTCGCCCAATCATCGACTATCTCGAGAACAAGCTTGAACAGCCACCACGAACATTCAGGCGCTCGATATCATCATTTTTCCTCCGTGACAACATCCTGCACAAGCGGAGCTTTCATTACAACGATTGAACTACCCTACTGGTATTACCATCTGTGATGCGAGACGACCTCCTTAAATTGTGCCATGACGAACCATCTTCGGGCATTTAGAGTTCACGCGTACTCTGGCTCGTATCCGCCACACGTACTACTGGCCCAAACTGTCCCGTACCGTGAAACATGTCAAAACTTGCCGAAACTGCCAGCGTCACAAGACTCCGCCAATGAAACCTGCTGCTCTTTAACACCCTGTGGAGCCACCCTGAGCACCATTTCAACAAGTTGGCATGGACCTGTTAGGTTCATTTCCGAAATCTTCAGCGGGGAGTCGCTGGACAATAATTGCGACGGAATATTTACCCGTTACAGCGAAACACGAACACTCCAACGTGGTACGGCAAGCGATGCCGGGGATTTCTTCATTCATGCGATCATCATCTACTATGATGCATCGGCCGTAGTTCTAACCGAGAGAGGCACGACCTTCACCGCCCAACTGCTGGAAGAAGTGATGACACTCAGTGGCACTATATATCGCTGAACGACAGCTTACCATCCACAAGCTAACGGATTAACACAACGGCTCATTAGGACCATCACAGACATGATTTCCACGTATGTCGACGTAGACCATAGGAATTGGGACAGTGTCCTCTCTCTTTCGAACATAAGACCTCCGTGCAAGAAAATACAGGATTTACACCTTTCCGCCTGCTTCACGGGCGCGAAGTTACAACGATGTTAGACGCCATGCTTTTACCTGACGCCTTTACGACCATTACTGAAAATGCTGACCAGTACGCACAACGCGCCGGAGAAGATCGACAACTAGCTTGCTTGCGCATTTGCTCTCAGGAACAACATGATCTTCATCAGTACAACCTTCGCCACAGAGAAGTCACCTACCACCCCGGCGAAAAAGTATGGCTCTGGAGCCCCGCACGCCAACGCGGCTGCTCTGAGAAACTCTTGCGTCATTATTTCGGAATTTACCGGGTTCTTCGGTGCCCGAAGTTATATCGCAGGGCCCAGCATGCGGTCCTCCCGTCGTGGTGCCCAGCCGGACAGCGTCGACGTGGCTGGGATGAAGTCGTATTACTCACGCTGAAGACTTGCTCTTGCCTTCATGCATTTGAAAGCATCGAGTCGGTGCTTTTCAAGAGGAGGAGAAATGACACGGGCATGTAGTGGATTTCTGGCTTTTGGAGGCTAGTTTCATCATTACTTGTGCGTGTCAAAGGATTTGGGCCGGAGAAAGATGACGACGAACTCGCGCTGCTCTATCTTAGCGGTTCCACTGCTTGTTACACTGTTACTTGCACAGATTTTATTACCGTAAGTATATCAATATATATATATATATATATATATATATATATATATATATATATATATATATATATATATATGCTCACAGTTGGTAATTTTTTCATCCACTTTTCTTTCTTCTTATTTACATTCCATTGGTTTTAATAACTTCCCCTGTACACTCCTTGGCATTACTGTCTGTTATATCTCATTATTATTGTGTTAAAACACGGAAAAACGAGCCCTTAGGTATACACTTCTTTCCCTTATATATATATATATATATATACACAGTGGGAGTAATAATTCAATGGGCCAGTTAGTCTTCGTGAAAGTATGGGATATGGCACAACGGGAGCGTTGTCAACAAGGATAAATATATTTATTTCCCAACAGTTTCGAAGGGGTCCTCCCTTCATCATGATGAAGGGAGGACCCCTCTCGAAACTGTTGGGAAATATATTTATCCTTGTTGACAACGCTCCCGTTGTGCCATATCATATATATATATATATATATATATATATATATATATATATATATATATATATATATATATATATATATATATATATTATTGCCCCAAGGCGTCTTCATCACCAAAATGTCCGCAAAAGGCGAGGGTGTGAGAGACAAGCTTTAATATTAATGAGGCGAACTAGTGCCTCGTTCAAAAGAACAAGCCAAACCACAGTAGAGGGTACAGACATGCCTGCTGCTGAGCAAAAAAAAAACTGGCAGCTTATGTGCTGCCAGTATTTATGAAGTGTGTAGCCAAAAATGCATGCGCATATGTGTCAGCAGATATTACTGGCCTTATACGAAGAGCTCAACAGGAGCGTAAAGCTTATTTAAGCTGGCTATACCCTTTGTAAATTCTGCTTTCGTTTGACAGTTCCAGTTGCGAAGCCCAGTGTGGCACTTGGAAACGTATATACATCATCATTATCATCATCATCATCAGCCTGACTACGCCCACTGCAGAGCACATGTCTCTTCTATGATTCACGAATCCGCCAGGTCTTGTTCTGTTGCCCCGCTATACCTGCAAATTTTTATTCTCATCAGGCCACCTAACTTTCTGTCTCTCCTTCGTGCGTTTGCTTTCTCTGGTAATCCAGTCAGTTACTCTTAATGACCACCAGTTATCCTGCCAACGCGCTACGTGTCTGGCCCTTGTGCAATTCTCATTCTTAATTTCAACCATGATATTCTTAACCACGATTTATTCCCTGATACACTCTGTTCTTTTCTTGTCTTCTAATGTTACGCCTATCAATTTGTTTTCCATCGCTCACTGGGTCATCTTCAATTTAAACTGAATCCTCTCTGTAAGCCTGCATGTTTCTGCTGCATAGGTAAGTACTGGCAAGATGCTGCTGTTATATAACTTCCCCTTGACGGATACTGGCAATCTACCAGTCATTATTTGAGTGTGCTTGCCAAATGTGCTCCACCCCATTCTTATTCTTCTAGTTATTTTAATCTCGTGGTTCAGCTCTGCGGTTATTACCTGTCCAAAGTAAACATTTCTTTAAAACTTCCAGCGTCTCTCCACTTATGAAGATGATTATGATTATGATGTTGAGTGGTTTTTAATGGGGCAAGGGCCAATTGATGGCCATAGAGCGCCATTTCAATAGACTAGAGATATTAACAATAATATGAAGCGTGGCTGTAAAGGGGCCTTAAAATTCCTCGCGCTAACGCGGGTAAAAACGTAAGTAATAAAATGATGACAGCGGCGTGAAATATGTGCTGTTCTCTGCCGAGATTGTTGCAGATTACTTCAGTTTTGTGCATATTAATTTTCAGACCTACTTTTATGCTTTCCGTGTCCATTTCAGTAATCATGCACAGTAATTCGTCCCCTGAGTTACTCATCAAGGCAATGTCATCAGCGAATCGCAGGTTACTAAGGTACTCTCCAATAACTATTATCCCAAACTCTTCCCAATCTAAGGTCCCGAATACCTCCTGTAAACACGCACTTGATAATATTGGAGAGATCGCGCCTCCTTTCCTTACATCCTTCTTTTTTGGGGATTCTTTCGCTTTCTCTAGAGAGAACTATGGTGATTGTGGATCGTCTATAAATTTCTTCCAGTATATTTATGTAGGGTTCTTCGATGCCCTGCTTCCGTTGTGCCTGCATTACTGCTGATGTCTCGACTGAGTCAAGCGCCTTCTCTTAATCTATGAAACCTATGTATATGGGTTGGTTGTATTCAGTGCATTTCTTTATAACCTGATTGATAGTATGAATATAGTTTAATGTGGAGTACCCGGTACGAATTCCTGCTTGGTCCTTTGGTTGATTGAACTCTAATATCGTCTTAATTCTATTGGCTATTCTTTTTGTAAATAGTTATATAGAATGGAGAGTAAGCTGAGCGGCCTGTAAGTTCTCAAGTCCTTCGCGTCTTCTTTCTTATGGATTAAGATGATGTTGGCGTTCTTCTAAGATTCTGGTACCCTTCCCGTAAAGAGACACACTGTATATAAGGTGGGTAATTTTTTTAGCGCAATTTCTCCGCCATCTTTCAGGAGGTACGTTGTTACGTTATCCTCACCAGCGGCTTTGCCTCTTTGCATTCCTTCTAGGGCTTTCCTTACTTCCCGTGTTGTTAGTTGTCGAAATCTTTTGGACTCTTATTGTTTCGCACAATACCATCCCAGTTCTTCTGACTGCTGGACAGCGCTCTGTAGAACTCCTGCGCCATATCGACTATCCTATCTATATTCGTTATGACATTGCCTTCCCTGTTTCTCAATGCATACATCCCATTTTTGCCTATGCACGAGTCTGCCTTCGCAGCTTTTAGGCTTCTGCCGCTTTTTACAACCTGCTCAATTCTTTCTATATTATACCTCCTTATGTCACCTATTTTACGCCTATTGATTAACTTCGAAAGCTTCACTAGCTCTATTTTTTCGGTTGTATTTGAGGCTTTTATTGTTTGTCGTCTCTTGATAAGATTTTTCGTTTCCTGAGATACTTTGCCAGTTTCCCGTATAGTGACTGAACCTCCAACTTCAATTGCACACTCTTTGATGATACTAGTAAGATCATCGTTCATTGTGTCAAAGCTAACGTCGGTTATCTCATTTAGTGCCTCGAATCGATTCTGAAGCAAAACTCTGATTTCGTTTACTCTTCCTCTCACCGCTATTTCGATAATTGGTTTAGGGCGTATCATTTTTTCTCTTTGATTTTTTATAGCTAGCTGAATACTAGCTCTTAACATTCCATAGTTACTGCATCCAATCTAGCGAACTACTTCTACATACTGCACAATGGTTGTGCACACACAATGAAGTCAATTTTATTTTTTGTTTCGCCATTAGGACTTCGCCACGTATACTTACGTTAAGCCCGTTTTCTGAATAAGTTATTCACAATCCGTAAATTTTTACGTTCTGCAAAATCTACTTATAACTCCCCTCAGGCATTTCTAGAGCTAATGCTACATTCCGCAACTGCATAGTCTCCGGCCTGTTTCTTGCCTACTTTGTCTATAAAGTTGCCCATAAGAATCGTATACTGTGTCTTTATCGATAGCTGACACTACGTCTTCATAAAAACGTTCAACCAAATGATCATCATGGCTCGATGTAGGCGGGCAGGCCTGTACCACCTTCATCTTGTACCTTTTTTTAAACTTAATTATCACACTTGCCACCCTCTCACTGATGGTATAGTATTCTTTTATGTTGCCAACAATATTCTTGTGCATGATAAATCCCACTCGTAGTTCTTTTATGTCAACTAATCCACGGTAGCATAGGACGTGTCCATTTTTCAGCACTGCATAAGCCTCACGTGAACTCCTAACTTCGCAGAGCCCTATTTCATTCCAGTTAACATCTTCTGATTCCTCAAATAGCGCAGCTAGACTAGCCTCACTAGTTATCGTTCTAGTGTTGAAGGTGGCCATGTTCAGATTCTAATGGCGGCCTGTCCGTACACAGGGATTCTTAGCAGGGATTTTTAGGTCTCAACACCACCTTGAACAGTTGCTTGATTCGCAGCAGCTGGGGACTGAGGGCCAGGAGTCAATTGCTGTAATTATGGGAGGTTGTGGCCAGGTACTGCACCAGGGTGGCCAATCCTGCTTTAGTGAGGGAGCGCATTACTGAAAGATTCTCGCCAGTGAGGCCGCAACCCAGACCTCTTTTGTTTTCTTCTTTTTTCACCATTCCTTCCTCACGTATTTCAAGTATATATACAATTTGCAATGGTTCGACATCTCTATTGGAACTGAATTTTTCATGGCATGCTTGGCTGCTGCGCTATCTCTAATTAGATTGCACTTTATTAGCAATGTAAAAAAACCACCTGACCCCTATAAGCGCCCAACTTCACCTGGCTCGTAGCTTGTCTGATATTTTTTCCTAATTGTTTGAAAATGTAACTTCCCTATAAAAAACACCCTGTCTGGTTTCGAATTTCTGACCTTGCGAGCTTATGCCAGATTAGTGCCTTGAAAGACCCTCCTTCTCACGCGTTTGATTTCTCCCAACTTCTTCCTGTTTCGCTCGGCATGGATATTGTTGGTTTCAGTGTCCGAAATGTCGAAGTGTCCGCAATATCGAGTGGTCGCACCACTACTTTGCCGTTTCCCGCAAACTGAAGAGTTGCATACACATGTTTTGTGACTAATTGGCTACTTCCATATGATTCTTACGTTGGGCGCATACGTCGCAGGCAGTTGTAGTGAATGAAAATTTAACGCGAAAAGTTTCAAGCTTCTGAAGAATAGACAGGTGCTGCCTTTAGGCTGTATCCATTTTTCTGGCGTTTTGGGGTAGTAAGTAAAAAAAAGACAATGGTAAATAGAAATATAAGAAGACAGTGGCCCTCAGATGGTAGTCAGCTATACGTATTAGTAATTACGTCAACAGTTAGCCTAATAAAGTAAAATAAAGGAGGGAAGGTAAGGAGCGAATTGGTGGCCAATACAAGATCCCAAATGCAATTTCAGTTTTAAGCTGACATATTGGGCTTTGACTCCAGCGGCCTACAACAAATGGCTGTGGCCCACAAATTTCAGTGAGACTTATATAAGAAAGAAAAAAACAAAGGCTGAGAAGGCTCCCTCACCGTACATTTCATCTTACATTTTCTTCTTTGCTCACAAGCTGCTCATGGTGAATTGCTAAGGTCACAAGTAATAGAAAGGTAATTATTCCTCATTACTTTATTTTGTCGTTGCATGTATTTAGACGGTGGCGTTCCAGACACTGCGATCAGACTCAACTCCGTCTTTAAGGTATGAGGCAAAAATACTTGTTCATTTAACTGCGTTCGGAAGCGTTCTGCTGTCACTTGAGCGTCCCCGCGTCCATCGCTAGCGCTCTTCTTCTTTCTCGTTTCCTTGTCCCAGCCCAGAAGGTGAAAAATAATCAACATTCCGGGACGCGCAAAGGTAAACACATAGTTCAAGTGGGTACAGTCTTTGTATCGGCCTGATCGCAAGGTGACCGCCTTGCAACTTGATCTTGCAAGAACGAATGAGACCGTCTGCACTGCGGTACACTTCCGTGACCCTTGCAAGCTTCCATAGCTGGCGTGGCGTGTTGTCCGCATGCACGAGAACGATGTCCCCTTGCTTCAATGCTGTATTTGATTTCGTGTCGGCAAAGTGTGCAGAACGTAATTGCAACAGGTATTCTTTTTGCCAACGCTTCCAAAAACTTTCAACCAGCAGCTTCCTGTAGTTGTGTCTGCGTATGGCGTCTGATCGTTTGGAATTACTGTTGACTTCGTCAGCGGTGGCATACGGTATGGAAGTCAATCTTCGTCCAAGGAGAAGTTCGGCTGGCGTCAAAGTGCAAGGTTTTCCTGCATCTGTCTCGATGAAAGTCAGAGACCTAGAGTTTACGATTGCTTCGACCTCCGCCAGCACTGTCGATATTTCTTCGTAGTTCAGACGAGCTTTGCCGATAACTTTTCGCAGCGGAAGCTTCACTGATCGTACAAGGCGCTCCCACCATCCACCCTACCAAGGAGCATTTGGTGCTATAAACTTCCACGAAATGCCGTTGGTGCTGAGGTGACCAGCGACGTCCTCTTCAGAGAACATTCGATTTAGCCGCTTTATGTCTGCCGATGTCTTGTGACAGCTTCGTGCGTTGTCAGAATAGATCACCCTAGGTAATCCTCTCCGAGCTGCAAATCGTCGTAGGCACAGCAGGAAAGCCTCGGATGTCATTTCCGAGACAAGCTCGAGATGCACGGCTCTAGATACGGCGCACGTGAAAAGTGCAACGTAGCACTTCGTGTCCCCTTTCTCCGTGCGTGCATACAGAGGGCCCGCGAAGTCAACTCCTACAAATTCGAACGGGTTCGTTGATGTCACTCGATCACTTGTTAAAGGAGCAGTCTCAGCAGTCCCTGGGCCCGCACTGAAACGCTTGCATATAATGCAGCCATGCAGCACTCTTTTTACCAAAGAGCGAGCTCGACAAATCCAGTAGCGCTCCCGAAGCTTCGTAAGTGTATCTCTAACTCCTCCATGTAAGACTTGAAGATGGCCTCTGTTTGCCAAAAGTGTCGAAAAGTGGTGGCTTGATGGCACTATGATTGAGTGCTTGACATCTTGTGTGGAATGCATGAGAAACAAACGGCCTCCAACCCGAAGAATTCCGTCTTTGTCTATGTAAGGGCGTGGTTCAGCGATTCGAGATGTAGACTCGACTGGTTGGCCGTTGGTCAAAGTGGTGAGTTCTTCAAGAAAGCCTTGCTCTTGTGTACACCTTATCCAATACTGTTGAGCGTTCAGGATTTCTGTTGCCACGAGATGTCCTGTATGATTACTTCTTTTTCTGCATCGGTCAGTAAATCTGAAAATCCACGCAGTGACTCTGAGTAGCTGTTGAATATCAATTATCGGAACTGAGAAGCGTGTCATTAGTGCGACGTGGACTGTTGTAACTTCACCTTGGGTGGCTTCCACTATGTCTAGTTCACAGAACTGTAGCGGCCATTCACACATCGGTTTAGTTAGCCACTCGGGACCATGCCACCATTTTGAGCTGCACAGCAGTCTTTCAAGCGTCGCGCCACGTGTGAGTAGGTAAGCCGGGTTGTCCGTTCCTGGACAGTATCTCCACTTTGATGGATCTGTAGTGCACCTAATTTCATTGACTCTGTTGGCTATGAACTGTTTCCACTTTTTTACGTCACCTTTTATCCATGACAACACAATGGCGGAATCTGTCCACATCATGTAGTCAACTTGAACATTCCTCAAAGCCCTTTTCACGTATGCCAACATTCTTGAGCCGATTAAGGCAGCCAGCAGCTCCAATCGCGGCAGCGTTGCCTCCTTAATGGGTGCTACACGGGACTTCGCAATCAACAGTATCGGCTCCTCAGGACTTGATACGACGTATATCACTGTTCCGTATGCCGCTGGACTGGCATCGCAGAAAACATGTACTTGAAGCACATTGGTCTTCCTTGCTCCGCCGCCCAGATAGCGAGGAACGACGACGTCTTGCAGTTGCGGCAGCTGGATGACCCAATCATTCCATTCTTTTTGCAGGTCATTGGGTAGTACTTCATTCCAGCCAATTCCTCGTATCCACAGTCTCTGAAACAATATTCGTATGGCAATAGTATATGGTCCTACAAATCCCAACGGGTCAAATATTCTTGATGCTGCCTGCAACACAAATCGTTTTGTATCCATCTGTGCTGTCAAAAACCGGAGTAGATTTTCAACCGAAAAGTTGAATTCATCCTTTGCAGGATTCCAAACCAAACCCCGGACCTTGACCGACGTTTCGTGAAGAACGACCATCTCATTACTAATAGATTCCACTCTATTTTCAAGCGCGCGCATCAAATTTGCTGAATTTGTTGTCCATTTTCGCAATGTCATGCCGGCCAACTTCATAATTGTGCGCGCTTCTCGGCATAGTTTAGCGGCTTCCTCTTCTGTGTCGGCACCAGTGACTAAGTCATCCGCGTAAAACGACTCGGCAAGAGTTTGCGCTGTTTGTGCCATGACAGCCGGTGCTCTTTTCACGGGGTAGAGAATAGTAGCTGTGAGCAAAAATGGGCTACATGTAGCTCCAAAAGGCACTCGTGTCATCCTCCACTCTTGCAGCTTGCCCTTGGATAAATCTCCTTCTGCAAACCAGAGAAAGCGAAAAGCGTCTCTGTCATCCTCCCGAATCGCAATTTGAAAGAATACCTTTTCTATGTCCACGATAACTTCCACTGGGTGTGTTCTGAAGCGTAGCAGAATTTGCACGAGGTCTTGGTATAAGTTGTCACCCTTTTGAAGGCAGTCATTAAGGGACTTGCATCCTTTGGCATGTGACGAAGCGTCAAACACCACCCTCATTTTCGTCGTCAGTGCTTCTTCACGCATGACTTCCTTGTGCGGCATGTATTATAATTTCGTCACCTCTGCAGGTACGTCACTGACTACTTCAGCGTGTCCTGCCCTCAAGTACTCCCTTATGGTACGGTCATACGTTTCGAGCAGTCCTTTTCTGGAGTCGAGACGGTTGACAAGCTTGTCCAGTCGAGTAACGCCTACTTGCCTGTTGCTTGGAAGCTCGAAATTATCCTTCCAAGGGAGGGCCACTTCATATCTTCCGTTTATAAAGCTAATCGTTTGCTCAAAATGCCTCATGGTGTTGCTCATTTCAGGTGGCTTGTTTATCGTGTCCGTAATTCCTATGTTTTCAAGTTCCCAAAAGGAGCGCGAAATCTCGTCGGAATCGGTAGCTTGGGCTTTTAGCACGCACACCATCATTTGTGAAGTAGTTGGGCGGGACACCAAGCGCGATGTGCTTCCCTGGAAGGTCCATTCAAGCTTGGAGTTCAGTGCGATCAATGATTCGTTGCCTTGGCACCGTGAAACTTTGCCGGTCAACACTTTCCACATCTGATCGGACCCGATAAGTACGCTGATGCCACTCTATATAGTTATGATAGATGGATGTTGGAGCTCATCGGCAACATCGTTTCCCAGCTTCTTGAAAGACGCAACGAAGGCTACGTCCATTGCAGTCTCTGCGATGTCTTGGCAGATGCTTGGGATCTCTATTGCAGTTAAGACTATTTCTGCGTCGGAAAACAGGCTTCGCAGTCGTAGTTCTACTATGCGACGCCTCTTAGCCTCTTGGTCCGAAGTATTGAACGCTATTCGAGCTGCTCCCACGCTTTTCAGCTTGATGTGCTTGGACAGATCTTCAGTTAAGAAAGTCCTCTGACTGCCACCATTGAAAACGCCTCGTATGTAGCGGCAGGTGTCATCATTCATGGCCCATGCTCTGAAAGTCTGAAGAAAAACGGAAGTGGTAGAGTTTTCCTTGACGGGTCTTCTTCCAAGTGATGCACAGACTGTCGTAGTTTTTTCGTAGTTTTTGTTAGCATAGTCTGACTTTCGCGAACACCTATCGGGATCGCACATGCTTGTAGCGTGTCGAGCTTGGCATCTGGAGTAGGAAATCCTGTTTTTGCAGTCCCGTGCCCGATATCCTTTGGTGGTGCAGCGGAAACACCTTTTGTCGTTGGAAAGCAGTTCCTTCTTCTGCGTCAGTGACAAGTCAGCTGTGCAGGCTTCCGATCCGTGATGGCTGGACAAGCAGAATACGCAGTTGTCGTTGTCCTTTTTTTCTCGTACCGAGTTGCTGTGAAGCACAGATGACGTCGCTTTCCCACGCCGAGAGTACGTCGACTGACTGGCCACGGGGAGTGTTCCATGTTCTCCTCCTTTGGCATCCTTAAAATCACTCTTCTCCAGGCTTTCCAGCTCGATACACACGAAGTTGAGCACACGGTCCAGTCCCACGGGTGTAGCTTCAGCTCTCGAGTCATATGCCAACTGGACGGCACATGATCGATGATACTGCATGACTATATCCCGTGGAAAAGCACGCAGTAGGATGTCGCAGAGCATTGACGAAAATGACGGCTTGTGCACACCCAAAGTCTCTAAGCCTTGGATATCCACGAGAACTTGGTCGTACAAGCTGCGTGGCGCTTTGGTGTCAGTCGATGAACGGACAGGGCTTAACATTCGTAGCTTGGCAAAATATTCTTGCTCCAGGCGCGTCTTGTCCCCAAATCGCTTCTGTAGCATTTTGATGGCGTCACTGTAGCAACTTTCTGTCGTCGGAAGGCCCGCAATTACTGATGCAGCGTCTCGTTTAAGATACAGTCGCAGGTAATGAAACTTCTCTGTGGCAGTGATGCGATTGTTACTATGAACAATTTGGTAACATTGTTCCCAAAATTCGGTCCACTTGCATAGGTCTCCCAAAAAAGGAGCTATTGTCAGTTTAGGCAGTTTAACTCCAGTTCCATATGATGGTGCTACGACTGTCTGGGCAACTGTTTCTTGAGTTCCGGTCGATGTCCTTAGCATGCGATCTTTCTCGCTGAGAATCTCAGCGAGAATGCGCGTAGCAACGTCCTCGTATTGTAAGACAGCGTTATACTCGACCTCGAACTCCTCGTCAGGTATATGCGGCTCAATCTCGTTTTCAGGTTTTTAAGGCTCTTTGTTATTAGCCTTCAGCCTCTCATATATGGAGTTGAGCTGGTCATAGGAGGCAGAGTCGTTAGCGAGGAGCTCACTTGCCTCGTTTATTATCCTCGTGTTTTGTGCTCGCCGCGACGTCCGCTTCGACTTCAGTCGCTCCATGCCGCTGCAGTTGGCTGGTAGCCGTCCGTAGGGTCCTGGTTTTCAATCCCGTTTCTTCGGCACAAATTTTAAGACGATGGCGTTCCAGACGCTGTGATCAGACTCAACTTCGTCTTTAAGGTATGAGGTAAAAATAATTGTTTATTTAACTGCGTTCGGAAGCGTTCTGCTGTAACTTGAGCGTCCCCGCGTCCCTCGCTCGCGCTCTTCTTCTTTCTCGTTTTCTTGTCCCAGCCCAGAACGTGAAAAATAATCAACACATGTGTTAGTCATGAATGTGAGCTCCTTTCGCAAAACAAAATGGGACACGACAACTCACAAGCCAATGCCACCTGGTAAGGTCTGATATTTTTTGTTTTTTTTTCTTTCAAAGTATTATGCGACAAGCCAAGCAAAAATGCGATCTAGCCAATCAGAAAGCATCTATCACTTGCGTGCACCTAGGACAGTCCCTGCCTCGTTAAAAGAAAACACTGTGACTGCACTACCTCTACTGCTCCCATGCGAAATGTACTGGTAAGCAGAACACGAAATGATTTAACACCTCTACGGAAGGATCCAATATCGGTTTATAGAGGCATAGTCACTCGCAAACCATGTCTAAACATGAAACATGTTTCAAAAGATTATGAGAAAATCAAGCGAAATAAAGCTTTTATTTTGTGTTGTGTGCATCTACCCTTGAGGGTCAGAAACAGAAAAAGAATGATTGCTATTGATACTACGCTTCCAAGACGCAAACCAAAAGCAAGTACCACACAGCAAATCGAAACTCGCCCTCAACAAGTATTTTAATGGCATCTGAAAGTAGTGCAGCGCACTAGGTTATCAAACGTTCTTCACAGCAACACCTTTAGTCTCCACCATTCCAAACCCTTATCTACTTAAATGCATGCACACAACCTACAAAGGTAAGCAGCGTCTATACCAAACCATCAAGCGCAGTGCAATAGGTACTAGAGAGATAAAAGGCGATAGTTGTGCTGCACAAAGGGGAAAAACCCTACGTATCCATCTTTGCACGTCGTATCAAATCAACTTCTATCGTCCTACACATATTAAAAATGTATATGAAAACTGAGGAGTGGGGATTCGGCTTCAAACCTTCATCTCCCAGATTAAAACGAGGCATCGCCACTAGGCGAGGAAGCCAGGTGGTCGCCAGCCATCCTGCGCTAATTTATATAGCCACAACCTCCGGTCTGGCCCGCTGTCCGCGGCGCCACGTGAACCCGAATGATGCGCTCCCCTCGGCACTGGCTGACTGGGCCACCGCGGCTGACGCAAGGTGCCGTATGCCGGCCCATTAGAGTTTCTCAAAATTAACTAGAGGGCACTCTGGCGCTGCGATAGTTCAGCGGCCATGGGAATGATGGGCAGTACACACATTTGCATAGTCTTCATACTTGCGGGTGGTGAATCGTACTTGCGGCTTCGTTTATTGCCGGTTACAGTTTTGTTTCGAAAAAAAGAACGAACCCTTTTGAACTTAGTGACTTGATTCCATATGGTAAGTTTAAAAGAATAAGGTTGTGAAGCTCAAACGGTGAACATTTGCTAATTTATGTTTTCGGGAAAAAACAACTCTAAGCCACACAAACACACACGAAGCCAAAAGCAGGCCAGAAGTACTAATATTAGACAAATGTATGTAATACCCATGCATCATTCTCATGCTCGCTGAAGCGCCATGCATTGCAGCTCCCATAGACACTAGCGCCAGAGTTCCCTCTAGTAAGTATTGTGGCAAACTCTAAGGCCGGCCCTACGACCGATGACAGCGACGACGATGGTGATGATGCGCATGAAGACTTGGGACCCGCGTCTGATGAGGAAGAAGAGGTGCCAGGTGCTTGGAGTACGGGAGCACTAAGAACTGCCGCGGCTGCCTCGGCAGCCGCACTGGCCGCATTGTGTGCGTCTTAAGTGGCTGTGGATGAGTCCCTGTCTCCGGGCACTTTCATAGTGTAGAGGTCCCAGGAACGCGGTCGACCGGGCCGGTGTGACCTGCGCACCAGTTAAGCAGGTCACACATTCCCAGTGTCGTATAGACATCGTGCCTTCCCTTTTATTATTGTACTCCCGGATGAAATACTCAATCTGTTCCTGTTTGAGTCGGCAGAGACATAACCATCTTTACTTAACCAAACGATACATCGAAAGTCATTTTTCTTGGGTGCACTGACGTGATTACCGTGGCGAAACCAGCCACTCACTGAACAGGATGCGGTTGCTTGAAGAAAAATGAAAGGGCGCAATATTAAATTTATTGTGTATTTAGAAAGGTTTTTATTATACTATATATGAAATACATGTTTTCATTCAACAACACACACACACACACACAGATATATATATATATATATATATTAATGAGCTATAACAGACAGTAATGCCAAGGAATGTACAGGGGAAGTTATTAGAACCAATGGAATGTAAATAAGAAGAAAGAAAAGTGGATGAAAAAATTACCAACTGTGAGCAGTTGGTAATTTATATATATATATATATATACAAGTTCGCAATGCTTAACACGAGAGAACGCACTACTTGTTTTCATCCGTTTAAAACTGGTGCAATATATGGTAGAACTTTGACTTATTCTGCAATTAATTTTCACCGTTTTGGTTGCACAGTTCTGGTACTCCTCAAGTTGAAACAGCTTGGCTGAATCCAAAGCTTTAATTTGTATCAATTCTACTCGCATTCTTGCTGCCTACATTAATGCGCACATGCACCAAAGCACGCACATACAGACCCATAGGCACACACACGCACTAAAGTGGTCGAAGTAAATGAAATTCGGCAAGGAAACTGCAGTCTACGCCTGAAGTGTCATTAGAAAGTAATCACGCATGTTGTTCGGGAACGTATTAGCAACCTTTTGTGCCTTTAGTAAATACGTATATGGTCGATACTGGACAAAAGCTATCAAATAAAACAGTAAAGTGATTTAAAGGCTAATTTAGTGCCCCATGCTCCGACTGCGGCTGGACTGCGGTGTTGTACGCGGTGTTGTACGCCTCCGACTGTGGTGTTGTACGCGAATGTGACAAACGGAAGAACAAGATCTCCACTGCAATGGTCTGACGCAATCTACATCGGCAACGTGTCACCCAGAGTTCGGTCAAATTGTTCCGTTAATCGTTTCGTCAGCAGGTGATATGCGGTAGTGGTGCGATGAATATTTCTGCATTCAGATATGAGTGATTGCAACACGTTTGACCGAAATGCATGACACAGATCACTGAGCAGTTCATGAGGGGCGACTTGGCGGCGAACAAAGCTGCGTGGAATAAACGAGGCAACGTCCATTTGCTGTTACGGCAGTAAATGCAGTGGTTTTGGCACATCTTGCCGAATAATTCATGGCTACGACAATCCAGCGGTTGCCAATGCCAGTGCATGGGAGAGGCCCGTACAAATCATTGCCAACACGATTGAATGGGTGGGCTGGGCAGGGAAGCGGTTGGAGAAGTACTGTGGAGAGGTGCGAGCCTGGTTTGCAACGACGATAGTTATAGCGCGAGCACAAAACGACGACACAGAGACAAGAAGGACACGAAAGACACGAGCACTCGTGTCTTTCGTGTCCTTCTTGTCTCTGTGTCGTCGTTTTGTTCTCGCGCTATAACTATCGTCATGCCATACCAACTAGCCCAAGCTGCCACACTTCTAGGTTTGCAACGTTGGCAGGCGAGGCAAGAGCGGACGTATTTGGAGACGAAGCTATTCATGCCGCGCCAATAAGAGCATAGACGAAGGCGCATGTACCTCTTGAACACGCCGCCGTAACCGCACTCTTTGTCATTGTGAAAGGGGAGCATAAATCCCGACGAAGATGCCGGGGCACGAGTGACCATGTGCGGCTATCGTTGTGGTAGTTACGGCGGTATAAAAGACCGTTGCGGATATAATTCTGCGCCTGGTGGTTTAGTGCTTATAGAGCACGTGCGGTCAGGGGGCTTGACAAAAAGTTCCGAATTGTGGTTATTCATGTTTCAAATTGTTTCTCCGAGGATATATCCAAGATGTAAAGTGGCGAAATATTGTCATTGTGACTAGATACGTACACGTCTGAAATGAGTTTAAAGCGTGACAGGGCGTCAGCATCAGAGTGTAGGCGGTCAGAACGATATACGATGCGGATATCCTATTTCTGTAGTCCGAGGGTGTACCTAGCGAGGCGACCTGCATGCTCCTTGAGGCTTGACAACAAACACAGTGTGGTGCTCTGTTACGATGCCGAAATGACAACCATAAAGATAGGGCGAAATTTCTGAAGAGCCCATATCATGGCCAGGCACTGTTTCTTGGTTGCAATGTAATTGTTTTGAGGTTTTCTGAGTGCAAGACTTACATATGCAACCACGTACTCCGCGTTGCATCGTCACGTTGGCGAACACAGCACCAAGGACGACATCACTGGCATCAGTGGGAATTTCTTTGCGTGTGCTCGGATAAAAGTGACGCAAAATCGGTGGAGACGTAAGCAGCCAGAGAAGTGCGGTAAACTCACCGTCACAAGCTTCTGACCAAGTATTCATAGTTTGTTGTCACCTTAGAGGAGTGAATTGATAGGTGCGATGACAGTAGTGAAATTTCGAACGAAGCGTTGAAAACAAGATCATAGGCCAATTAAGGTGCGTAGTGCTATAAGGCCAGTAGGTTTCGGCAACTCGGATACGACACGAAGTTTAGCAGGATCAGGTCCTAGTATAGTTCGTTGGCGAGTGGCAAATAGGCACTTTTTCAAGTTAAGCTTGAGACAGGCGATTTGAAGACCGGTTAAACTTGATGGAATCGGTGAAGGTGGGTCGCGAAACTTCGCGAAAAGACGACAATATCATCTAGATAGCAGAGACAAGTGCGCCACTTCAGGTTGCGTAAGATGCCGTTCATCATGCGTTCAAAGGTGCTGGGCGCGTTACAGAGACCGAATGGCACAACAGTGAAGTCGTACAAACCATCTGGTGTTACAAACGCGGTTTTCGAGCAGTCGTTCTGAGTCGTGGGCAGTTTCCAGTAGCCTGAGTGTAGATCCAAGGAAAAAGAAAAACTTCGCTGCTTGCAAACAGTTGAGTGCCTCGTCAATTCACGGTAACAGGTAGACATCCTTTCGCGTAATCTTGTTAAGCCTGTGATAATCGACGAGAAATTGTGTCGTGCTATCTTTCTTCCAAACAAGGACGACAGGTGATGTCCAGGAACTGTTGGAAGGTTGAATGCTGCCGGGATTAGGCATGGTATTCACCTAGTCATCGTTAACTCACCTTTACCTCGACGATACTCGGTAGAGAAACTGTCGAATGGGCGCATGGCTTTTGGTGTCGATAGTATGCAAAACAGTCATTGTGCAGCAGAGTGCCCTTGCTTTGCAGTGAAAATAGGAAGAGAAATCGTCAAGCAAGCGAAGTTGGTCTCGTTGTGTCATCGTAAGGTCGCTGGCTGTAGTTGGTGGGAAAGATCACGGTAGTGGCTTAGGAGTTGATGTCTCGAGGGTGGCCATATCAGTAGAGCTGTCCATGCGTGGTACCGAATATTGAAGATGATGCCAGTGGCTCGGCTTTGCCGAGGGTGTCCCGGTGGTACAAAATAATTGGCACGAGCGATGAATTTGAGATCTACATCACAGAGGCACCCAAATTGAACTTGAGGATGGAGAGTGGCAATGGCAGTGATAGGCAGCGAACTAGAAATGCAGACGGTCCGAAAAGCATTGAGCCGTCGTTTTCATAATCACAAAAAATGCAGACAAGAGCAGTAGACTGGGCAGGCACAACGGTGTCATCAGAAAGTGTGATTTTGCGAAATGTGTCCTTGTCATTGATGACATCTGTCGAAAATGAAAACAACTCGAGTTTAGCGCGGGCGCAAAAATGATCGAACGTTGTGTATAGAGGAACTTCCCTCGTAATACACTGTAAAAAAAGCGTTGGAAAGACTCACCTTTTCGTTCAAGCGTTGCGTGGTCAGCGCAGCGTTATAAGTGCTAGGGTCCTTAAAATTACTTATGTATTCATTTTCTAGTAAAAGATGCTCATGCAGAATATATGCGTGTTGTTATGATGCCCAATACTTGCACAATAATTGATTAATAATTGACTATTGCACAAGTATGAACGCTAAATCCTGAGCAACATTGGTGGGCGCTGCGGATGGGGTCAGCCATTTCAAGTACCTGGTGCGTTAAGAGTGGACAAACAGAAAATGTACATACAGACAAACAGACCAAGATTTTTGCGTCAAAGGTCCCCAAGAAAGCCTATCGCCTATAAAAATTACTCTGAGGTGGCAGGGAAATTCATAGCGTCCCCAAAATTCGAAGGAATGTTTGCTCTAGACCTCTGGAGCAGTGTTCACTCCGGCTGGCCAGAACAATTGCTGGCACATCCGGAGCACTTTTCACGTTTCTTTCACTCTGGCTAGCCGGAGTAATTGCGTGGTGCCACTGGGGCATTTTTACCGGTCTTTTGCTCTGGCTTGCTGGAGTGATTACGTGGCACCTCCAGAGCAATTTCCATGGGTTTTTCACTCCGGCTTTCCGGATATTCTGCGTGGCACCTCCTGAGTATTTGACGAATGTCGTTACTTCATCGGACGGAATTTCAGTGAGGTGCATCAGCATTTCTTTAAGTGCTGGCTCCTCTATTCATTTATTGTGTACTGATCGGGTCACGCGTCTGTTATATGAAGGAATTCTCAAATGTTATGCAAGCACTGCAGAGTTATAGTGTACTTTTTTCCCACAGAGCTCTAGCTGATAAAATTCAAGAGAGCACTTTAGTCAATATTTTTATTTATTCAGAATAAGCTGCCGTTTGTCATTGATGACTCAGAATTGGAAAAAAGACAAGAAAAAAAACAAACATACAAAAACAGGTCACATGAAGTCCACAGCATTCGAGTTTAAAGTGCAGCGCTTTGAAATGAAGGCCATAATGCTGCATAAGGATGCATGACAAACGAAGAAAGTGTGGCCACCGGGAACAGCTGGTCACCATTTCCTTAGGATCATTCATCAGCTTCATTGATGACGCAAGGGTTCCGCTAATTGCTTACTGCATTATTTAGCGAAAAATTACACATGAGAACCACAAATCATGTGATAGGCACGAACACTGAGAGCACCAAAGTGACGGTTACTCATTAAATCCTATACACTCTGCGAGTACACTAAAACAACTAGCTTCTTCAAACGGCTAAAAAACACAATAAATACAAGACGAACGTTCAATATCTAGAAATAGATCCCATGTACTGCGGTGTCAGACAGCTGCTGCGTGATAGAACACATCCCCGTGACGTGAACAAGTTCAACATGAGCGAAAGTTTCCCATATTTTTCTAAATCTATAGCTCTACTTACACTGAAATATTCGAAAGCTTTTTTTTCAGTAAAATGAGTGAATTTTGGTGCTCTTGAAGACAGCGTGAAGTATTCTCGTCCTGATGATTTTCTAATTTTATCAATGTTATTGCTGATGTAGAGAGGAAGAAGAACAATGTGCCGTAGTGGGCCATCTCTTCAGCCAGAAGCCTCGAGCGTGAGCTGTTGGCCCTAACACTGTGATTCCTGTGCTAGTCGTTGCCGCCCGCTTTCAGCATCGATAGACCTGATGTGCAAGTGCTATTTACACCAATAAACCCCGTTTCAGAACGGTGGAGGTGCGGGGTAAGTCAACCTGGAACTCCGCAACAGGAAACTACCTGCCCACCCAGAAATGACTCACGAAAATACCCAAGAAGGTACGACCCAGCCTCCGATGATCATCGTGCCCACTGCACTACGCGTGCGTGACACACCTTTTTTTTCGACGGTACCGATGAACAAGACGTTGAAGATTGCCTGTCAACCTTCGAAAAGGTAGGCGCGAGAAAACAAGTGGGACGACCCTTCGAAGCTGCAATATGTGCCCTTCTACCTGAAAGAGGTAGCGAGTCTCCTTTTCAACAACCACCACTCGGAATTCACCACTTGGGGTGTTTCAAGCTATGCATTGCCGATGTGTTCGATCAGCCCGAGGTACACAAGCTCCGTGCCGAACAGCGCCCACGGGGACGCGCATAGCTTCAGGGGGAAGGCTTCACAAGCTGGATCAAGGACGTGCTTGACTTGTGCAAGCGCCTTGACCTCCTCAATGATAGAAGCAGACAAGATCAGACACAACTTGAAGGGGATAGACGACGACGCCTTCCAGATGCTTCTGGCCAAGGGCCCACGGACCATGTCTGAACTCGCCACTCTTTCCCAGAGCTTTGAATAGTTGCGTGAACAACGGGTCATGACACGGCGGCTAGCGGCTACCCATGAAACTGTCGTGGCACTGACATCGGTGTTGTGGAACACGCTGGCGGCGGAAATCAAACGATATGTGCGCGAGGAGGTGGCCCGACAACTTTCGTGCCTGTCGTATCTACCGACAACGGAAACATGAGTGTCTCGCGCACACCACCAGGCAGATAATACAGGAGCAGGTCTCCGAGGCACTGCCGTCCACCTCTGAGACAACACCTGTCACCGCGCCATTGACTTACGCTGCTGTTGCTGCACAACCACCGCGGCCTCTACCCTTGTCGACTTTTCAACTCGTACGAGTATCTGCGACGCCTAGTACACCGCAGTCTTATGGCAACCCCGGGCGTGCAGCTTGCAACCGCCCCATCTGCTACACGTATGGGTACCCAGGCCATGTCGCGCACTTCTGTCGAAGGCGCTTCGCAGCGACCCCGCGGGCGCCAAGATACTCCGACCACTTCTTCATGGCCCCGTACGACGCGCGACGAGACCCACCGGCACAATACGAGCGACTACCAGGTGAACGTGAACCACTACCAGAAGAACGAGACCGTCAACCTGCTCCCGATTACCGACCGTTCCCTTCTCGTCGCTAATCCTCCTTACGCCGCTGTTCTCTGTCACCTCTGCATCGCCGACCAAGACCTGAAAACTCACTACCGTAGCTCCGGAAACACCAGCTGCGTCGTCCTCACAATGTGTAAGTCCTTTCCTGTCCCCCGCCAACGTTCTGGAAGTGTTTGTTGAAGGTTTATGAACTCTCGCTCATGGCTAGTCACCATTCAGAACATTTCGTACCACATCGAGTTTCAAGTGTTGGCTACGTGTTCACATGACGTATTAATCGGATGGTACTTCTTGTCGCACCACCACGCCGTAATTGACTGCGCTCACGATCAGGTGGAACTTTGTGTTTGCTGATGCTCCGTCTGCCGAGACCGACCGACATAGCATTGGGAAGCTTTGTGTGGCCACTGACGTTCCTCCTCTTAGTAACGTCATTGCCACTGTCGACCGCACTGACTTTTATGGCAATACTATTGTGTTCACGCTGTCTGCCATTTTCAGTCGTCGCCATGGCACGTCTCTGCGATATGCCATTCTGTCGCCCAGTGAAGATGCGACTGAAATGGTTGTTTACAATTCCAGATTATGTCCTCTCACCTTACACCATCACGAGACACTTGTTCACGTACATACAGTAGATGGGCGCTCTATCGTACCTACTGAATCCCATGACTCGCATTTTCACTAGCAGTTTGATAAGCGTTCATCGTCATACTTCTCACAAATTAGGCCCTTACAGTTTTATTGTTGCGGCCTGCCTTTGGGAAAAGCGTACCATTATTCTCCTTGACAAAATAGTCTTCGAGTTAACTTGGGGTTGTTCTCGTTTCTAATTTGATTTGCATGCCCACTGTTTTGATACTTGTCGTAGCGAACATTTTTCAAAGTAGTTATTGCATGAATTGCATCAACCTCAAGTACGAAAAAAACGTGCACTACAACGTAACAAAAAATTGCAATGAAGAGTACAAACATCGCACCACTTGCCCAAACTGCACTTTTTATCATATACTGGCAGATATAAGGGGATGTTCACAAGCTTACTTAAAAGTCCGTGCAAACGTCCGGAGGTGATGGAAGGTGATTCATGTTGAGGCGTCATGACGAGTCCACCAGCTTTCCAGGGGTACTCTTTTTCCCTGTTCTGCTCACAAGCCAGCGCTGTTGCTTCTGGTATTCGAGCCCGGTTTCAAGTTTCAAGTTTCAAGTTTATTTCGCGTTTCCTTTTTACAAGAAAAAAAAGAAAACGTAATGGCAAGGAACAAAAGGCTGCAAAACAGCAGCTTGACGAGATTCCTGCCCCCTTGGTTTGGCGACAAAACATAGAGCATATATATATATATATATATATATATATATATATATATATATATATATATATATATATATATATATATATATATATATATATATATATAGGTATGGGATATGGCACAGCGGGAGCGTTGTCAACAAGGATAAATATATTTTTTCCCAACAGTTTCGGGAGGGGTCCTCCCTTCACCAAGGGAGGACCCCTCCCGAAGCTGTCGGGAAATAAATATATTAATCCTTGTTGACAATGCTCCCGTTATGCCATATCCCATACCTTCGCGAAGACTAACTGGCCCATTGAATTATTACTCCAAATATATATATATATATATATATATATATATATATATATATATATATATATATATATAAATTGGCTTGAGCGGACAAACGTGCGAAAACTTTTATTGCTCCTACGTTTCTGCCGGGGTCCGGCCTTCGTCAGGGAATACATTGCAAATGTCAACGTGCTGCTTATATACATTGGGGGCCCCCAACACGTGTCTATTTAATATCAAATGTCACATATATGACAGTGGCACACAAATCAACATGCGAAAGAGTACCATGTGATAATGACAAGACTATATCACGAAATGATAACATACGGTGAAGTCTGCGCAGCGAAAAAAGGCGTTTTTCACAGTCACGAAAGGATCAACATAACAAGGGTGATAATGTACCACGAATGCATTTAACAATATTGCGTTAAAACAACTTGATGAACTAACAAGAAACATAGGTAAACAACCAGCAACAATGCGCTAAAAGAATTAACAAAAACAGATGTAAAGCAACGAGAACAGCAATATGTGGCGATGGTGATTCAAAAAAAAACTTTGGTAAAAGTGAGATACATGGCATTCATGAGAACGAAATATAACAGAATTGTATGCAACAGGCTGAAAACTGATGAAAGCTGCAGACATGTGATAGGGAATTTAGCCTTGTCCGTGACATAGTGATCCCGTTGCTGAACGTGCGCCCAGGAACGTGAGCTTTCCTGCGCTTTCGTTAATGCCGAATGACAGTGCTTTAAATTTGTAGATGAGAAATGATTCGCGTGCTTCCCGTTCATGGTGAGACTTAAAACCAGATTCTAATATGGTTGCTGTTAGGTTATCGAGTGAACGTCCTGTCGCATTCAGGTGCTTAGATAGGGGTAGGTTAGGAAAAGTTGTGACATGCGCCTTGTGGTTATTAAATCGCAGTCTGAATGGTGTCGCTGTGTGGCCTAAGTACTGAAGCTTACAGACTGAGCACTCAAGTAGGTACACATAGTTACTTGTATCGCAATCGTAATCACCATTAATTTTCATTGTGAAATTTGACGCCAAACTGTGGGCTGAAATAGAGGTGGTCATGTGTACGCAAACCTTGCAACGTGGTTTGCCACAAGGGTGGCAACCTGAATAGGCAGGATGAGTTAGTACAGATGAAGTCAGCATATTGTGCAAGTTTCTCGACCGGCGATAGACTACACGTGGCGATTCCGAAAATATGTTTTTGAGACGGTCGCTCTGCATAAGAATGTTGTGGTGCCTTCGTAGGATGTGGTTAACGTTTGGTGCTGATGCGGAATACGTTAATATGAGGTTTGTAGATGGTCGCTGTTGAGCAGGCTTGTTGGAGTGGAGGAGCACGCTCCTGTCCACTTCATTAGCACGTTTAATGGCATCGTCAATTATCTTAGGCGGGTACTTTTGTCTTCTTAGTGCATCACTGAGCTTGTCACAATTATCCCTGACGTCAGATTGTGCGGAGCACCTTTTAAAACGGAGCGCCTGGCTGTATGGTATGCTTGTCTTGTTGTGTCTTACGTGGCTACTTTCAAAATGAAAGTAGCGGTGTCTATCAGTCGACTTTCTGTAAAGCTTTGTCGTTAGTTTATCACCTGATATGCATACCGTGACGTCCAGAAAGTTTATGTTTGATGCTGAGTAGGCGAGCGAGAAGGAGATTGATGGATGAAAATTGTTAAAGCTTTCTACAAAAGACAAAAGTTCAGTTTCCCCGTGATGCCATATCAAAAAGATATCGTCAATAAAGCGCTTATAGTATAACGGTTTTAGGGCGCACGTGGCAAGAAACCTGTCCTCCAATGTGCCCATGAATATATTGGCGTAATTCGGTCCTATCTTCGTGCCCATCGAGGTGCCACTCGTCTGTACATAGTGAGTTTGATTAAATTCGAAGTTATTTAGTTGCAGAATTAGTTTTAAAAGAGAGGCTAGAGTTGAGCTGTCAATAGGTTTGTCTAGCGAAGATTCGTCATATGCACGTATTACGGACTGAATGCCGTCGTCATGCGGGATATTCGTGTATAGAGAAGCTACGTCTAGAGTGACTCGTAGCGCTTTGTCGGGGACGTGAAGATCAGCAATGTCACTCAAGAAATGGTTAGTGTCTCGAAGATACGAGGGAAAGGAGGCGGGAATTACTCTGATAAGAGGGTCAATGTAGCCGGAAAGAGATTCAGTAACCGTACCAATAGCCGAAAATATTGGACGACCAAAATTGTAGCCTGTTGCATACAATTCTGTTATATTTCGTTCTCATGAATGCCATGTATCTCACTTTTACCAAAGTTTTTTTTTTGAATCACCATCGCCACATATTGCTGTTCTCGTTGCTTTACATCTGTTTTTTGTTAATTCTTTTAGCGCATTGTTGCTGGTTGTTTACTTATGTTTCTTGTTAGTTCATCAAGTTGTTTTAACGCAATATTGTTAAATGCATTCGTGGTACATTATCACCCTTGTTATGTTGATCCTTTCCGTGACTGTGAAAAACGCCCTTTTTTGCTGCGCAGACTTCACCGTATGTTATCATTTCGTGATATAGTCTTGCCATTATCACATCGTGCTCTTTCGCATGTTGATTTGTGTGCCACTGTCATATATGTGACATTTGATATTAAATAGACACGTGTTGGGGGCCCCCAATGTATATAAGCAGCACGTTGACATTTGCGATGTATTCCCTGATGAAGGCCGGACCCCGGCCGAAACGTAGGAGCAATAAAAGTTTTCGCACGTTTGTCCGCTCAAGCCAATTTCTATTCATCACTGAATTCACAGAAGACACTCGCTGTATGTATATATATATATATATATATATATATATATATATATACAGAGAGAGAGAGAAAAAAATACATCTTCACACGCTTCTATGTTAACAATATTCATATATATATACAACGTCTGAACACTTTCCCATTTATACATTAACACAAAATATCCACATCTATTCACAAACAGTTCTCATACATACATGCGATTCAGCATAAAAAAGAGAAAAAAACATTAATATGAGATGAGCAATTATTGTTTATATAATTGTACTCTTATTTACTAGGTTTGATTTTAACGCGTTTATATAAGAGTGCTCCACTCGGTTTTTGTGGAATACAACACATATAATACCCAAGGCACTTGGTACTGCAACCGACATGAGCCGTAAATTGTTCTTGAAAATTTCAAAAGCCAATGACTTCGTTTTCTGAATTCATATAATGGTTCCTATGATACAAATAGGTTACGAAAGTATAAAAATATTGCAATATTGCACCGGAAATATCTCTTTATTTCAAAACAAGGTTATATTCATTAAAGTGTTGTTCGTAAGAGAGAAATTAAAAGACGTGTTTTCTTTTCAGGGAGAAGGTTAACAGGACGGCGAATATTTTCAGTTATACTTAAGTGGTCGGGAAAACTTGACTCCTGTTGGCCCGTATCCTCCCCCCCCCCAAAAAAAAACTACATTCACAGCCATAACCGCGGGACTTAAACGAAAAAAAATGCTGCAGTGTGGTAGGTACTCTCTTCCCTTAACATCACAGAAAATATGGCTAGTTAGTCGAGACGGTGTCACCTCTTTTCTCTCTTAGTTTCATAATCATGCCGCTCCGTCGAATGTTGTGTGGTGTGGTCAAATTGGTTGCAGAAATGAGCGCTTGACCCCCCCCCCCTTCCCACTATTTTACCGAAATGTCGGGCGTCCTAAAATCCTTCTGAACGGCGTTTAACGCAAAAATATGGACAAAAAAGAAAAGAGCACAGACTCCGCCTGTCTGTGCTCTCTTCCTTCTTGTCCATTTTTTCCCGCAAGACACCGTCCACATTGGAATACTAACTCGCCCAATGCTCGGTTCTTTTGAGCCCTACAACCCGTTTTGCCAAGTTACCCAACCATCCCTTCTTTACGCATTGCTCACCACTGGTCCCCCATCAGTTACTTTCTATTTTTCTCTGTCTTGTCCAAAAAGCAGGACGACCCCCGAAGGGCTTAATATTTCAGATATAACTTGAACAATAAAAAATTACCAAAATGAGTCCGTGTATTCGTTCTAAAAGTCTGCAACAAACTAATTGCCCTAGCTCAATTCACTACCTGTATAACGAATCAACGCAGATTTCAGTTATTCACGTCTTATTAGTACAGTTTACATGATAGAACAAAATAATTGATACGCAGTGGTTTACCTTGGTCTGGCGTTTGTTAATATGGAAAGCGGACATATATTACCGCTTATGTATGATGACAATATTAAAAAAATTTTAACCTGTTAGGTTTATTTAAAACAATTATCAAGTTTTAGAGAATCAACACACAGCCATTACGTTTTCTAATATTGCATATTTAATCAGCACTCCAAATATTATAGTGGTGTTATTAAAATTACCAAAGTTATATAAAAAAGACTGGTGGGCCAAACAACGCACTATCAAAATTTTCGCTGACGTTTGCCGACGTCCTGTAAAATTAGCCTATTATTATAACTTCTTTGCTCATCAGCCCAACATTACCTATCTTAGCCCTACGTTGCAAGAATAGCACAGGTGATTCAAGAAGAGCTCACTCACCAGCTTTGCGCAGCACCAGCAACCTCCGGGTTGCTCAACACTCGCGAGATCACAAAGTGTCGTTCAATGCCCACAACCATCACACGATTAAGGTTCCCACAACTCCCTTCTGTCGATAACAACTTTCATTGTCACTTGTAGTCACCTGTAATATCCAGCAAGTGCACAAAACGATTTCTTTTTCCCAAACGTGGTCAAAGGCTTCTCACAATGCTCACTGCACTGGGTTGGTCTGCGTCATGTTGGTTTGTGGGGAACGACGGCCGCCCGGTGGCGAGTCTGCCTGTGTCACTCCTCCGAGCCAATGAAAGCCGATGAGCGATGTGACGGAGAAATTGCGGAGCATCCACCGGAGTATTTGCGAAGCAACCACCGGAGCGTAATCAGGGAATTGGCCCCGCTTTCCTCCGGTTTCATTCGTCCGTCACCCACCGGAGGAAAGTGGTGGACAACGAATGTCTGTGCTTCGGTACAACCAGGCTTGAGTGAGGTCAACAGAGCAGAGCGAAAGCATCATCTTCCAAAGTCTCCCTGCTGGCTATATTTTTGTTTACGGTGTATTACGTCGTTAGCACAATATGGAAACATGATGAATTCGATAACACAAAGAATGTTCTCGATCACGACTCGGGTATGGCAGGCACAGGATGGCTCGACGGTCTGCGCATTGGTTGTGCGAAGGGATAGTTTAGAAACAGGCATCGTGACGTTTCCAATATGACGGCAAATGCGGGCATCAATCATTGAAAAACAGTGCCAGTGTTGACAAAGAATTGTGTCCGCGTTCCTTCTATAGCGACTTCAACAATGTTTTGGGGAAAAATTTCAAACCTTATGCATTTTGCCGGAATTGTAGTCCTTGCCTCTTGAACTGCACTGCTTAGCTTTCCCGGCTCACAGGACTCCGCCGTCGGTGCAAGGAGTAAAGGGAGTGGCAGTGAGGGAAGGCGAGCTGTGTGAGGAGGGTGGTGTCCCGGAGGTAGGAGCAGATTCGTAGTCTTCGGAATTACTGCCGCGGGGTTGACGTGGTGCATACGTGACCCATGGTAGATGCACATTGTTGGAGATGGTTGGTACACGACAGCCACAGTCACGGGCAGCTTGTCTAACAAGGCCACAACGAAAACAGATAAGACGGTTGTCTTCCATGTGCCAAGGGTCCTCGGCTCGTGCGTCCTGCACGATTGGTCGGGTGGGTGGTGATACTGGCGGGTTAATAGATAGAAGATGTGGGCAGTAACCTTGCAGCACAGGCCTGGAAGTGACTGCAGCGTATGTCAGGGGAGCAGCAGTCGGAGCCTGATGGAGTGACGGCATGACTTCTTCGGTGACCTGGTCCCTAGCTGATGATGTCATGGAGAGCGGGCGCTAACGGGGAGTTCGACTAGTCGTGAACAAGTGGCATAAACGAAAGATGGTGAGCGACCTCTTCACGGATGAAATCCTTAATATGTAGCAGCAGACATGAGTTGTCAAAAGCAACAGCCAATCTTGAAATGGAAGTTGCCGGCAGATAAGGGAGGCGGGTGGCTGCACGTTGTTTGCGCAGCTCATCAGAACTTTGGCATATCTGAGAAGTTCCGACACTGTGGACGGGTTCTTTGCCAGCAACATCTGAAAAGCGTCGTCTTCGATCCCTTTCAAGATATGCCTGATCTTATCGGCATCAGTCATTGTGACAACAACGCGATTACATAGGTAACAACGTCTTCAATGTATCTGGTGAATGTTTCATCATTATGCGGCGCACGGGAACACAACCGTTGCTCGGCTCAAAGCTTCCGAACAGCGGGGTGACCGAATACTCCATCAAGTGCATTTTGAAAGCAGCCCATGTCGGAAATTGAGGTAGGTGTTTACGGTGCCAAACGCTGGCTATGCCGCCCAAATAAAATGACAGGTAGTTGAGCTTCGCGACGTCGTCCCAGTGGTTGGTCACGCTTACCCGTTCATATACAGAGAGCCTGTCTTCAACATCCTCCTTTTCTGTACCGCTGAAGATTGGTGAGTCACGTGACACGATGGGTCAGGGTAGACCAAGGTAGGCACCAGGACGGCAGGTTGTTGCTGTGGTTGAGTTAAATGTGTAAATAAATTGTTACTGTACAAATCCTCGTCTCCTCAGTAATTTACGCCATTAAAATTAGTACACCAACCACCTACTTTCGGCGCAGGAATGCATTCGCATTTCCTCACGACCCCCTGCAGGGAGGTGAGAGCATTGGTGTAAATAAAGAAGAAAGAAGGGGCGGCAGGCAGGAGCATGAGCCACAGACGCTGGCTCGCTCAGTTGATCCCTTGACCTTCAACGCAGCCATACGATCGGGCCCGGGTCCCCTTCTTCGTTTCTCACACTTCGTTGTGGGGCCGAAACCCACCCGGTCTTCTGGCCCTCGACTTCGACAATGGATCAGAACAAAGTGTGATGATCCCTGCTCAGAGGCTTCAGGAGCTCATCGAAATCATTGTGGCGAAACACGCCCACCTCGTCACCTTCGACACGGTGAGGACCTCGAGGCGGACTTAACCACAGCAAGCGAATACGAAGATCGGGTCATCTGCGCTAAAGCAAGGGTTCAACGCGCAAACGAGCCGCAGTCGCCAACCCCACCCGCATACGTCGACATCAAAACCACTCCACTCAGTGACGTCATCGCAGGAATATTGCAGCCAACCGCAACCTCACATTTGCCCGGCCTTCCAACTCCTACGACGCCATCCCGCCTCGCACGGCCCAAGCTGCACATACTGAGTTTCTCAGGCGAACAACGCGACAGGCAAGGATTTTGGGACCAGTTTCAAGCCAGTATCCACAACAACGACTGGATTCAGAAAATCGATAAGTTCCAATACTTCATAGCATACCTGACAGGGGCAGCGAAGTCAGCCATTCGAGGCATTCGCCTGACTGAATCGAACTATGGACGTCACCATTCAAACCCTGTCGAACCGCTTCGGCTGTCGCGACATGCCAGTCGACGACCATCTCGACAGTTTCCTGTCAGTCGCACCACTCCGAAGTGCCGTCGACATAACCAAGCTACAAAATCTGCATGATGAAGTCACCTTCCTCACGGACGCCCTAGAAAGTTTCGGAGTATCTCCAGGCGTGTACGCCACGGTGCTGCGGCGTGTTCTTTAAAGGCATTCTCTCCGGACCTCAGTATACTGTATCACCAACGGCAAAAAGAAGCCGTGTTAACTGAGAATGCCACAGCATCGCAGAAAGCCCAGTCACAAGTTGAAGACCTCCTGAGCTTTATCAAAGTACAAGTAGAGGTACAGGATAAAAGCAGTCTCCAGCAACCAATATCAGCTGCAAGCCGGCCTCCCCAGCAAGACTTGCCGATACGTAAGCCACCCTTGTCCTCCGCTGTGGCCTTATCAGATGAACTTCGATCTCCATACTCGATCCCCTGCGTCCTGTGCACCTTTCCCGAACACACTCTTCAGGATTGCTCACAACGTTTTCCTCAGGAAGAGTTGTGAAAGAGGCTTCACGGAGAGAAGCTATGTTTTCGCTGCGGCAAACGCAACCACTTAGCCAACGATTGCCGCACCACCCGAACCCTGCAATGTCGCTGATGCACGGGACGCCATTTAACTTTGTTGTGCGACATTAACAATGTAACAAACCACTCGCAGAGTACCAACAGCGCCTCGGCATAAGATCACGCACCAGGGGTGCACCACTACCCATTCTCGGGCCACAACTTCACTTTTGACTGGCTTCGCGGCCCTTCTCGTAGCGACGTCGCAGCAAGCGGAGACTCCCAGTCAACTACCCTCATGACCCCTGTCATCTTGACGTCGCACCAGACTGCGACTTCGTTTTCGTCCAGTCTGTCGACTGCTCTCGTCTCATCGTCCCAGCAGACCGTGAAATTAACTTCTCAAGGCTTCCCGACTGCAATGCCAGTATCTCGCATCGGACTAACCCAGGCTACGCAGTTCATCACGCACAAGTCTATGGACAACTTACCTCAAACCCATACCCACCATTTGAAGAGTTTCGGGTACACGCTAGAAGAATTTTCGCTGTCCACGCAATCCACGGTGCTTCGGTGCAAGAACTCGTTCAGAAGGTGCGCCATGCAGAGTTTGATGGCTGAGCGAAACCCCGGATGCACCATGCGCAAAAACTACAAGGACCCGGTTTCTTACGGCCTGAACCACAGCTTGCGAAAGCAGTCCCACTTCCCAGATCATGAGGGCGAACGCATAAACTGTCCATCACGCGGCACCATGAACTTCCAGGACATGGCTTGGGAACAACAACACGCGGCACCCTACTACTCTGATTTCATGCTCCTCAAACCCGATCCTGGCGGTAGCGTCTCTACCCAGCTCGAGCAAGTCGATGGTTGGTACGGCGCGGACAGCGCTGCTACAGCTTCACTAAACCGAGAACATGAACCCCACGTCCTTCTATGACGATGCCAAATACCCCAAGGAGATAGCACCTGACGCCAGAGACCTGCGCTGGATGTACGAGTGCTCCACGGCACAGTTCCAGCAGTACTCCATGCGCATTATGCAGGGATCTGGCACAAAGGAGGGCTTTCACCAAGCGGGAACCACCGTGATCTACCAGTCGTCTGGAGACTCCTGCAGTGATGTTTTAAGAACGCCACCATAACTCAGATTGGTGCACCAGAAAACGTCAGCTGTACGTGCGCCATCGCCCGCGATGCCGGGACGGACGCCGACATTCTGCTACCGGCCACAGAGCACGTAGAAAAACCTGCACTGCATCGAACACAACCGAGGTTTCCGCCTTTGGCAGCGTCACTGCCCGACGGAACCAAAATCCCTTGGCATCGACGTCATTCTCGTCGAACGTAGAAGGATCGTCCTCCATTTTGGATTCTCCTTTCAGGTCGGAAGAATCTGCGAGCCAGGTACACGATCAGGACCAACTGACACTCGAAGTGATCAAGCGGAGCACATTCACGCAGCACCTGCAGAGGCTCGACATCAATTGTCAACAACAGCCCAAGCGTAACGAGGATTATCAGGAAGCCTTCCAAATGCACAAGAGCAGTCTAAAGTTAGACTCGTCCTACTACAAGCGACGCAAGGAGCGTAAAAGCTCCCAGTATGACCTGAAGATGGCAAGTAACGTGACGGTGAAATCATATGCACATTACAGTTTGCAGAGACGTGTTCCCCTGCAAGACACACCACCTCGATTAGCTTCACCGTCATTGACAAGGCCCTTTTTCAGCACCGTGTCACACCTCCTGGTAGATTCAGCTAAAGCCTGACATCGACAAGCGCTGACGGATCATCACTGGAAACGCTGCCGAAAGGAGTGCTTGTTGCTTCCACGTTCGGCCCAAAGAGCAGCACTCAAAGCACCACAGCGACTTCAGGTCGGCGACGTTGTCCTGGTGCACGACAACTCACCGCCAATATTGTGGAAGATGGCTCGCGTAACCGTACTGCTTCCCGACCACGACAACATCACACGAGCGTGCCGTCTGAGGTTGGCATCCGGCTCCATGATCGGGCGACCGGTGCAAAAACTGTACCTCATCAAAGCAGGCAGCACTTCATAAGTCTTTGTGACCGCGGGAGTGTGTTGTGAATAAAAGTGAAAGAAGGGGCGGTGCGCACGAGCACTAGCCACGGACGCTGGCTCGCTCAGTTTATCCCTTGACATTCAATGCAGCCAGACGATCTGGTCTGGTTACTCTTCTTCGTTTCTCACAGGCATTATTTTCAACACTCATTTTCATGCGTGCAATTTATGATAACTCCTTTGCGTAAAGTGTACCTATACTGATTGTTTTATACCTTACAGAAGATTTTTTTGCTGGTCAAATATTGCATGGCCAGTTTTTCTATGGAGTGTTCTAAACACAGCAAGTGAAAAGCTTTACAAAAGCTTTATTGATACATTCAATCCTGCTTCTATAAATTCCATAGCCTACAATGCAAGTCATTGGTAAGGCGTGCTGAAGAGAGTCAAAAGAAACGATTAAATTCTGGCAAAAAATGTCCACACTAAAGCTACGTATCTGAAAAGCCTAACTCGTCAATAAACACATGATTCCTCCTAATCTGTTGGGATCTATTATTTCTCTTATTCACCTTTCAGTTTACAATCTTGTCAATATTTGCCTTTACACCCCTATGGAATCTGGCCTCTGCCAGCTGTTGATACTGAGGGCGTATAATATGACCGTGTCAAGCCATTGTATCTCCACAACTCATGAACAAGGGTTTCCGTGTGTGGTTACTTTGTGACGAATTGGCTACTTTTCACCACATCTGCAGAGAAAATTTCAAGTTTGTGCCATGGCTATTATGTGGCTACCTTGAACTGCAATTTTAGTGAATTCAGTAGCTAGTTTATTAACATGCACTGATGAAATACCGAGCAAGCCTAAAGAATACCCTTTTTTGTTGGCTTTTGTGGCGTGTCAGCCGGTGTACACGCATGTCCTGTCTTCACCATCACTCTGATGCTCATCCACGCGTTTCAACGTAACACGCGACGCACCTGCCAAAGTGGAGCAATGAAGTTTTTGTTATGATTAACGTTGTCAGTTTGTCTAACACCCAGTTCTGGAAGGATGAGGGCTGAGGAGATGGGCCAGTAATTCGGTAGTACTATAAATTTAATTAAATTTATGATGGGGGTAGGTATACAAGATTACTTGTAAATCCATAGTAAAATTTAAATGCACATTTTGCTGAGGTCAAATAGACGAAGCTGCTCACATGTTGGCAAACGCGTGACCAGCCCGTTGTTTACGCTGCCCGCCATCGATAATGATGCTGCAAGCGTAAGCATTGATTTTCCTGTAATAATCAATACTTGCGGAGCCCTCCACTACGGCGTCTCTCATAATCATATATGGTGGCTCTGGGACGTTAAACCTTACGTATCAATCAACCAAGTTTTGTGTGATCTTTCTACCAACTGGTTGGCGGAAATGTCTTATCTTACGTTCTTTTCGGTGGTTACTCTGTTCATTCCGTATGTAATATATGCAAGCACACGGAAATTAAAATTTGTTCATTTACTTGTGACTTGCTTTGACTTGAAAACCAAGCAAGAGGGGAAAAATTCTCATTTTTATTTCGTTGCTGATTGCAATCGATGCTGGTCATTGTTTATTAAAATTGATATTACCACCTTTTGACTCTCAAGTTGGCTACAAAATTTTCGATAATATTAAGAGGTTTCGTTACTTTAGCTACATTCATCTAGCTTGAGATCTGGCTCCTTTTTGAATCTACCCAATGAAAACCTGTCTTGAAACTGCATAAGAAAGACATCTATGAAAGAGAAGTGTGCAAACACCAACGTTCTCCTTGAGCTTGAAAACGTTATCTAGAATGCTGCGTATCAAAAGAATGTGCCTGGTAGAGCCTAAACCCTCTGAATATTGATATGTTGACTGAAATGAAAACTCATAACTCAATAAGATTGAAATTATGCTTTCAATGCGTTGAAACGAATTTTCTTATTTGGATGCAATGTAAAATGCAAAGAAGGAAGTAGGAATACCCGACAGAGTATATATTTTCAAGCGAAGATGCTCAACTAGCAAACAGGTTCTTATGTAGCGCCATTGCCACCAGGGAATTACTCACTTAAAAAGGCGCCTCAAAAATGAATCCCGTCTGATGCTCAATTTATCAGGGAATCAAGGGACACCAACGTAGAAATATGTTTTATATTAGGCCCCCATGGAAATTTACCTCGCACTTGTGGGGTAATTATTGCTGTTCTATTTATTAATTTCTTTATTTATTTATTTATTTGTTTACTTATTTATTTAAAAAGTCAAATACAGGTCTCGTCTGAGGCGTTGGTTAAAGGGGGCATCACGAAATAAAGGTTAACGCATAGTGAATACTTACTCTCATTTAGGAAGAACTTGCTGAAAGCACACACATAACTTCATGAACGCATTAGAGTATTGCCTAACAATAATTGTTGAGGCAAAAAGAGCAAAGATATAGTTCAATGAAATAAACGAGACCTATTATGAGAGGGAGTATCATCAGATATATTTCATACACATGTAGAGAGTGCAAAGTAAAATACTAAGGTACAAGAAATGAACAAAAAGAAATAACAAACCTATAAATGAGAGAGTTAATAAAATAGACATAACAAGAAAAATATGGTGATATACATTTTGTCGAAGTTACGTACTAAAATGTGAAATTACCAGTTCACGAAGTTTATCAGATTTTTTTCTGAATAAAAGGGAATCAGAAAGAGCATAATCCGCAATCGAATGCCACGAGGAAGCACCGACGAATTAAAAGCCTGAGAACTTCGGTACATGCGAGTAAAACTGAGGTTATTTTCTAATCTGCGAGATGTGAAACGTGAAACTTCAAGCCGCAAGGAAGATTTTTTTTACCAATGTAAACGTATTTTGCAAATAGTGGAAAAAAGGCCACGTCACGACGACTTCTACGAGGTTGAAGTGCTATATCATATTTTATTGGTAAGAATATACCTTTTTAGGTTTAGTTATGAGAGATAAACCCAGCAGCCCTCTTTATTACTGATTTTAACAAACTGATTAGGTTTTTATTATGGGTGCGTATGTTTCACTTGTTCATTCTCTCTCATTTATTCAGACTTTGTGGAGATAAAACAGCTGCAGGAGGACAACTTTCACCAGTCGACCATAAAGCACAGGCGTAATGGCTGCACAAGCAGATTTAAAATTTCCCCACGTCCCCCACACCTCAACTATAGTTTACGTGTGCTCAGAATGATATATAAGCATGCTTATTTTCCTGGGGGATTGTCTCTCGTCGTTGCGCCGGTGTGTACGCCAGTGCCCATTGCTCCCGCTAGAGACGCAGCGGTGCCCTTCGTTTCAAGAGCACTGATTAGATGGGTGCGCAGGCACTCAAACGACACTCGCTCCAGTCTCAGCGCGTGCTCTATTTTTGTAGGAGACCGCTAGGTGACCGCGCCTATATATGGCGCTCAATCTCGGCACGCTTCGTTTCTCTTTCGCCGGGCATCAATCAGTGTGCGTTGATACTGCTGCCCACAATTAACACCGCAGAAGCCAAGGTGGCGGCGTGGAGGGCTCAAAATGCGGCTGCAGCATGGGCTCGTTGTCAGGACCCTTGTCGGACTTTCCACTACATCCTATATTTAAGATCCTCTGCTTTCTACCTTACAGACCACAAAGCCATTACAGTAAAAGGAACATGTTCCTTCCAGCTTATGTTATCCGTAAATTAGCTTTTGAAGAAAACCTATATACTGCATTAGTATTTAAATATCTGTATACTGGGTGTCCCACATCAATTTAGCCAGAGTTTAAAAATATGCCGGAACACATATTTACGACGCGACCAAATGTTGTGGCTCACCGTTTCCTTGCGTTGGTCAGACTACATTTTTTGTTCTCAAGTATTGTTTAATTTTATATAAATATTTAACTAACTTTTCAAGAAATGAAGATAAAAACTTTCCATGAGAAAGTTGTAGATCGGTTTGCAAAACGTCGGAATAGACGGTTTTAAACTTTATATCAGTTAGGTATTATTGTTTTCCGCTAATTACAAATGCCTTCGAAATACAAAAGAATACCACGTGACAAACCCGCTCGTGCGCCAGTGCGTGCAATGATTCTAGCGCTCCTTAAAGTTCTGCGGACGAATGACCATAGCATTTGCCCCATCGCGCTATCTCGGCAGAGGCGCAACGATGGTGGTGGCTTTCCAATGAACACGTTTTGCTAGCGGTCACAAATATGATAACTGCTGTGACTGCTTATCGCTGTGTGAGGAAAGCGTGTCGTTCGTGCGCAGAACACTAGGGAGCACTAGAATCATCGTGTGCGCTGACGTGCGAGCGGGTTGGTCATGTGGTATTTTTTGTATTTTGCGCGCATTTGTAATTAGCAGAAAATACAAATATTTTACAGATATAAAGTTTAAAACTGTCTAATCGGACATCTTGCCAACCGATCTACAACTTTCTTATTGAAATTTTTATCTATCTTCGTTTCTTGAAAAGTTAGTTAAAACACATATCTAACTAAACAATATTTTAGAACACAAAAGATTGTCTGACTAACTGCAGGCAACGGTGAGTAGCATGCATTTGGTGGCGTGGTAAATACGTGTTCGGGCATAATTTTGAACTCTGGCTAAAGTTACGTGGGACACCCAGTATAAATACATTATGTAAATAAACATTTTGTATATAACGTGCATATACAATCACACCACAACAACTCTCATGTCTCGTCTATATATGGTGATTGTGATGGAGCATTTATACAGCCGATTCACGGTTTACCATATTTAACCTCTGGAGCAAGCTCCATCATCATTATTCACTTTGTGGATATGCGGGAATGTTTTTTTTTCCTCGGAAACTTCACCTTTAGCAATTTTGTCGGACTTCAAGCAAAAAAAATAACCAAAAAGAACAGCCTGTATAACGGGTGCATGTTCAAGAACAAGTATTACAAGAGCCTCGCAAATAGTTGAGAGTTGAAGCCTTACTTATCTTCCTATTCGAAAAGACTAAGTTGTTGTAGTGCTTTTGTACTAGTTGCTTACGTACGATTATGCTGAATTCAGTTTGGTAAAGTTTGTGAGACGTTTCTCAATAGCCTTTGTTTTCTTTTTGTACGGGCCAATGAAAGCATCATTGAACTGCAGAACTACCGCTTTACGTGCTGCAGTTGTAAACTTTAATTTCCTAACATCCACCTGCAACCTACAACATGAAAAACAACGAAGAGATATTTTTAGGCGAACATTTAAATTTTTCACCAAACAATCCGTAGATAGTAATGAATCTGCATGGCTTACTCATCAAAACAATGTCATCAGCGAATCACAGGTTACCAAGATACTCTCCATTAACTCTATTTCGTAACTTTTCCCAATCTAGTGTCCCGAAAACCTCCTGTAAACACGCGGTGAATAGCATTAAACCAGTAACAGCTTATCAACTGCGTTGTTCTGCAAAACGCATTTTTGTGTAAACGTTTTGTCTTTTTTCGCTCGAAGTGTTGAAATTCCCGTAAATCAAATGAAACTTAAAAAAGATTCAAACCAGATACTTAGTTTCCGGTTAAACTCCCTGCTTTTTTTTCATTACTTTTTTCTCTCTTACACACACGCAAATGTGTCTGCCGATGAACGCCCTCCTATAAAAAGAAAGACACAGTGAATATATGTACTTGTTCAGTGCCTGCTGCGCGGCATTAGAGTTTTGCAAAATATCAGTACTTAGCGCCTGTTTCCACTCGACTGTTTCTCCACATGCTCGCTGCGAAACTCCGCCTAAATGCAGGTGGTTTTTTGCAATACGCTAATGTCTTCTGCAGTGTTTCCGCAATAAGTTACGCACTAATGAAAAACAGATGGTGGTGAACAAGGCACGCACGAGTGTGGTGCTAGAAATCACAAACGTGTACACCCCTGTATTTATTTTGCTCAAGTTTGAATGAACGACTCATAGTGACTTATGTGGGTAGATTTTTAAATGTGAAACATTTTTAACAAACCAACGGTAGTTTTACAGCCTTTATATACCTGTGAATCTAGCCGCCAACGTCCTGGCACCACGTACTTGGTCGTCTCTTTAGCTTGGTGTATGATAAAGTTGGCATAAAACATGAGTGCATCGCGGGCACATTTCGCAGGTCATGACACGAATACCGTGATTTACTTGTCACATACGCCACGGAAACCTTTCCACCAGCGACGTGTGGCGCATGCCCGCGGTGTGCACGTGGCGTCAAAATGCAGACATGTGGTGCGCAACTATACGCCACTAGTCATTCACATGCTGCGAAAACCCACACTGCAAAAACTTAACGCATTACGGTTAATCTTCGGTGATCAAATGATCTTCGGTGACCAAACCTATCTAGGTTTTGAATGACGTGCGTGCTTTCCTGAGGTTGCCCAGGTTTTGTTTATCATAATCATATGGTGGTTTTAGGACAACTATACGCCACTGGTCATTCCCATGCTGCGAAAACCTACACTGCAGAAACTTAACGCATTACGGTTAATTTTCGGTGATCAAATGATCATGGGGTCACCAAAAATGTTCATATCATCAGAAATTCACATCACCAGAAAACACAGAAGAATGGCTAGTTGGGAAAGTTGGTACTGATCCATAACTGCACTGCGCAAAAAACGGACGCAAACACGAAAGAGAGAAAAAGGGCAGACAAGCGCGCGATTATCAACTGAAGCTTTATCGCAAGACCTAGGCAATATATACAGGAAAGAATAAAAAGCAAGGCGTAAGGGCAAAGGGGAGGAGAAAAAGGCACAAGGGACCAAATCAACCAAACCTATCTAGGTTTGGAATGACGTGCGTGCTTTCCTGAGGTTGCCCAGGTTTTGTTTATCATAATCATATGGTGGTTTTGGGACGTTAAACCCCACACATCAATCAATCAACAGTAGACGTCTCGTCTTGTGTAAAATCAAAGAGAGAGGCGTAGCCTGCAATCACCTCCTGCAGCATCGACCGTTTAGTTAAAGGAAGTGACTCGTTGATCATACGGTCAATGCTTGGAGAATAGTCGGAGTACGAATTGGCGTGGTGTTTCTTTATATCCGCCGACAGTTGAAGTGACCGTATGGTAAGAGTACTTTGTTCTTGAAAGCTTGCCAATTTAAGTCCTGCAGGCAGAGATATGGGCTGCGCGGAAACGTTCACAGTCCACAAATCGGCACAACTATCGACGGTGAGCACGAGGCAACGAGGCACAATAAAGTTTTTTTTAAGCGCGTTACTGAAGTTGGGCTCAGCTAAACCTCAGTAATAACCCGCACAAGAACGTGAAGAGTTTGCGCGCACAAACATTGCGGTATGCGTGGCCAAGCACGTATTCAGATACGGAAAACACGTCCGAGCTGTCATCAACGGTACCTTCCGTAATGGAGAGGGCAACACGGGACGAAAAATAATCCCACCCTTACCACGATTCAGAGGGGCACCACATTCCCGCAAAAAAAAAAATTATACCTAGAATTACGTCGTTGGTCGCACGTGCAAGCACCATTATTTCAGCTCTAAACGTCTGATTTCTTACAGAAAGTAAAACAGAACAAACACCAACCAGGCTCAACGTTTCTCCCCCTACGCCGCGGAACGTAGCACTCCGATTCCAAGCAAACATTACTTTCGTCCCAAGGCGATTTTTAAAAGATATGCTCAATATGAAAACGGCAGCACCGGTATCAGCTAATGCAACAGAAGGCACAATGTCTACAAGAACATTCACCTTGTTCTCAACCATTACAACACAAAGGGGGTCTTGCGGAATATGTTTTTGCGGCCTCGCCCCCATCGGTCGCACCAGTTAGTTTCCCAGTGGTGGTGGCGTCCCCGAGCGGCGACGCGGAGACGGGGATCGCTGTTGGCGTGCGGGTGGCGGGGTAACGCTGCGGTCGGAGCAAGGCGAGTCAGCACGTGCTGCGTGTTGCCGTTGGAGAGAGCCCTGAAATGGTCGAGACTCGCCAGCAGGCACATAGGGCATGTACACGTTTAGTCGTGGAGCTCGCTGCTGGCGACGGTAGCAGTACCTAGTGATGTGTTCGATAATCCGCAGTTGTAGCAAGTACGGGTGTCACAACTAGTCGTCCCCGGTGAAGTAGACTTCGTTTGTTGATAAAAGCCGGGCGGTGGCGGCTGGGGAGTAAATCTCCGGGATGCACCTTACCTGCGTTCCTGGTTTTCGAGTTGCCGTTCACTCCTTGGTTCGAACCAATCGGCGTAATTTGAGTGAGGCTCAAAGTAGCTCTCACGCATCCGAGGTACCGGTGGTTCACGGGGCTGTTGGTCGAATGCACACTGATGGCAGACACCGGCAGTGTCCACAGCTTGCAGTTGAACAAGTTTTTCCTCAACCACTCGTCTTATAAGAGAAGAGATGTCGTCCTGCGATGGAAGATTGACACTTGCAATCGTGGGCACATTGTCAAGACGTCCGCATTTCGGTAGGACTCTCCTACTCTTTAGCGGTTCAAAGGCTCGGCAGCATTTCCTCAGGTCGGAAGGTGTGTGTAGGTCTTCCTTAGTGATAAGAAATTGTACACGTCCTCCGCGATTCTCTTGACCAGATGACCTATCTTATCATCGTCAGACATGGTCGCACTCGCGATTCCGCGAAGCTTCAAGATGGCCTTGATGAGGGTGGTGCATGTTTCACCAGGTAACTGAGCTCTGCATGAAAGCGTTTGCTCCGCCTGCTTGACCTTAGCCGTCGAGTCACCAAAACACCTCATCAGCTCGTGCACAGAAATGTCCCATGTGATCAATAAAGAGACGTGTTGCTGACGAGAAAAAACACCATGTTCTCGAGCTGCTTAGCAGTGCTCCACGGTTGCTGCGACTCACTCTTTGGTAGTGCTTGAGCCAATCCTCAACATCGTCATCCGGCTGCCCCGAAAATGTCCATGGTTGACGTTCCAGTGTGCCGCAGCAAGTTCGCTCTGGCGGGTGAGCGTGTTGCTCATCAGCAACGAGGTTGTTATGGCCAGCTCCCGCGTCCTCCATGTCTAATAGCTGCGGTGGCAAGCCTGCCAAGCGTCTGCTCCATCGCGAAATCGGTAGAGCTGGATTGTCCAGATCGATGTACCTGGCACCTTCCACCAAACTGTTACGAGCGATTGTGTTTATTTATAGATGAGGTGAAATGGCGTTGGGAAAGAGCAGCGTACTTCTGAGACAGGCCTAGTCTGGTTCACCCAACCACACAGTCCAAAAGCCGCTCCTCTACTCTTCTGCTTCCGCGCCCCGACGCTCGCGCATCTTCGTTGCACAATATATATATATATATATATATATATATATATATATATATATATATATATATATATATATATATATATATATATATATATATATATATATATATATATATATATATATATATATAGTGGGAGTAATAATTCAATGGGCCAGTTAGTCTTCGTGAAGGTATGGGATATGGCACAACGGGAGCGTTCTCAACAAGGATAAATATATTAGAGAGTTTTAGTGCTGGGTACCCAAGCGGCTTACGTACGCAGGAGGTTGGGGCGGTGGTATTGCGCATGCACGAAACCCCGAACAGATGCGTCGCAAGATCGCTGGGGCGATGGGGCCATGCGTCCGCGCGGTCCACCTTCGCAAGAACTCACGGTATCCGAACTGCGGATACTCAAGCCGTCGAGTTAAAATAAGCCAAAGTGCGAGCACTTATAGCGATTCCATGGTTTCAGCCAGATTTCCAAAGCTTGAATGGCCTGGAACATAGAAACTAAAAGGCATATGCCAGCCCCCGACCAGCTGAATAGGTTGCGCCATCTAGCTCGGCCATAGTGAATTAGACAACCACACCTTTGTTATTGCAGAAACGTTGTGCAGTGTACATCTGGTGCGAAAACTGCGCAGCGACAATCTTACAAATGAGTAACCTTTTTATTCATTTTCACCTCAAAAACATTACGCGTAAGCTAACATGTTCATGACTACGGTTGCATGAAGTGTCACAAGATGTCGACACTGTCGTTACAGTAACCTTGCTTTTTTCATTTTTTTGCGTATACCAGATTACTGTATACAATAAAAAAGTGTCCTGATCACCTTGTATGTTTATTTAACAATTTAAATCATAAAAAGACCTAAATCATACTTACGCGACAAGACACTATGGCTCTGCAAGCGCGTGTGAACTTCGTGCGGCTTGCGTTTGCGTGCGTGCCACCGCGGCACCAACTAAAAGGCGTTCCGGTTGGGTATGAGTTGGGCACGCAACGCCGCGCGCTCCCAAGCCAGCAGCGCCCCAAGAGAATGCGTACCCAGCACTAAAACTCCCTATTTATTTCCCAACAATTTCGGGAAGGGTCCTCCCTTCATCAAGGGATGAGTTATACTAACATGAACTTCCAAACTTCGTTGCTGCCACGTCCCTCTCGCCTTGAAAAACATTGGGTTTCGTTCTCAGTGTTGACAGTGGTTCTTCCTCTTTTTTACTTTCTTTTTTTCCCTTTTTTTCTTTTCGTCTTTTTTCTTCTCTGTTTCTTTTCTTTCTTTCTTTTTTTTAGTTCTCTCTCACTTTCACAGACATTTTTTAAGGCGAGAGGGACGCGGCAGCAATGAAATTTGGTAGTTCATGCCAGTATAACTCATCCGCTGATGAAGGGAGGACCCTCCCGAAACTGTTGGGAAATAAATATATTTATCCTTGTTGACAACGCTTCCATTGTGCTATATCCCTATATATATATATATATATATATATATATATATATATATATATATATATATATATAATCTAGCCCGTGCGGGTAGGCTAAAATTTAGGGATTGTGAACAGATCTGTTTGAATATGACGTTTTTTTGTTTTTGTCTTGGTTTCCTTTTTTTCTGCGATGTCCGACCCCACACGCTGGGCATTAAATCAGCGCAAATGTTTTCTTGCCACTTCATCCTGATTGCATGATGAGAGCCTCTTTGGCTAATTACTCCCTTGATCACTTGACTGAATGAGTCACACCACTCTAGTATATTATATGTTACTGGCTGCAATTCTAGTATACGAAATGATCGTGCAGAGATGCTTCCACAATTTCCCCTTACTGTATACACATGATTTATCTTGTCCATGCCATTCAAGCCGATATTTTATATAATACAACGTTTCGCATTGACGGTTTTCTTCATATTCAATGAACTTGGTCGGATACACGCAATAGACTGCCATAACTTGCACACGTCTGCAAGGAATACTGTATTGAAAGGCAAGCGCTCTCTATAATACTTTTTGATGTCTCTGAAGAGCAACACCCTTATTGAGAATCATTTCAGGGGAATGTCTATCATTGGGGTTTCGGACAAGTGAAAATTTGGTATGAGCACACAGCGTTATCTCGTCAGCTGGCACTCTGGAGTGTTTTATGTCTCAGCGTTGTCCCGCAAGCCACCTCCAAAGTCATTCTCCGGTGTACTGTCTTCAAATGTATTCATCTTATTGACACTCATGTTGCATGTTCTGTACCGTGCTTATTTCTAAAGCAATGATTTGTGTTATACCACCCAGACTTCAGTTTTAAAAAAAATGGTCCCCAACCAATCTTCTAAAGGAATTGCCTCAGTGACGCGTAAGCGTTCGCCACTAATCACTTGCTTTGCCAAGTCATGTGACGGGGTGTTTAGGCGAGTTAGGCGCTGTTAGTTTCCGACGATGTCCAGTTACACGCTATTTCATTTCCGGCGCTTCCTTTCAGTTGCGGCTATATAGTTGAAGCAGAAAATTGAATGGTAACAGTTGTCCCTGAAATGTTTAAAAGCAACATCCACGGCGTCTTTCACCTTCTTTTTAGAGTTCCTCGGCGTCTGGAATGGTCCAATGGGCGGCGCATCTTGCGACCAGCGAAACATGTGTCTGCCATTAAATACTTGGCGTTTGACACGTCATGTCTGTAACGTCATGTCTGTAACATGTCTGTAACAACGTCATGTCTGTAACATGTAACATGTCAACGTCATGTCTGTAACAACCTCTCCCTCTTCGCGCACACACACACGCGTGAAGAGGGAGAGGTTGTGCATGCGTGTGCGTGTGTGTGTGTGCGCGGGCACGTGTGTGTGTGTATGTATGTGCGTGCGTGCGTGTGCGTGTGTGTGTGCGCGCACATGTGTGTGTGTTTGTGTGTGTATGTGCATGCGTGCGTGCGTGTGTGTATGTGCGTGCGTGCGTGCATGTGCGTGTGTGTGGGTGTGCGTGTGTTTGTTTGTGTGTGTGTGTGTGTGTGTGTGTGTGTTTGCTTAGACGCGATGTCGAGGTGGCAAAGCGATGACAAATAAACACTCATAATAAGAATCCATGAGAGGACAATGAGGATTTCACTGAAGAGCACACGAACATACATCCATGTACGCGTGGGTGTGCGTGACTGTGCTGAGCTAGCGGGCAGGGCAAGAGCGCGCGTGACCGAAAGAAGGCGAAGTTTGAATAAAAAGAAATGACAGACAAACCCTCTTGCCGCGGCCCCGAGTGTAGCGCGGTGGCGCCGTCTTCTCTGCGAGCAAGGCACATCTCCCATCTGCCAGCTGTGCTCCACGCGAGCAGCACGTGCGCCCAAGGATGTTTCGGCACGCGCCAGGCGTGCTCACTCTCTAGTTGGTTGTTTTTGCCCCGCAGGCCCGCTCGTGCCACCATCTTTATCGAGACCCAACCGTCACAGGTGGTGGAGACGCTGCTCCCATCTCTTTATTTCTTTATTTTTGCTATTGTGCAATTGTTAATGTGGTCTGCTGGTTATTTCTATATTATATTTAACTGAAGAATCATGGTGCTCAGAACTTGCATCGCAGATTGCGTCTGCTAGGGCATCCACATGCGCGTGGTATATTATAATGTTCTCACACGGGCGCTCGCGTTAACTCGCACCCTGTTTTGAGTTATGAAATAGTATGGCTCGAATGAAACCCCTGCAATATAGGCGCACTATGCCATGATCAGGATTTTAACGCGAGCTTTTCATTCAATATCAAAAGATATCGGGAGGAGGGGGACAACTACAACTCTTTTCCCTGTGGCATATATGTAATGGATAGCGCACTCAGTGTTACGCTCGCATCTAAATAAGACTCAACTTTCACGACGTTGTGGAGCTACAAAAACGATACTCTCTTTTTTTTTTGTCAGCATGCGTTCTAATATATTACGCTTCAGCGTCTGCATCCACTGTGTTCGAAAGGGAGAGACTGCGAAGGACTTGACATATGTTTAACAGTGTCAAGAGATTCAAGGACTGAATATTCGGCTTCTCCTAACGCCCTATCCATCGCGGACCACATTGTTATGGCTTTTTTTTAAGGCCCCAGCTGGTCCTCGACATATTGTGTGTATACCATTTCCCCCTTCTCCCTGCTTCTCGCTGGATTGCACAAGAGACCTCGAGCACAATTCTTACGTTTTTTGTTGTCTTTTTTATTCTCTTCTTTTCCTCTGGTGCTGCCGTCATGATAAAGGAGTGTTTTCTTTGTTCCTGAGCAACGTTCCAACAGAGCTACGCGTGGTACTTGCTTCCACGATGCTGCCCATATTTTGCTGACAGGCAACAGCTTAGGTGGAGAACTCTCCCGATCGGCTTACTGTTTCGCGATCACTGTCCAGGAAAAGAGGGAAGGCAGGGAGGCTAACCAGATGCGGGCTTGCGGTTCAGTGCGTTGCACTGGGGTGGGTAAAGAGCAGTCGGATACAGAGAAAAAGAAAGATAAATAAGGCCGCGACTTCATCACTCGGAGGTGTTCACGCAGGCTAACGACGTCGTAGCAAGCCCAGTAGTGTCTGCATAACCTTATCATGTGATGCTAAGTACCCTTTTTTAATGCGATGTGGACCACAGTCTTCTGACACGATTTCAGGTATTGTTATAAAAAGTGGCCGATAATACAACCGACGAGTGAATGTGTCTTTGTATATTATCCATTTGTATAGAACATATTGTTTAGGGCACAAAAGCCTTACATGTTTCATGCAAACGTGACCTTGAGCGAAAGGCCGGCTTTCACATGAAATCATATGAAAAGTTTCATGACCATCCGCGAACCTCGCCTCTCGAGGTGCGTGATCCGCCCGTTCACGGTGTTTCTGCGGCGTTCGCTTGACAAACAAAAACAAAAAGAAAATTGCTGCACTGTCTGAAAAGCTTCGATACTCGCAGGGGCGAGAGGCAGGAAAATACGCTGTCCACTTGTCGAAACATCGTCTTCCGCCCTGTTTACGGATTTTGTCCTCGCAAGTTTCCATCTTCCCATTTCTGCAATTTTGTGGTACTTTTTTACGGCCATCTGCAGGAAGCAGAATAACACTGGCCTGACACCAAGAAAATAAAATGTTAAAAATATCTGTTTAGTGTTTTGTAAGCCGTTCTACGAATTTTCGGTTCAGGTTTCTTACCCGGGTTTCTTATTCCAGACCTTGGCTAACTAATCTAGCCTCTACTAAAGCAAATTAATTGGAGCACAGACAGTGTGACTTACCCCATGCACAGCAACATGCATTTCGTCACGTCACCTCAAGGGCACGTCGGCATATTTTCAAAATCTGGCCAACGTTAGAGCTGCCACGTCCTTTATAGTGTATTCGCATAGTAACCAGTGATTTCGACAGCAAGTCTCTTCAGTATTGCGCAGCGTCTTCTGCGTCGTATATTTGTGATATCTCGTGAACTCTTGCCCTGCTACTAGTAGTAAAGGTAATGAAACCGTGATATGCCACAAACGAGAGGGAACAGCAACCCCTCTCTGCAAAGCCAGACAGATTTGGCTATAGATAGATATGCCAACATGCAGCAGACGCGACGTACAAATCCTCACAGTATAGCCTCAGTGCATGCAATTTATCAGCAAGCGGACAGCAGCCGCCAATAATATCTTGGTTCGAAAAAAATACTGCAACCCGCTCGTAACGTATAAAAGAACTCAAGGCTAAATATAGCGATCCATGACCACCAATATTTATTTTTTTTGTCTGTCTAGATGCTTTGTATACACAGCTCATTCATGTGGGCGCAAGCAACCGCCCACAGGGCCTGTTGCTGCAACACTGTAATCCTCGAAGCAATGCCTTCGGAGGAAAGTACAACACTACGGTTCAAAGATATTTCGCAAGTATTGGTGTATTACACGAGTACGAAAAGCTTTCAATGATTTGAACTCAATAGCGGAAACTTCTGGGCCATGGTGTCCTGAATCACTTTACCAAGTATTCACCAAGTAACCCGAGCTTTGGAGTTTATTGCCTGAAATGTTGATCGTTTGAATTTTATTTTCAAATTCACCAAGAAATAGCAAAGTTACAAAGATTTGTTGCGTGCTTTAAGCACATTCTTTTTTCATTCGTGCCCATCAGTGCGCCAGAAGCTAGACATGGAGAAATGACACAAAGGAAAGAAGATACATACGTCTGCGTGCGTCATGAACTTGAGAACACGTCATGAAATGTGATCGCTCTTTACCGGTGGGATTCTGGTGCGTGTTATTATTGCTGTCCTGTAAATTTAGGCAACAGTATTCAGCGCGGGGCCTGAATAGGGTGGCACCACGAGACAAAAGGTGCATATGGTCGTAATTATGCGAACAGTTTGTCATTTATAAGCCAGTAGCAGCATTCTGAATTATAACGACATATAAATGGCACCGCACCAACCGAAAATAGTAATGAAAGGCATCTGTATGACGAGGGCGCACTTGATAATGTTGCTATCTCGCAATCCGCACGCAAGCGCTCATTGTAACGCATAATTGCAAGACTTGGCTGAACTCTTTAAAGCATCGTCTGCTTTTCGCTGTATGTGTTTTCTCGCCAAGCACGAGCGGTGTTTCAAAGCAAGACCACTTTAAAGAACAACTCTAAGCCCAGGCGAACTAGGGTCATTTATTAACTTTCTGTAGTGACGAAGATTGCGGGTGCGTTCGTCAAAAGAGCCACCTGTGCAGTTAAACTTTAAATTTCACTTCCGTTCTACTATATCCGAGTCGTTATATATAAGGTAAATACAGTGGCAAAGCTTGTATCAACTATGTAATTTTTATGGCGGAATAGTACGGTTGACAAGATGACTGCGATACGCATGAAATGCGTTCACTTTCAACTGATTTTCATACTCAGAGTTATGCACGTAGTATGTAAGACAGGGGATGTGCAAGCGGCACTATTTACCTGTTTATTAGGTTAGTGAGCTAGACGGCATGTGAAAGCGGTGATAAGTGGTGGAGGAGCACGTCATCTGATAGATAAAAGATGTGATTTCACACATGTAATACAGGAAAGAGGACAGACTACAACAAAAGGGAAATACTGTAACAGGGAATAAAAACAGTGTTATTTTTTTCACACGGCGACAAAAGTAAACGACACGAGTAAGCGCTTGTCCGTGTTAATTACTGTTATCCCCGCGTTAAAAAATTGTGCTGTTTCTATTTAAAAACGTAAAATGAACAAGCCCACGGCTTCACTTCAACGTAACAGAAACCAACAAGAAATTTTTGATTACATTTGAAACGCTACGGTGCTAGAGCCATCCTTGGCTATAGAGCGCCATGCATTTGACTCATTCTCAAGTTTAGATGAAATAATGAAGCACTATATGCAACGTGCTATAATTAGGGCTTCCTCTTCTGTTCATCTTTCATAAAATTCTACGAGGGTATTTTGGCAGACTTGTGAGGGAGAAATTGCAGTTTATAAATTTGTAAATCTTCAATTCGCCGAAATTCGGTGTTTAATTTTGCATTATAAATTGTTGAAATATCTTCTCATTCATTTCATTTGCAATGAAAATGTGTTGCATAGTTGCTGATAATCTGGTTTTTCTATCCTTTCATTTTATCTAACTTGCTGTTCTTGTACACTGTTAATATGGCTGTTGATGTGCACTGCCGTTAACTCGCAAAAGTTTATTGTTGGGGGAATGCTTCTCAGCTCCTTTCTCCATGCTCCCTCTTCTTGATGAAAAATAACGTGTCTATTGTTAAATATTTTTAACGCTAAAAAATCTCAGAACAAAAGATAGCTGAGCATGAAAACAAGTTAACACACGAACTGTATTTAAGATGTCGAGAAGTTTTGAACGCACAAACGTATATACATGCAAGTACAAATACTTGAACACAAAACTGCTCCAATTGTTCGTATTCCAACCTTTACGCTTGCTGTGATAGACACGAGCATGATTTACAAGGTTGCTGCCAATGAGGAAGGTGCACTCTTTTTGATTGATGATCAAGAGCTTTGAAGATGTTCTATGGACGTTGAAAAGGCTTTTTTAAAATGGGAGCATATTCAATACATCCGAATTGTTAAAATATTACCAGCGACGGCTTTTTTTAGGATTTATTGAAAGAACAAGAGCCCTTCCTATATTATACTAGAAATTATCTCGGCGGTTAAAAACTCTGCTAGGGAGAGCTCACTAAAAAAAATTTCTGGTAAGATGCACCTAGTTATACAGGAAATCCAGTCCTGTCTCGAAGTCTTGTACCGACTAGTGCGACAAGTGCTTGTCGTACTTTTCAATGGTAGAGCTCGTTCAAGCAAGCCAATCTGTAGCAGACCCATCACGGTCCTGCAAAGAAAAAGTTCGTCGAGAAAAATAAACGACTCATCCACCGGTGCCTTAGTCCGTAAATGTGGGACGTCCAACGTCAACTTCGTCAGTCCCAACCACGAGCGTGCCAATGGCCACGACTAGACGACTGTTGCACATGTAAGCTTCTTGAAGACACCGCGGAAGAGAAAAGTGAGTGAAGCCTGATGCAGAAGGAATTAACAGGCATACTTACTGTAGACAGGCCATATATCTGTTCGCGAAAGAGCTCTCAAGGATGGAACTTGCAAGGAAGCACAGAACTCATCTGTCAGTAAAGTCAAAGGCCTTGAGAGAACCATTTGGTACATATTTGAAAATTGCACGCTAAAATATATGTTAATTGGCCCTACACATACAATCAGCGTCCCCTTTATTCATCTCTTATGCTTTTAGTCATTCCTATATCATCTTAGGTACTCTTTGTGGTCTTGTTGGTCCTTAATCTGGAACGTTTTCTATCGACTTTGCGTGGTAGGAAGATGTTAAGGCATTGATTCGCAGCCGTGCTGTGGTGCTTCTGGTGAGGATTTCCACTTTTTTTTATCGGGGTTGATGACTGACGATTGTTATCGTCTTACTGGTTGCTGTTATAAACTGTTCATGTCTGCTCAATAAACTTCACTTGAATGTTGAGCGCACTGTCCTGTGTGCCTCCCGCCCATGTCCCTGTTTCTTGACGCTCGTGTGTCTCACATCAACTGTAAGTATAATTTGCAAAAAAAAAATCATGAAGCAGTCTGCGGCCACACGGTTTGTTCTTCGTCTCCTGGTCCTTCGGAATCGTGTGCTCAGATTTGGGTGCACGTTAAAGAACCCCAGGTGGTCGAAATTTCCGGAGCCCTCCACTACGGCGTCTCTCATAATCATATGGTGGTTTTGGGACGTTAAACCCCACATATCAATCAATGGTCCTTCGGAATGATGAACGGAGAAAAAAACACCCCACCCCCGTTCATCCTGACTGAGCAGGCGTGACGTTCGCAGGGCAGCCATTCACCGTTATTTTACGAGAGCGACAGCCGTTTCGCACATGGCGCCGCAGCAGAGCATTGCACGCTAGACCTCTTGGTTGCGTGCCACCGGCACTGCACCATTGCCCTCTCATTCCGCTCCGTCTGGCTGTTTGCCCATACGTTTTTTTTTTTAAAGTTAATGGTTGTGTGCTTGAATTGCACGGTAACATCTTGATAAAGGAGAGGGTATTTGGAACTAGCGCAAAACACCGTTTTAAAAAGCTTTAACATGAGAGAGCACTACCGAGCTCGCTGCGCAAGAAGCGTAACAGTTGGACCAGCTTCTGGCACGAAGCAAGAGTCAGCTTCGAATTCAACTGTGAAAAACACCCAACTGTGTGTTTTTTTCCTTGCTTTAGAGGTACGCGCTGCCACTGGTAATCATAGACTTTGTGTTCGCAGAACGTCCAAGTATAGCGTGTATTGGGCAAGCCACGTCACGCCTCAACTTCCCTGCCATAATGGAAGAGGCGTCGCTGGTGTTTGACGGTTGGTGCTTGCGTCACACTTAAAATATATCACTCAGTCAAAAACTTAATACTTATCAAAGACACAGGTTAGCGTGGGTTGGCCTTAATCAAATAAATGCACGTTTTGAGCATATGCTTCTAGCAACATTCGTTCTCTTGAACGCACTGACCAGTTAGACACTGACAATTTTGTATAAATGTGATAGCAATTATTTTGGACCCTTACGGTTATTTTTTCCTGTCACCGTCATTTCCGGGATATATAATGTTACGTAAAATGAGACGGGACGTGACTATTTGCCAGTGTATTTACACCGATAAAATCGGTGCGCAGCACAAGGAGCGAGCAAACCAGTCGTCTTCGTTGTCTTCTGTCCACAGAATGGTTCACCCTTCACAAATATATTATTTGTGAGGAAGAAGGTGGACACATGCGGAAGCGCATTGCCATCGCCTGGCTCGCTCGGCTATTCACTCGCTGGCTACGCTTGGCCTGCTGCTGCGGCTATCTTCCCGGTCGCTGTGTACCTGAATAAACCCCCGTAACAAGTGGTGGAGCTGCTGAGTCGCGCCAACCTGGAACTTCGCAGCCGGAAACTCAAGCCAGCCTCTGCAATGCCGGATGAAGTGCGAAATCAACCGCAGCAACCACCTGCTGTCCTGGTGCCCACATTCGTTTACCCTGGCCCATCACGTCAGCGCGACCCACCAATCTTTAGCGGTACAGAAGAGGAGGATGTTGAAGATTGGCTTGCCGAATACGAACGGGTAAGCGTGATCAACCACTGGGATGACGCCGCGAAGCTCAGCTACGTGTCATTTTATTTGAGTGGTGTCGCCAGCGTGTGGCATCGAAACCACCAGCGCGACTTCCCGACGTGGGCTGCTTTTAAAACGCACGTGACGGAAGTATTCGGGCGCCCCGCCATTCGCAAACTTCGAGCCGAGCAACGGATGCCTGGCCGCGCGCAGCAGAATGATGAAACATTCACAAGCTATATTTAAGACGTTGTCGACCTTTGCAACCACGTTGATGTCGCAATGGCCGATGCCGATAAGATCAGGCATATCTTGAAAGGGATTGAAGACGACGCCTTTCAGATGCTGCTGGCGAAGAACCCGTCCACAGTGTCTGAACTTGTGAGTCTTTGCCAAACTTTTGATGAGCTGCGCAAACAACAAACAGCCGCGCGCCACTCTTATCCACAGGTGACTTCAATGTCGGGATTGGCTGTTGCTCCTGACAACTCATCTCTGCTGCAACAGATTAAGGATTTCGTTCGTGAAGAGGTTGCTCGCCAGCTTTCGCTGATGCCACTTGTTCACGACCAGTCAAATTCCCCGTTGGCGCCCTCTCTCCAAAACATCATCAGAGACCAGGTCGCCGAAGAGGTCTCGCCTTCGCTCCATCAGGATCCGACTGCTGCTCCCCTGACATACGCCGCAGTCGCTTCCAGGCCTGTGATACAAGCTTACAGCCTTCGTAGGCCGCCTATTCGCCCGCCTGCCCAGTTGTACAGTACGCACGAGCCGACGACCCTTGGCGCATGCAAGACAACCGTTCCATTGGTTTTTCATTGTGGCCTTCTTGGACATGTGGTCCGTTACTGTCGATTTCGTGCACCACCTATCTCCAACAGTGTGCGTCCACCATAAGTCACGTATGCGCCACGTCAACCCCGCCATATATCTTTGGCGCCATATATATATATATATATATATATATATATATATATATATATATATATATATATATATATATATATATATATATATATATATATATATTTATATATATATATATATATATATATATAATTATATATACGAGTTTTAACAGACAATAATACCAAGTAATACCAAGGAATGTATAGGGGAAGTTATTAGAACCAATGTAATGCAAATAAGAAAAGAAAAGATGGCGCTGCCTTACACTCCCACCTTTAAATTCACATATAAACCCAATAAAGTGGCTGGGGGGATAGCCGCTATGATAGCTGAGTGGTTAGAGCATCGAACGCGTTATTCGAAGGTCGTAGGTTTGGTTTCTGCTCACGGCCAGTGATTTTTTCACCCACTTTTCATTGGTTCTAATAACTTTCCCTATACATTTCTTGGCATTATTGTCTGTTAGATCTCACTATTATTGATTGTGTCAAAACACAGAAAAAACGACTCTTAGGTATACGCTTCTTTCCCATATATATATATATATATATATATATATATATATATATATATATATATATATATATATATATATATATATATATATATATTACAATAATACTTTAAAAGAGCTAAATTCTGACGCACCCGATTCCAAACAGTACCCCTTGCTCCTCAGCTCGCAGCATTACACTACACAACCACGATTCTTTCATACTTCAGTGTAATAGTGGTGAGCTATTTATATGCATCATTTGCCTCTGGTGGCGTGCAGATCTCGGAGTAGCTTGCACGTGATTTCTACAACGCAATGCTCCTACATATTTCTATTCTTAAAGAGTGCTTGAAATATGCATGAAATTGTGAGCTGTTAGTTCACGCTCGTACTGTTTATACGGAGTCCTTCTTTTTGTTGCAGTGGTGCGCTACTAGTATGAAGCGTCTTGTAGTTCTTTGTGTGAGATTTCAGTTTTCTGCTATCGCATTCATTTCGTCGCCCTGTGGCGGCAATACAATTTTTTTTCGTTTGTTTTCACTTTCCTTTTCTCTCATCCTTCATGTTTTGTACTGATTTGTTTTTAGCTTTTTTTCAGTGCTGCACAGTCAGCCGCAAATATCTTCTATTAAACTTCATTTCGATTCCTTTCTTTTCTGACTGGTTAAAAGTTTTAATGGTTCAAGAGCTGTTTGTTAATGGTTATATATTAAATTCACAATGCTTCCAACGAATGTCCACCAGCTTTTCTAATAGCAAAATGTCCATTATCATAAGCCACTCAAGCATATATGGTTAAGCCACTCGGAAAACGTTTTGGCGCAATGCGGAACAGCGCAAAAAAGACTAAATGTTAAAGGAGGCACAAAGAAACGAACGAACACCTCTGGTGTGTCGTCCTTTTTCGCGCTTTTCTTTATTGATCCGCTAACAATTGGCCAAGATTACCACACTTCTGTTTTCGCACACCTCAGCAGAAGGTGGCAATAAATCTGGGGAAAATCGCTTATACTTGCTCAAAGTGGTTCCACCGCAATAAAACATTACAGGTCTATTCAAACTATTCCGTCCACCTTCTGTCAGACTCCAGCCCCGCACTTAGGCCACCAATACCTCCTTGGTGCTTCATTCGACATGAAAGGCAACTCATCGTAACGGAAATAAAAAAAACTGGGTGGTCACCATCAGTTTTAAAACAGCTCGCATTTTTTTGCCCGAGAGGTATGCCAATTATGTACATGTTTATACTGATGAAGTAACCACTTCCCACTGTTCACCTGGAACAGTGGTACAGGCAAAAGGTATTACTGTCAGCATAAAGAGAGACATATAGAGACCACTCAACGATATTTATGGCTGCGGAACTTCGCCATGCATTTTGGGTAGTGAATCGAGACCGCACCTCACCATAAACATGCCATTGCTATGTTAGAGTCTCTTAAAAAGCCATTATGGTTATTTTTGTCGCTATTACCACCAGTTCTTGTCTTGTTAACATGCTAATGTTTTATAACTTCATTCTCTTAAGCATCAGTGCACTTGCGATATCATCCTGCTGCATAAGGTAGTTCACACAAATTCGGGTCTAGCACCCATTTCTTTCGTTGCAACTTCTGCACGCCGTACCCGACAATTATATTCCTTAAATGTTATGCTCTTTAGAATTATTCCTAATTGTTTTAAGTTTTCCTTTTTTTTCGCGGACCGTGGATCTATGTAATGAGCTCAACTGATTTCTGCGCAGAATTGATGCAAAGCAATTTGAAAAAGTTGCGTAATCGTGTGTTTTGGTAAATTTTATAATTTGCACAATGTGTTTACCATTTGTATCCACTCCTGCTATGTCTAAATAACTGAGACCGCAGTATTTGTAAATGGTAAATATACGAGTTACGTGCCAGCCTTACAACTTGTTGTTGTCAAACTCATTGCTTCGCCCTTGCGCTATAACTAAGATCTTTTATAGCTACATGGCAGCGTTCAGGAAAGTAAGAAGGACGATGGCAACGATTCTTGAACGAAGCGGGGTTGACGTCTGGTTCCCAGTACAGTCTTCCAAAAAGATGTGCACAGCACTGCTAACCGAGCGCACGTGCGTATACTTGTTCATTTCACCGCTCTGCCGCTGCGCTCTGTTATACGGCGCTTATCGACACGGTGGTTGACTCTTACGCGTTCACAGTAGCTAACATACTCGGCTGCTGACCTGCAGGTCGCGGCATCAAATCCCGGCTTCAGCGGCTGCATTTCCGATGGAGGCTGGAATTTTTTAGGCCCGTGTGCTCAGATTTGGGTGCACGTTAAAGAACCCTAGGCGGTCTAAATTTCTGGAGCCCTGCACTACGGCATCTCTCGTAATCATATGCTGGTTTTCAAACGTTACACCCCACGTATCAATCGATAAATCACTCAATCACGCGTTCACAATTAGCTGCGTACAGGGTGGCTAATGGAAAAAAAGAACCAACGAAAAACCACAAGAAGACAGTGAAGAACAACAATTAAAACAGCTTCGCTTTCTTCGTGATGTTTTTCGCTGGTTATTTTTTTTTCGATTACTATGATCCAACTCGCCCAGAAAGCTATGTTACAGGTTGGTGGTACACTGGTGGTCAAAAAGTTGCGGACCACGGGAACACGTGTCAAACAGCACCGAGGCACCTTTACACGGCTGCCGGCAAAACTCGAGAGCACGCACTGGGCACGTGCGCCCTTTTTCACCTGCCAATCCGCTCGTTCGCTCTATTCGACAGCGCGCGCACCTGGTCGCCAGAAGTAGCACAAGTTCTCACTCTTGCTGTCCGCGCGGAAACACCGAGCTGTGATATCGCGATGAAAACACGTAATTTGTACTGGCAGTACTCGGTACACGCCGTATTCTGCGCCTTAGTCCCAGATACTCCGCTCTATCGAAAACGTGCCTACCATTGCACAGGGTGTCAGTTTTTCAAAAATCAACATTTGTGATAAGGTTTGAGTGCTGACAGTTGCAGTGAAGCATTTCGCTTCTTCGAGCATTCCGATACATACGCTGTTGAAGGGAGCGAACGGGTAGGCTAGTAGGTAAAAACGGGCGCGCGGGTGCAGTGCGCGCTTTCGAGCTTCTCAAGCTGCCCTCGGAAGGCGCAGCAGTGCTGTTTGACACGCGCTCCCGTGGTCCGAAAAGTTCTGACTGCCACTGTACATAGCTAATCAAGCCACCGTTTCACCGCAAGCACGAAGCAATCAAGGTGATAACAAGAAATTGTAATGCTAGACGAAGCGAGGCTGGCAGCTAACTCTTTAGAATGCGATGTCACGTAACTCCACAAAACACTGATGTAAGAAAACATGGGCACTTCAGGGGGAGTGACACTGATTGAACAGTCTCTTGACAATTAGAGAGCAGCGCATAGAAGTGTACGCAAGCCCCTAGCTGATGCCTGCCGAGCTAGCGTGTGCACTAGTGATTGTGACCGTGCCCTTAGAAGCTAAATTTACAGTTGCTTTCCACGAAACCCCCTCCGTTTGCGTCTTGTCATGCTCGTTCAAGAGGGGCAGTTTCGTGTAGGGGGCTGGGCGTGAGTGGGCAGGGCTAACAACGATCGAATTGTAGCGGCAGCGCTGTACGCCATTTTGTTTCAAGGTAACCTAATCTCGCGTTTGCGATAATTCCTGCACTGCGCCTCTTGCCTCCTTTTATCGCAAAAAATAACTACAGGCAAAACGCGTAATTCAACATGCTCACAGCAGAGTAGCTTTAAAGAAGCCTACCTTAACGTGCGTCAAAAGCAGGACGGCGTGAACGAGTGTCAACGAAATGCGCGTTGCTGTTGTGATTCGCACTATACATCTACAGCTCGGCCTTGTATCTGACTTTGTGCCGTCTTCGAGTACCGCTGTTCTTTATTTAGTACGAACCAAATTGATTGATTTGATTGATTGATTTGTGGAGTTTAACGTCCCAAAACCACCATTTCATTATGAGAGACGCCGTAGTGGGGGGCTCCGGAAATTTTGACCACCTGGGGTTCTTTAACATGCACCCAAATCTGAGTACACGGGCCTACAACATTTCCGCCTCCATCGGAAATGCAGCCGCCGCAGCCGGGAATCGAACCCGCGACCTACGGGTCAGCAGCCAAGTACCTTAGCCACTAGACCACCGCGGCGGGGCAGTACGAACCAAATAAGTGTCACATAGGCACTGAGTGCCTATGTGACGTTCGTCATTCTGACACGTATATTTATTTTATTTTATTTTTAAACATTGCAGCCCATCATGGGCTCTGGCATAAGTAGCAATAACATCACATGTCAAGCGTAGACAAAATATCGGTCATTGGTAAAGCCCGAACCAATTCAAGCATAGTATTCCACCGGTAAACTTTTTCAGAAAGTAGTTACGTATTTGTACAAATAAGTTTTAGTTTAAGGTTGCGAAAGATTAGGAATATGTGAGCTACGAGTTCAGAAGATTAAACAAACTTAAAGTACTGGTATAAGTGGGATCACCATGGAGACTAATTGTACGGTATCAAATGCTTGTTACAAAAGTGCATGCCTTCAGCTTAACTGACCTTTTATTTAGGGCATCCTCTCTGGGCAACGCCGCCAAGTAAGCCAACGAGGTTTTGTCTCCGTCTGCTTTATTCAACGATTTCAATGCTAATTAGTAAAAAGTTGACTAGTGTCGAATACCGAGAATGATACGGCGCATTTACTTCGGCCGGCGTCAGCCAGTGAAGTTTTTACTGATGGGCAGTGAAGCACTAATGGAGCACTTATCACTCGTATGGCCTTGGTGAACTAATCCGCAATGTATGATTCGATTATTTAAACTTACTAGATTCTCAGTGGAGGGAAATGCTAAAGACAAGTATCGTAAGAAAAGCTGATTGATAGCTCGAAATAAACAAGGCTTGAATGAATGAAGACTGTTCCAAGATTGGCTCTATAAATACACTCATGCCGAACGAATGAGTTCTGAGCTCAAGGGCAAATTGTCCTCATTTTCTTCTTCTTGCCTGCGCAATGCCGAAACAGCATCCGTACAGCTGTGCACTTGAACTGCTTCAGTTCTTTGCGAAGGGGCTGATACTGATCTGGCTCGAAATGGATCTGCAACGAAGGAAGAAGAGGAAAGAAATAAGCGGAAGAACAGGGAGGTTAGCCAGCTCCTGAACCAGCTGGCTACCCTGTGCTGGAGAAGGGGAAGAGGCTAGTAAAAGATGATATGGAAAAGAGATGTTACAAAGAGAGAGAAAAAGACAAAAGATAGCGAAAAAGAAAAAGAAACAAAGAAGAGAATGTGACACTTAAGTCTGTCGCAAAGGCCACTTGTCCACGAAAAATGTAATAATTCTTTTAAAGCCTTCTGGGCTGAGGATGGACTCAACCAACGACCCAGAATTTTTTCTTGCGATAAAGGGCGATCATCCATATGTTTAGATCGTCGGTAAGTTCTTGTCTTAGCCCATTTAAACGAGTACACTCGCACAAAAGAATGGTTGATTGTTTCTTCAAAGCTGCAGTTATTGCACGTAGGAGTGCTGGTCATTTCAATAAGAAATGAGTATGCGTTCATAAAAACCACGTCAAGCCACAGGCGACACAGAAGTGTCTGCTAAGCTCGAGATATTCCTGAGGAAAGATGAAACTTGACATCGGAATCCACGTTATGTAGGTGAGCGTTTGTGAATTCCATCGAGTTCCACTGTGTTAGTGTGAGGATAGTTATTGCGCGAGAACAAAACGACGACACAGAGACAAGAAGGACACGAAAGACACGAGCGCAAACTTCCAACTGAGTTTATTGCGCAGAGCACGAAAATATATAGAGGAGACAGTGACCATGGCACAAGAGCAGAACATGAGTAAGAAAACCAAAAACAAACAACACAAATACAAAGCCACTGAAAAACAGCAAAGAAAAACCTAGAAGAAACCGAACCAGAAAGGTAAAGCTACCTGCCCGCACCGAATCCTTCGAGGAACCTGCGTTCCTTCTCGGACTAAGCCACGGAGGGCTTGCTAATCCAAGGCACCTGTTCGCGTTACCTGCCCGCACCGAATCCTTCGAGGAACCTGCGCTCCTTCTCGGACAAGGCCACGGAGGGCTTGCTAACACAAGGCACCTGTTCGCGTGCCATTTGCGCAGCCTCGACAATGACCCGGGTGCCCACATCTCTGTGTTTGTACAACGTCGCTGTTTCCTCGAAGAGGGGAACACACTTGCACTCAGTGCAGTGCTGGGCAAGAAAACCATCTTTCCCGTTTTTAACATTGTTCGCGTGCTCTCTCAGCCGATCGTTCAGGCACCTTCCGGTCGTTCCGACATAACAAGCACCACATGAAAGGGGGGTCCTATAGACGACTTCCCGGGAGCAGGCCGCATACCTGTTTCGATGTTGAACTCTGCAATCTGTTGATGATTTTGTTTTCAGGGGGTTGGTAGATTTGGTGAGGCTGATTAATTTGAACGGTGCTGAGAACATGACACGAACTTGGTGCTTGTTATGTCGGAACGACCGGAAGGTGCCTGAACGATCGGCTGAGAGAGCACGCGAACAATGTTAAAAACGGGAAAGATGGTTTTCTTGCCCAGCACTGCACTGAGTGCAAGTGTGTTCCCCTCTTCGAGGAAACAGCGACGTTGTACAAACACAGGGATGTGGGCACCCGGGTCATTGTCGAGGCTGCACAGATGGCACGCGAACAGGTGCCTTGTGTTAGCAAGCCCTCCGTGGCCTTGTCCGAGAAGGAGCGCAGGTTCCTCGAAGGATTCGGTGCGGGCAGGTAACGCGAACAGGTGCCTTGGATTAGCAAGCCCTCCGTGGCTTAGTCCGAGAAGGAACGCAGGTTCCTCGAAGGATTCGGTGCGGGCAGGTAGCTTTACCTTTCTGGTTCGGTTTCTTCTAGGTTTTTCTTTGCTGTTTTTCAGTGGCTTTGTATTTGTGTTGTTTGTTTTTGGTTTTCTTACTCATGTTCTGCTCTTGTGCCATGGTCACTGTCTCCTCTATATATTTTCGTGCTCTGCGCAATAAACTCGGTTGGAAGTTTGCGCTCGTGTCTTTCGTGTCCTTCTTGTCTCTGTGTCGTCGTTTTGTTCTCGCGCAATAACTATCGTCATGCCATACCAACTAGCCCAAGCTGCCACACTTCTAAGTTAGTGTGAGGTCACGTCCAAGCGAATGAAGCCATGTAGCTTCATCGGTTGATGAGAACAATATAGCTTTGTATCATGTAACGCTGAGTAGCAGGCTAGAACATGGATTCAGGCCGACCTCTTAGCTTTTTTGTATTAATGAACAGTTCTCTCTCACACACCTGCGTGGTCGTTGCCATATATACCGCAATAAACCGTGTCCACTGATACGGTATGCTGTGTTATTTCTTGATGGCTTGGTGGTGAAGAAGTTTTATATCAGCTACTAACTGCTCATTAGTTCCATTACAAAAGGGTGACTTGAGACATTGAAAACCTACCTTCGAGTCCGAGAAGAAGGACCAAGCTTGCGAAGGTTCGTCAAAAATAAACTGCAGTGCTGCCTGTATGACGGCGAGTTCTGCAGCCATCGATAACGTCAAATCTGACGTCTTGAATTTAATTATAACGAAGTTCGCGGGAATAACCACCACTTCTGTTGAGCTTACTGAAGAAACAGAACCATCCGTGTAAAGCTGAAGGCGTCCGTTGTGCAGGAACAGTAGCGTGGCCTGTTTCAGGACTAGATGCAACGATCGTTTCTTCTTTTGGGTGCTATAAATTGTAAAAAGAGCTCTGAGTGCGCGTAGTTATAGTTACCACAATAGTAACGGTGGCCGTGCTGCATGCTTGAAGTGCGAAGGAAGCACTGCGCAATACTGAACTACACTTGCGCTGAATGCTGAGTGGGGCTTAGAAGTTGGAAGTGAGGCAAGGTGATGCAACGGAATCTGAGCAAAATGCCTTAGGTGCATTTTCAAAGCGTCAACGCGAATACGTTGATTGCGTAATCACGCCTATTGAGTACTGCCGCTGCTATAAATGTGCATTTGGGAAGGGCAAGGCATACTTGCAGTGCTTGCTCTTGAAGCGACTGGAGGACACGCCTGTTTGCCCTTCGGGTCCCGTAAAGCACAGATAAGTTGTAGCGCATAAAATCGAGGAACCGAGCAGTGTATAGTTGAAGCATCGCTCGTACGCATGCACCCCACATTTTTTCAGCAAGAAACCTTATTACTGGGGCGATCGTGGTGAGCTTCGTTTTCATGCAGGCGATGTGAGGGCTCCAGGAAAGGTTGCGATCCATTATGACTCTAAGAAATCGGTCGGTCTTCGCGTAGTTGAGCGTCTGTTCATTGATTTTGATGACATACGGACCCATCATCTTATGCATGAATGCAATAAGCAAACACGTCTCTCATGACAGCTTCAGTCCACGTCCTTGAATGTACTTTGTTGCCAGTATAGCCGCTATTTGAAGTCTGGAATGCACATAGAGGCGTGTCATGCCTTGCGCCCATATGCAGATATTATCTGCATATATTGATAGATGGACTGATCGTGGAAGTGCATCAACCATGCTGAGGAGCACTATAGCTAATAAGTGTGGGGCTAAGAACTCCACCTTGAAGCACACCACGACAGATGCAATGATGCGTTGTGCCGTTTTCAGTCCGTACAAAGAAGGTTCTCTCCTGCAAATAGCTGTGAATTTATTAGTAAACAACCCCCCCCCCCCCCCAATCCAACATTTTTTCGGACATGTATAATGTCTTTATGTGACTTATTATTGTTTGCGCCTTTCACATCCAGGTACAACGCCGAAGATAATCGTGTCGGGCTTTTTTTTCATGTTTCACGGACGATGCTATAGGTCAATAACGTTGTCCATAGAAGACCGCCCACGCCGAAAGCCCGTGATGACATTAGGGTATACCTCGTGGTGCTCCAGGTACCACTATAGGCGCATCGAAATCATCCTCTTCATCACTTTCCCAAAACAGCTGCAAGCGCGATGAGGCGATAAGAAGTCAACTCAAAAAGAGATTTGCCTTGCTTAAGCACAGTGACGAGGTGGCTGGAATTCCACAAAAAATGGACCAATCCGCACCTTCACGAGTAGTACCCAGAGAGGAGGGCCCACCGAGCTGCTTCACGGAAGTTGCAAAAATCACGTGATCCCATCCGGACTAGGTGATAAAGATTGTTTTCATGCTATCGAGGCCGCCTGAAACTCCTATGGAGAGAAAAGTGCTCATTCTTGAATATTTGGAGACTTGTGCTTTTTCTAGGTGATGCGTGGTGGGCGCAGACACCTGACCGTTAAACCTCATGCAGAAATCTTCTGCTACTTCAATTTTGGGGCGGCCTTGGTGAATAGAAAGACACTTGAAGGGTCGATGTTGATGATCGATTGATGATTGACTGATAATTATTTAATTATTTACACATACTGCAGCGCTAATTGCGCTATGGCAGGGGTAGGTATACAAGAATACACAAAAATATAACTAACAACAATGAGAATTACGCTCACAGGTAACATAATAACATCTTTTGAAAATTAGGGCAAATTATTAAAACATAAAAAAGATCAATCAAATATTATTTGCAAAAAAATCAGCGTACTTCATAAATATGTGTTATACATTTCGGCTACAATACTTTGTGATGGGCATGAACTAACAGAACCAGGTAATTATTTCTAGTCTTCGATGGAACGGGTGGAAAAAATTGGCCCCGTATCTGCATGTAATCTGCAAATGTCGTCGAAAGACGATAGTCTTGCGTGTGGAGAGAGTCAACAAGACATTTATTTGATGTTCTGCGCTAGAAAATTGGAGAATGGTATTCTGGAGGAGCTGCGTTAGAGTGCCTCGAGCGTGCGGCGGAGGCGAACGAGCGCATCAAGTCACGTCACACGTGAGACATAAGCGCCATTTGGCAATTGTCTTAGAAAACAAAGCGCGTGCCTCTGAGACAGGTGTGCGCGCCTATCTCAGAGGTGATAAGGTGTAGAACGCAAGGCGACGGGAAGGTGCCACCACCATTTTGTTTTAGCAAAGCGTTGGAAACACTCGCCTTTCCGTGCAAGCGTTGCATGGTCAGCGCAGCGTGATAAGCACTACGCTTCTTAAAACTACTTATGCATGCCTTTTTTAGTAAGAGACGCACATGCAGAATATATACGTGTTGTTATGGTGCCCCAGACATGCGCAATATTTGCTTTTTAAATGACAATTGCACAACCATGAACGCTCTACCTTGAGCAACATAGGTGGGCGCTGGGGGTGAGGTCGACCGTTTCAAGTACCCGATGCCGTTAAGAGTGGGCAAACAGAACAATGTACAGACAGACAGACAGACAGACAGACAGACAGACAGACAGACAGACAGACAGGCAGACAGACAGACAGACAGACAGACAGACAGACCAGAAGTTTTGTATCGAAGGTCCCCAATAAAGACTATCGTCTTTAAAACCGTACTTGAACATATTACTTCGAACGTAGTAAGGCCTCGCGTTTAAGTTAGGATAGCTTCTCGTCATTTACTTTGGGTCGAAGTTTATGTGTTTCTTTTTATTTCAGTTTAACTATGGAAAAAATGATGCTTACAAAAATTTTGATGACTATATTCGGCGACGCAAGTGGCTTGGAGTTAATTGAAATGAATATAGAGTAGAAGAGGGTAAAAAATCGTGGTCGTACCGATGACATAAGAATTTTGCCGCCCTTTTCTGAACTGCTTGCTGTTCTGAAGTCTTGCACTAGTTGCTTATACAAATTGCAGACAATGGCCGCATTGTCAAGTACAGGACGAATAAGCGATTTATATAAGAGGATTTTTGCGTTTTTTGGGCATTTAGACAGAGTGTGACGTAGATAGCCTAGATTTTCAGTGCTTTGTTACATATATAGGCGATGTGCTTGGACCATATATTGTGTGTAAAAATAACACCAATAGACTTGTATTCGAAAACCCTACTTACAGGACATTTATCTGAAGAATAATAAAAACAAAGTGTGATTTAATGCAAAAGGACATAATCATGGTTTTCTTTAAGTCAATGTTTATGTGCTAGGTTTTGCACCAATTGCAAAACTCAGCGAACGCCTCCTGCAAGCGGTAGTGGCCACTGTGCGTTTTGAACATTTCATACAAAACGCAATCATTGGCATGAAAACCAACTGGAGAGGAGGTATGGGCGCGCAAGTTATTTACATTAGGTAAATAAAGTAAAGACCTAAGAAAAGACTTTTGATCTCATTGGCATGAAAACCAACTGGAGAGGAGGTATGGGCGCGCAAGTTATTTACATTAGGTAAATAAAGTAAAGACCTAAGAAAAGACTTTTGAGGCCTTTCGAATGTCCCATTAAGAACAGCAGAGTGGCCTTACCTCTGCGAAACAAACTGAGATCGAGATGACAAAAAGTTAGATAGCCAGTTAACCAATTGAGAAATGTTTAGTATCACGTCAAGTTTAACAAGAAGTTCATAATGTCATACTGCATCGAAGGGCTTTGCGAACTCTATGAATATAGCGTCAACCTAGTCGCCATGATCAAGGCTAAGCAAGATATCAAGCGTGAGTTCGACTGATTGTGTTGTTGTGATGAAACCACGTGTAAACCCATGTTGTTTGCGATATAGTAATTGGTTTGGTTCCAAGATGAGTGTAATGTGTGTATGATTGATATGCTCTAGCACTTTGCATGACTGCGAAGTCAATGATATCAGTCTATAATTTAAAAGAGGCTGCTTCTCGCCAGATTTAAAGAGAGGGAGAACCTTAGCCTTCTTTCATGAGAAGCGAGCAGTGCCAGAAGACAAAGGTTTATTCAATACGATTGTTAAATATCTGTATGACCACAGAGAGTAGTGAACTAAAATTTGTTATGTATCCCATCAGCGCCTATGCATTTATTTTTACATTCAATTTTCATATTAGGCTGAGAATGGCTTCATTCGTTATTTTCATATCACTTATTGGTTGAGAATGAAGAATGCCTGTCAGAGAAGGAACGATGCTGCTGTCAGGCATAAACATGGGCCAGAAAAAGTATAAAAGCAATAAATATAGCTGGAAAGTCAGTAATGACGTCATCATCTATTTTGAAAGGAGAAAGTGAGTCAGCATGAGTCAAAATTGAAGACCGAAATTTCTGTAGTTTCATCCCTAATAGATTCGGCAACTGAACGTGATGAAAGAAATTTTCGGCTCTTTTCAACATTGAGTTGAGTTCACACTTAACCTTCTGAAACCAGCCTAGGGCATCAGGGTCATTATATCTTCGAGAACGCCTAAGACAACTGACATGACGAGATAAGTGTAAGAGATCACGAGTCATCCAGAGAAGCTTAGCATTATTTTCCTTTGTCTTAAGTGGCACGAATCTTCGGATACAAGATTTTCTAAGATCGTCAAAGTACTTAACAAGAGAAGTTACATCCTGACTGTCAGAAAGCGCATAAAATGTATCTAACTAAGCAGCCAAAATATCAGGTGTGGAAGTGTCGGCAGAATGAATAAAATCAGGGAAGCTGCATGGTGAATGCATAGGGCGATTTGGACGTGGGATATTGAAGTGTTAAGAAGACACCTTTACGGTCTGGTAATTCTCGACTATCTCGCAAGAGAAGTTCCTCTTAGCATGAGCTGTACTCAAGAAAACTAAGTCTGGGATAGAATTGGGACTAGTTGGACAAGACATGACTTGTGTAAGCCCAAAAGATAGAAAAATATTCAATAATTTATGAAACAATATTGCATCACGACTCGTTACAGTCAGAAATGGCCAATGAATGTCAAAAGCGTTAAAATCACTCATACAAATTAATCTTGATAAAGCTATGTTTAAATGAAGTTGGCAAGCACACGAAAATCTTCAAGAGATGATCCGGGTGGGCAATATACAACGCCAACTACAGTACACTGATTATTTAGATAGACCTTACACCAGAAGTATTTAGTTTCAGGAGGCGAAGGTAGCACTGAGAGTTCGATATCTGAGCGGATAAGTAGTGCAACGCCTCCTTCAATGCCTTGTGCCCTGTCTCTACGTATGGCAATAAAACCGGGTGGAGTAGACTCCGAATAGTAAGTGCTGCAATGAAACCATGACTCAGGGATGCTGTTGATATTAGGGGAATAAGTTGTAACAAGTGACAAGAGATTTGAAAGCTTTTTCGCAATACTACGAGAGTTTATGTTTAGGACTACCAAGTCCTCATGCCGGCTGTTGTGTCATGCGGGGTTAGGAATACGAGAGCCAAGTGCTTGATCTGAAACGTTCACTAATCACTTTGAGTTGTCGTCCCAATCCTAACGTACCTTATGAATGAACGCATGATCGTATCTTAACCTCACCACTGAGCCGCTGTTGCAGAAAGAGAGTGAAGCCTCCCAAATTTTTTTTCCTGTATGTCTAATACGTGCAAAAAAGTCGTCTGAAATAAACACGTTAGAGCCTTTCAGTTTAAATTCTTATTTGATAAGAATGGCTTTATCACCCGAGGAAGAAAGCTTTAGAATGACAAGTCGTGCATAGCCAGTATGAACTTTTCCAAGCCTGTGGACGCGTTCGATTTCTGGACAGGTAATTTTCAATGTATTGCTAAACACAGAAGTTGCGCGGCATAACAATGTCTTAGCGTTTTCATTGAGGTCTTATAAAAACCGAGTATGATCGGATAATTTTTTTTATAAATAATCTTTGAGGTCATCATTTTTTAAGACCAGATTGTTCATCGTCAAAGTTAAACAATTGATTTCGACGCGCAAAGCACTAGCATCACTGGGTTAATGACAACGTTACAGAGCACCAATACGCAATTGCAAGAGATCAAAACGACAGCCGATGATTTGTTGAAATAAATTGATGTTATAAATATCATCAGGTAGCTTAATTTGCCCCCCCAAAAGTTTATAGAACATTTTAGAAACAAACTGAGGATATTCGTCAACAAGAGTAGAATTGGGGTGTGTATGAGTACCCCGTTGAAAGCGTTGGAACCAACCGCGTTCCGGGTTCTTGGCCTCTTGCTAGAAGAATTGTTTTTACTGGCATTCACCAATTTATTCAAGGCCCTGGATTTAGTACCACATCACCGCTTTATACGAGACAAATTTTGCAGTATAGCGAGTGTAAGCAGAAAAACACAACGCTAAGTGGGCAAGTTAGCAGCAGCAGAAAGCGATCAATAGAATGAATGCATTCAGCATTGGAAAGGTAACGTACTTAGTGTCACAAGCTTACTCCAGATAACATACTCCCCATTTTTAGCAAATCCACTGTTATGCCGTCCAATTTAGCCATTTTTCACCGGGCATATATCGTATGCCTTATCTAACCTTATCGATAGCTGCACATAGAACTTCGTACTCCTGACTTTCATTTCAATGAAGGTGGGGACAAAATTGCGAAATGAACGGTTCAGAATAGAAATTTTCTACTTCAATCTCTCATTTAAATTGCTGAGAACATTGCCTTCCCGACATTTGAGTGTCTGAATTTTAATATATTCAACAACAACAACAACAACAACAACAACAACAACAACACAACAACAACAACAACAACACGATGGGAAGTTTTACGTCCCGAATATACCATTTGCTTATGAGAGACACCGTGGTGGAGGGCTCTGAAATTTCGACCATCTGGTTTTCATTACCATGCACTGATGTCGCGGAGTACACGGGCCTCTGTCATTTCTCCTGCATCAAAATGCGATCACCGCGGCCGGGATCGAACCCGCCAGTGTCTACATTTTACCGAGTAACAGTCTTATTCATTGTGTTATTTCCGTTACCTGAAATGAAGTGTAAATATGATAATGTCACCGGTTTTATTTGAATACCGTACCTGTACCCCCTTCCTTCTCGGCCGTCGGGTGTTTTCAACTAATTATGTAACGAATGCGCCAAATTTGGCTTTTGCCGATGTTCAGAAATAACAAGGCTCTCACAGACACTGCATATTACGACTTTTATTAGGCTGCGAAAAAATTTCAGACCCACCATGGTGGCCTAATGGCTATAGGCATCGACTGCTGACGCGCAGGTCAAGGGATCGAATCCTGCCTGCGGCAGCTGCATTTTCGATGGACGCAAAAATATTTCAGGCCCACGTGCTTAGATTTAGATAAACGTTAAACAACCCCAGATGGTCGAAATTTCTGCAGCCTTCCATTACGGCATCTCTCATAATCATATTGTAGTTTGGGACGTTAATCCGCAAGAAATGTTATTACAGAGACAATTTCAATGTCTTCTGCGTCCACAAAAAGACAATTCTTCACTTGTTTTGTGCATTTAATTTTTTCGTAACATAGTGATCGTGCCAGCACAGATATCACTTCTTGGTCAAGTTTGTAATGAATAAGGAACAAAAAACGCACAAAAAAGCAATCAGCAGTTTAACTTCACCGTGCACCTTGACCTTTTTAGGCTTACCAATTCAAACAGGCTTACATAGCTCACAGTTATCGAATCTTTTATCTAAAAAAAAGTCTAAATATTAAACTAGGCACACTCACAAGTGCGTTCCCTGCTACATGCACACAGATTACGCAAATTCATGCACTACGCATCATTTCCATAATGGCTGAACAGTCGTAGTGCCAGAGATCCCTGTACTAGCTGGTTGTAGAGAACTTTATGGTCCTGGGACTCGGACAGAAAAATACAAATTGTTTCACTGAAATTAAAGGGGGTTGCCACACTTGCATGAACCGACGTTCCTATCTGAACACTTCATAAGCTGGTATTTACCTCGCCTTCCACCTGTGGTGCTTTCGCATTCACAGTCGTTGATTGATGGAACGGAAATTCAACGTATATGTTCCTTGTGTCTGGTATTGAGATGCGTTTTTTGAAAAAGAATTGCCATAACCTCCAATAAACATTGGCTATGCATGTGATTAGCCATATGCTTTCAGGAAACGATTTTCTATACTGATTGAAGAGAGCTCAAAATGTTATATACTGGTTGCTGTGATGTTGATTAGGCAGCATTTGTAATTGTAACGTCCCGCATATTACAGAACAAAGCAGCTGAGAGGAACATAGCAGTAACTTAGAACACAACTAGAACATTCGTGAAAGATTCTCGTGTAACTATGAACGCAGCCCGATACAATTGTGTCTCGAAAAGCGGCAGTAGTTTGCGATCGGTGATGAATGCGCCTCTGAATGCGTATCAACGTGTGCTACAGCCAGATAAGTTTATGCGGCAAGCTGTCTGTGACATCTACTTTTGATTTGCTGTGACAATGGCGGCAGGACAACTAACTGCTGTTTGCCGCTTCTATAGAAATAATACAGTACTAAACTGACACAATCCAGATGGCTGACCAAGCAGGCCCACCAAACCACGCGACCTAGTAAATGTGTCATATACAGGTTTCCTTTGTTCAAAGAATTGGACTTGTGACGAAGCATATTTTGTGGGAAAGTTGTGGTAGTTGTGGGAAGATCAGAGAGAGGAACAATCGGTTATTTGGGTACGTTAACTGAGGATACATATAAAAACATGCGCATGTCGTTCTTTGAATGTATCTCCAGTGTTGCTGCCTTGGTAGCTTCGATGCTGGCGCCACCGCGGTTATTGAAGCACCTTATTTCTACCGTGTATACTGCAGCGGGAGCGCTGAGGGAAGCTCATGCAGCCTGGTGATGTAGAAATGAATGGAGCCGCTAATGTGGTGACGTCAGGCACTTATGCCATAATGGCGTTTAACGAGAATCACAAAATCTAGCAAAAAAAGACCTATCATATGTGGCGAAACCTGGTTTGTAGTCGGTTTGCCGCCCAAAAAACGTCTGTTGCAATAAAATAGCTTACAAACCCCCGATCAACAATGCACTGGCGGGTGTGTTCAAGGCATTAATCAAAGAGCATGCTTGTGGTTGGCACAAACTTATTTTGAGGCTAACTGCCACCACAGATACACACTACACTGAACGATAGTGCAAAGTTGTCAAACATTCTACAAACGCAATGAGAAATTAGAAAACAGGAGGTGGGTGCTGGAGCGGATGTTTCGACAAGCGCACTTGTCTTTCAAGTTGAAGTCTGCTTGTCGAAACGTCCGCTCCAGCATCCGCCACCTGTCTTCGAATTTATGATCACAAGCTTCCATCCTCCCCTTCTTGCTGTTCCTTTGGATTTCACAAACACAAATAACAGAACAGTTGTTTAAAAACCAGACTTCTTGTTTCTTCGTGACTTACCTGTTGTCGTCATCGCTTTAGAACCGGCCGTGAGTGAAGGGGGAACATGGTGTCTTTAAAGTTTGGGGTAGTGCAGAAGTTATCTTCAAAAAGCAGTTTTGTGTTTTGTGGCAACCTCCTTATAAACGTTCTCTCACGAAAAACCAAAGCAAAAAAAAACTACAAAAAAACGCGAGAACTGCACCTTCTGACACCGAGAGCTGGAAGAGTAACCTCTCTCTAGCGTTTTTTCCGAGAATCTTGGGGCAACTATTTCAGGTATAGTTGCATGGCACCCTCTACGCCATCAATCATCATACTTTTTTGGTGCAATAAAAAAATACATAGGCCAGTATTCGCTATTCTGTGGAGTATCTAGGTATTCCGCACACATCTGTAAGGCACTATGAGTACCTTGTTGATGCGGTGGCTCATGGCGATGAAGAATTATGTCTTAGTACTTTGTACTATGTTTAAAGCTTTGAATGACTCACTAGTTGAACAATACGCATTATGTGAAACCCGGTTGTTGTTTTAATCTCATACCGCGCTATATTAGGTATATTAACGTAATTTTGGTAGCTAATAGACGAACACTTGAAAAGTATCCACTAAAACATAAATTATTATAATTTCTGCGTAGTACGAAAGCATCCACAATGTCATCATTCGTAATCTTTGAGAACATGTGGTACCTGCAACATACTCTCATTCATCAACCTTTTTTATTAATATTTAAAAGCTCCTTATAAGAGATATAAGCTCTAGATATAGTAAGTTTCAAAACATAACAAATTTTACCGCTTATTTCTTGCATCTTACTGAAATTCAAATTTTCAAATAACCATGTGGCCACCGCGGCGGTGGCTGCATGGTTAGAGCGTCCGCTTTCATTGCGGGAAGTGTCTGGTTCGAATCTCAGTGCCAACAGAGAACCCACGGGTTTTTCTCATTGGGTAGAGGAGTACGCCGACCTGGCGCTCGGTTTTTTCTGGGTACTCATCTCAAAAGGTGGCCCCATAAGGCTCTGCGAAAGCCCCTGGGGGTACCTTAACCCACCAGAGCCTTGGTGAAATAGTTGAGCATCAGCCGCTGCTGTGGCAGGCAGAGAATCACTGCCGCCAGGTACCTCCTGGCTAATTAGGTACAAGCGCACTTCCGACCTGATGCTCGGCAAAACAAAGTTGTAGTCGCCTGGGTGGGCACCCCCCTCGTAGGAAATTGGTGGCATGGAATCGCCAGATCTAAAATTAAGGTCATTCTTTCTTTTTTTTTTCTAAAAGCTGCTTCCACTTCTCTTGGAGCCAAAAGGCATGATGTTCACACATGCCTTGTGTCCATTCCAAATTTAAATATATTGTGTAAGTGAGTCGGGTCATGACAAATTTGTCCATTTTCTTACAATGTGTGGTATAGATACTAATAGATACAAAAATTATTTCACAAAATTCCTGTTTGTTTTGAACCTAAATTTTATTTTCGCACATTTCTACAAGGAAGCTTTCAGTTAACAGTGAGGGATGGGTACTAGTACAACCAACTGAGAAAGAAAAATGAGGTGGCTTTTACCTTCCAGTCGTGTTACACAAATCTGTAAGAAACCGAGTGCATTTTTCTTCAACAGACGTGACCTTCAATTTTGGCTGCAGTGGGCACAATAGCTAAGGCGATGCCTATTTCCCGACAGCAAAGCAGAACGACGTATACACGACTATTGTCCTTCATCATGTTTATTTACTTTCATTTATTTTTTCCCTAAGGGCAATTTGGCATTAAAGGGGAAGATATATCATCGATGATATGAGATCTAGACAATAAAAATAGATTTTGCATGTACACAGTAGCAAACAAACTAAATAGTCACACAGGAATAATGAAGCAAGTAATATTACAAATATGATGCAATTAAACAACAAATAATGCCAAGGCAAGGTTAGCCATCAACTTCAACTGTAGTGATATCACACACATGACATGTGTCAATTAGTAAGAATAACTAGGCTAATGCATGTATTCTATGGCATCAAATATTCGAATGAATATTGAAGTATTCGAGTTCGCTTTAATTCGAATTCAAACTATTGCAAATTTTCTAGTATTTGAAATGAAGAAATAGATGTATATTATTCCGCGTGTATTCCTTTGCAAAGATGGTTTCACTGCAGCAAAATAATGCTAAACTGTGAAAGCTCTAAACTACACGTATAAAAATCCACATTTAACTCTTTCTAAAGATTGTTTCACTGCGGTAAAGCAATGTAAAACCGTGAAAACAGCTCATCAAAAACTTGGCATTGCAGCAAAGCCTCTTTTTATGGTTCAATCACCATATTACACCCTAATCAATTCTTCAATTTATTGCGATAGCAATTCTATGTACACTCTCGGCTGGATTTTGCCGCCAGTGTCGGCGACCACCGTCATTCATCGTATGTATATATGTATCTGAATATACGAAAACGCAAAAAAGATGAATAATCCAGAAAAAGGCTCTGGCGTGCGGAATCGAACATCTGATCTCTTGGCTGTGAGCGCTTGGCGTTAGCCACTGACCCATGAAAGAGTACCCCCTTAAACATCAAAAGGCAAGCTATTTATGTCTATCACTTACCACTGGCGATGCCGATCTCGGCGAAACTATCGTGTTCTCCGCATTGCCAGTGAGATGGCGCAATGATCGTATGTCACCAGATCGTCACGATGCGGTGACGCGTGCTCATGCCAAAAGGACTTGTTTTGGGGCTAGTTGGTGCATACTTGGTGCAGAAGACTGAGGCACAAAAAACATATCGTGAAGCAGGAAGAGCAGAAGAGCTTTGTTGTTTCTTCTCTTCTGCTCTTCCTGCTTCACGATATGTTTTTTGCGCCTCAGTCTTCTGCACTAGGCGTGCTCATGCGTTGATCTCACACGCGTATTTGGTCGCGAGGAGGGTGGGACTAGACGCTCACGCGTGAATCGTACGCCTTCGGATTTCACCAGAACGATTGTGTTGTACTTACCGGGCGCACAAAGCTCACTGGACTCGCTGCAGAGTCTCCGTTTTGGAAAATGGCGCGCTGTTCAGACACAGCGAAGTAACAAGCCGACAATCATTCGCGTTCATTTGTACCTGTGAGTACGTTTCGTGCTTCATTTGTGCGTGAGCAATTCGGGGCACATTTCGATCTGCATGCGATTTTCCACCGGACATTCCACTTTGTTGCTGTTGTATTCATTGCTTCGCCTTTTCGGCAAAATTGTGACCTTTTTAACGTTCACGGAGTGTTATTCTGGCTTATTCGATATAAGTATAGTAAATTTTAAAATATGACTTATTTCAGAGGTTATCATTTGCACTTTACGGAAAGTCAAATCCTACTACTATTTAAAGTTATTTGCCCTTCATTTGCATCAAAAGGAAGAAATTCGCACAGGCCTTGTTTGAATTTACGAGAAAGTATATTTTGTAAGTACGCCCATTTTTCTATATTTTATGTGATATTTTTTGTCTTTGCGTCCTTCCTTTTTTGTCTTTCTTGTTTATTTTGTTCATACTTCCTCTCTTTCATTCATCCTTCTGTTTTCTACAGGTAGTGACCGTCCCCAAAAATGCTGTAGCTTGGCGGCTGTCATGTTATTTCCAGCGTTCATCAGCCTGTAGAACCGTCGAGTGAAATTAACGCCTAGAAATTATTAAAACGACGGTTTAAATAAAATTTCTCAAAATCAGAATTTTTCTGGAACTAGTGACTTATAACAGCTGATTGTTTTGAGCTCGTCAACACGAAATATTTTAATGAAGCGCCCATAACAAGTGTACTGCTTCCCAGTGGTTTCTTTCCTTTGCATCTTTTTTTTAATCCATTCACGTAATGCAAGTCAGTCACATTAGGGAAGCGTTAAGTTCAGTTCCCATCGGAAGCATTGGGCAAGCCTAGTGTTAAAGGCACTCGTTTTAGAACCGAGCAGACCCGAGTTCAAACACAGCTCCGCAAATAAAATTTATTTTTCATGTCTTCGTTGCGCGCCAGCCGTAGGGGAGGACTTTGTTTGGAAATACCACCATCACTAACCCCACAGGTCAGTCACCAAGAGCTTCTCTTGGAAAGATGGCAGAAGTAATACAGGTACTATTTTCATCAGCTTAGCACAAATGAAATAACTGCACTACAAGTGTAAAGTTGCATCCTTGTATCTAAGTCAGATAGGTAATAGTGCACTAGAAGTTGTAAAATACTATGTCTACTTAGGACAGGTAATAAACGTGGAGCCGAACCACGAGATTGAAGTAACTAGAAAAATATGATTGGGGTGGAGCACATTTAGCAAGCACTTTCAAGTCTTGACAAGTAGATTGTCCTTATCCCTCAAGAGCAAGGTATACAACAGCTGTATTTTGCTGGTAATTACCTATGGAGCCGAGACCTGGAGACTTACAAAGAGGGTTCAGCTTAAATTGAGGACGACGCAGCAAGCAATGGAAACGAAAATGTTATGTGTAACCTTAAGAGACAAGATGAGAGGAAAGTGGGTCAGGGAACAAACCGGCGTTAAAGATAACATAGTTGCAATCAAGAAGAGGAAATGTACATGAACCGGGCATGTAGCGCGTAGACAAGATAACCGCTGGTCATTAAGGGTAACTAACTGGATTCTCACAGATGGCGAGCGGGTTAGGGGAAGACAGAAAGTTAGGTGGGAATATGAGATTAAGAAGTTTGTGGTTACAAAATAGCAACAGCAAGCACATGACCGAGTTGACTGGTGAAACATGGGAGAGGCCTATGTCCTGTAGTGGACGTAGTCAGGCTGATGATGATGATGATCTAAGTCAGGCGCTGTGGGGTTGGTCATGGCAAGCCCAAAGTGGCAGATATTTGTAATCTGTTCTGTTCTGTTCTAACCGTTTTGCTGTGGAGAAGTTTAGATTCATATTACGTCGGCTCTTCATATCGATAAGTTCTGCAGCGGAAAAATATATTAAGGAATGGTACCCAAAATAAACAATCAGGAAAAAAATCACAGCATATTCATGGGGTGAATGATGACGAGTGGGGCAAACGGGATGGACCCATGGATGGACGGACGCTCAGAAGCACGGATGGACTGACGAACGCTTCGCTCCAGTCATCATCATTCAACACGTGCATATGCTGTGACACTGTTTTTATTGACATGAAGTGCAATGCAACTGGCAACTACGCCGACTACTGTGACACGGGACATACAACCCACGGCGTGAAGAGCTTCGCACCTAAAAAAAATAAAAGCATAATAACACATAGAAACAAGTTCAAAAAATTCGGCAGAAGACCACGTACCTGGGAATCGATGTTATGTGAAGCATGCGGAGGGAAGGTGACCGTGTTGCAATTTTTTTATTGAGTGGCACGTCATGAAATGACGCTAAATATATGTACAAATGTTTCACGCAAGAACATATGTTGAAGAGCTGCAGATATTTATATAACCAGTTGTTTGCTCTTGCGCAACTATGCTAACTGGAACATGAGTATTAGTAACACCAGAAGCTGATATGAAGCACTGATGCTCGCGAAGATGCTAGCCCTGGACATTGCTACATAAATCAACTTCAGCGCATGACACCCAACCACACATAGGTGGCATACCCATAGGTGGCACATACCCACCTATGGGTAAGTTTCACTGTCTGGCGGGAAGTGCTTGACGACGTACGTGACGCGATTGTGATATTATTCATGCCTTAACCAGCACGTCTTATTCATCAAACCATCTTACCCTTTTATGCTGATTTTGGTGCACGCCAAGTTACGGGGATGACCACGAGAGCACTGAAACGTAAGCGGCTAGATAGATAGATTGATAGATACACACAAAATTGCCGAAGAAGAAATGCTGCATTTTTAAAAAATTCTGCAGATTCCACGTACTCGGGAATCGACGTTATGCGAACCATAAGGAGCGAAGGTGACCATATTACAATTTTTTATTAAGCGACACGTCATAAAATGGCGCTAATTATATGTACAATTATTGCACGCACAGACATAAGTTAAAGAGTTTCAGATGTTAATAAAACCAGTTGTTTGCACTTGCGCAACGATGCCAACTGGAACATGCGTATTAGGAACACCACAAGCTGATATTAAGCACTTATGTTCGCAAATACGCTGGCCCTTGGCCCTAGCAGCTACCTAAATCAACTTCAGCGCATGACAGCTAACCACGATTGATATTACCCAGACGTGACGGCTGATATCGGAGGAGTACATATGTAATGTTTAAAAAAATGGGTAGGCAGCACTGCAACCACTATTGATGTTTCACAAAGATTGGCGTCTATTTGAAAACTAGCTCCGAGACCGGGCGTAGCTCTGTGGTAAAATGCTTTTACTTGGGTTCGATTCGAGCTGGGACCGTGACATTTATTCATGGTATTCGTTAGATAGACGCTACAGTTGTCGGGTATTTTTTAACGCTCACGCGTTAAAATTGCCCATCTGTGTCTTGCCGTTCCTGGGTACATATCAAGTGTCAATTACCTGTGGCACGTACCCGCATACCAGTGGCACATACCGGCCTGTGGGTATGTGCCACTGTCTGGCGGGAAGTGTTTGACGACGTACGTGACGGGATTGTGACATTATTCATTTCTTGAGCAGCGCGTCATGTTTGTCAAACCATCTTACATTCCCATCTAATTTTGGTTCAGTCCAAGTTAAGGGGGTGACCACGAGAGCACCCAAACATAAGCGGCTAGCTAGATAGGTACGCTCAAGGTCGCCGAAGTTCACTAAGAAATTCTTTGCATTTAAAACACGGCAATGTACAGTTCGCTTGCAGCAGTTCCCACTGCAATAAATTGTTAACAGACACACATTTCTATTTCTACTCACAGTATATGTTCTAAAACATCATTCCGTATATCACTACCACTATTTGAATATCACAACCTCTTGTCCAGTCCAGTCTCCTCTATGAAGACTGTCAAGAAGATGTTCACCTTTTTTTCAAAGATGCATCTCAGGCCACAGTCCAAGCAATTTCTTTAGTGTGAGGGGCCATCTGTGCAAACTTGTTAGTTCCTCCCTAATTTTCTTTAATTTGCGTACTTCACACACCCCAAAAGATTATGACGGACGTCTTCATCTTCGTGACCACAATGGCGTTTCGGTGAGCTGAATTGATGTATTTGTCTAGGAAACTGTTCGTCAATACTGCTTACGTCCGTGGAATAACGTCTATGTATGTCGTGGGAGATGTGCCCATATTGCAATTTTTTCGTGTAAACCAACTTCATAAGGTAATGATTGCATTGATTTAAGGCGATGAAACCGCTTCTTTATAGAACAGTAGTTACCTCCTTCCGTTCTAATATTTTCAATATTCGCCCAAGACATGCAAGTTGCGCAATACCATCCTTTAGTCATGGCTTTCTTGGCGACGATAGTTATAGCGCGAGAACAAAACGACGACACAGAGACAAGAAGACACGAAAGTTCTTGTCTCTGTGTCGTCCTTTTGTTCTCGCGCTATAACTATCGTCATGCCATACCAACTAGCCCAAGCTGCCACACTTCAAGTTACATTTCTTGGCGAGCCTGTCTGCGTCTTGATTATTATTGATTTTAATGTGGCTGGGTATATTTGAAAGAGAATTCGTTGACCCTGCCGTGCGGCATATTTCAGTTTCTGCAATACATTGTGCTATTTCATCATTTTTGTAAGGTGAACTTGCGTACTACCCCCTCTCGTGTTCCAAAATAGTTGCAGATCAGTTTACTTTACTTAAAAAGTAGCAAGTAATTTGATGTCGTTGATGAAGATTTGTGTAATATTACATAATACCCCCTTCCGTTCTAATATTTTCAATATTCGCCCAAGACATGCAAGTTGCGCAATACCATCCTTTAGTCATGGCTTTCTTGGCGAGCCTGTCTGCGTCTTGATTATTATTGATTTTAATGTGGCTGGGTATATTTGAAATAGAATGCGTTGACCCTGCCCTGCGGCATATTTCAGTTTCTGCAATGCATTGTGCTATTTCATCATTTTTGTAAGGTGAACTAACGTACTACCCCCTCTCGTGTCTCAGAATAGTTGCAGAACAGTTTACCTATACTTAAAAAATAGCAAGTAATTTGATGTCGTTGATGAAGATTTGTGTAATAATACATACATAATCTTTGATTAAAGTGCAGGTATAAAAACCACACAATCTCTCGCTTCTTTAGCGCAAGAGGACCCTTGTGTCCTCCTGCGGTAGTTTCGTCTTTTTATTGTGCATTCTATAAAAATGATGAAGCACCATTTGTACCGCATCTGAAGGTACCATGTCTGCTTTCTAGCGTATGCCATCTATATCACAGGTAACGTTCAGAACCGGTGGCGTCCGAGGTGCTTTTGATGGTTCCCTTCGTTTATACTCTTGTACTACTGCTTGAAATTATGACACGCTGTTCTGTATAGTCGCGTTGCCGTCCTGTGTGTTATAGCTCACCAGATAAAGGATACTGTCATGTTGCATCAAAATTATAAATAAATTGCTAGACGTTTCTCTTGCTCGGAGTTTGCCACAGGTGAAATTTTAAGGACCAAATCCACGATACGATCATGAAGCACTCGGTAGTGGAGGGCTCCGGAAGTTTGAACCACCTGGGGTTCTTTGACGTATACCGAAATTTGAGTACGTGTGTCTCCGGCACTTCGCGGCCGTGATTAGTAATATCATTACCACAATTTCTTGTACTTTTTGTCGGGGTCCACTAAGTTTGCAGTTACGTATATCCGTCGCGGAAGTGACATAAAAAATGCGCACAATCAGAAGACAAAAGTTTGTGAAAGAGACTCGAACCCATGGCTCCTTGGTCCACGACAACAGATTCCGAGCACACAACTCACTGCGCCACGGTCACATACTTTGTATGACATAACAGACACGTCTTTTGTATCTAGTGATGTATTCTGACAGCGTTCTTGGTAAAGTGCAGTTATGTATCTTGACCCTAGTGTCCGCTATTAGTTCCTTCAATGCGTCGTTTCTAAGCGTCTGTCCGATTCGGCGTGTTTCGTCGGAGAAGGGCAATTTTTCAACGCCTTAACACACTCCCAAGTGGCGACCTTACCCCAGGTGTCGGCGTTGCTCATAGCATCTATTCATACCAAACTGTTAGGCGATGCCTGCCGGCCTCACCTGGCTTTACCTCTGCTCCGCCCTCCCCATGTACGCTCCCCCCACGAGCAATCGTGGCTGATCAAAATGAAGAAACGACGAGTATTGCATATTCCCGTCATTGCACAGTGGTGTTTGACTCCAACATACCATCAGCAGGTGACGTTATACCTAGTTTGGCGTCCAATCAGTCATGATCCTCTGGCTGTCACATAGTTATCTCTCATTGCGCTTCCACCCTTAACTACTAGAGCTACTACAAGCATCTATGACCACAAGGGTTTGTTCAATCATTAATGATAAACGTTACTCGTCAGGATGTAAATGTATGACAAAGCCGCAACGTGAATACATTCAAGTTAAGCTGTGATATAGCTGTCAACCACCAATAGACTTTGCACAAGATGATTTGTATAATTGAACTTTGAACAATAAACTACTTCTCTAAGTGCACATCTTAAATCGTTTTTTCAGCAATTCCTATTACGGAGGGATCATGGTTTTTTTTACCATTATTTCAATTTTTCACCAATATTTTGAGTCAGCTTGTGCAATTCCTTACACGTTTTATGCTGTGATGAGTCTGAACACGTGGCTATTTTAAAAAGGCCCTGAAACACTTTTTCAAGTAACCATGAAATGAATTCACTGGAAGAGTTTATTGCCTTACGGATTCAACACCGCAAAATAATTACCACCTGTTCAGTGCGAGTGGAGTTGCAAAAAATTGCCGCATGCTGCAATCGCATTCTCTCTTGTCGCGTCTTGACGAAAGCGCTGGAAGCAAAGCAGGGAGGGATGACAGGGGCAAAGAAATCACGTCATCTATGCCTCCTTACCTTAAGCACTGTTTTTTCTTCGAATGCGCGGCTTTTTCAATGTGATCGCGCGCGCACGCGTGGACAAGTCGCGGCCTCCCGCGGCGATCTCTGTAACAACACAGTGCACCATGTTCAAATCAGCCAATGGCTCATAAATGGGCCTTCTGCGAGTTATTTTTGAAATTTTTCTGTCATTTGTCGAGAGGAGAGAAAGAAATTTTTAGTTTATTTTGATAATTTATGGCGAATTCCAGGCCACGTGCTGTGCTATAATATTTGGCTCCCGTTTTGCCGGAAACCTCTACCACCGATCGGCAACGTTATCTGACCATACTCGAAATATGTTGCAGAACCTCTTTGAAGTGGAGAACTAAAAGCTTATGTGCATAATTAAGCAACTTGATATGAATGTCGGAGAAGAGGTAGAGAGAGCGAAGATTTTGAAGTTGGAACGTGGTACCGTATTTTATGACACAGAGTGAGACGTGATACCCTGCGGTGGTTCATTAGTGAGGAAAGAATAAATGAAGATACATTGAATGTTAAACTGACTTTACAATCAGAGCTACGATGCATGAATAGTAACTGAGTGATTTTGAACGGATTCAATTTTGGTGACAAGTTTTGTATCACAGTGCTTTCCCACAGACAAGGAAATCAGATGCTAATGGCGGAGTTTCTAATTGCTAAGCATTTCTTGGCGGACCAACTGTTTCTATCTATATAGATACCTACGTCTTGGTGCTATCGTGGTTGTATACATGGTATATACTAAAACTGGCACAGGAGGAAATGTGTGTATGACGAACATAATGTAGAAAATTGCGCTTGGCGCCGACGGGAAAGATAAAGAAAGTGGGGTAAAGTGGTGGGTGCTTGTTTATTTTGAACTGTTCGATTGTACGCCATGTTGCGGATGGGCCTGCGCTGAGGGCCAATAAAGGCTGCGAATAGATTTTTCCTACATTTTTTCTGCTGTCGTGAAACTCAGGAGAAAGGGCCTTTAGGTATACCAAAAATAAAGTGAAATACCCGTCCCATACGTTAATAAACCCTGTTCTTTAATCACATCTAGTACATGCACGCATACACGGCCCATGTAACACGCGTATGTGCCACAGCGGTTAACCATGAATAGACGTTGGAAATTTTAACGCGAATAAAAAAATGGGGTGCGGGAGTTAGCAGCATTGTCGGAGAGCGAGAAACGAGATGGGTGCAAAGAATAAGAATCAACGCCGTCTTTCGAAATAAAATGGTTGAACGCGAAACTTTCTGCCGTGTAAGCTGAGGTGGAAAGACATCGACTATGCAAAAAACTGAGAAATTATGAGTGACCCGATACGAGGCATATGTGATTTGGTTGCTTATTTAGGATTGCGTATTTTGAAAGATGAAGCTGAAGGGAGACACATTTCGTTAGGTTGCATAGCCGTTGGTTTAGATCATGTAAAAGTTGACCATACGCACACTCTAACGGTCGACTCTACGTTTTCACAGTGATTGCCCTGTGATCTCTCTGGTAGACAGTCAGAATCTCTGCCATCGTAACCGGACACAGCGTGAGTGCAGATGTGAATCAACGCAGCAACAATGCTGTGTCGTGGTCTTCAGTTTCAATAAGTAGTAATCTAGCATGAAACTCCCAGTCCATTTGCCCTACTCTTTTGCCACATTGTTGTTATTGTCGTCACACACGAGGCCCAGCGTATTATGTGGCTTCGAGCTCATGACCGCAGAAATATTCCCGTGCTTCAACACGTGTTCGGTGCCGTCTGATGTTGTATACCCTGACGATTACAGCATCAGTGGGCATCTCGTACAAACGCCGACGTACACGCACGGATTTTGCATGCCGCTGCCGATACACTGGGTGAGCCTTATTGGCACAATCAAGCTCGGGCTTACGTTTGCGTACAGCAGTCTCATCTCCGCTGCATCCACCACCTTCCAGTGGTGACATTCAGGAATGCATTAAGTGGCGCGCACAAGGAGGTTTAAAAAAATTGCTAGAGTGGAAATTCTTGCCGACAAGTGAAGCCGTGCTATCAGTAAGAAGGTGGCTGTGGCAGCCATTTTACTCGGGGCATGATGAGCTGTTGACGTTCGACGATGAAGAAGGCGTATTTTCCTCGCACGCCCAACGAATTTGACGTGTCAACCTTCTAGAATCAGATAGCGCTCAAAGTGCGTCCTTGTGGTATTAGTTTTCGTTTGGAATCCTCGAACTCAAGCCAACATTATTGTAGATTAAGTCACCGATACTAGTCTCTGCGGATTATTTTTTCAGAAACAACTTTATTTAATTTATAAGTTACGTAACCTTTAGACCAACAAATCGAAGCCACTTGATGTCTGAGTGGGCACCAAGAGAAAATAGCATGTTTCTGATATCTTTGAAGGGCAAAAGCTGGCTTCACTACTGCTGGAAAAGCATTGCGGGAGCTTCCACTCCAGCAATTTTTTAAACGTCCTCGGGCATGCTTGATTCAATGCATATATATATATATATATATATATATATATATATATATATATATATATATATATATATATATATATATATATATATATATATATATATATATATATACGTGTAAAATGTTGTGTTCTACTATAAACATGTCCTGCATCATTGATCTATTGTATGCAAAGATCCGCAGATAGTTCCATTTGAAAGCTATGTTTCCAGCAGTGCGTTTTCCGCACTCGTGGACAAATCATGAAAGCTTCTCTTTGAAAATAGCGGAATGAATTGAAATCAATCCCAGGCATTCTGCGTGTCAACAATGTCGCCTACCACAGAGCCACGCCAGCGCTTTTTCTTTGCTTTTTCTTTACAGTCACAAATTATAGTCCATAGTTCTCGTCGGATGAAGGCCCACTGTTCTCAGGTAGCACCGTCGTATCTGGTTTAAGCGAGGGCATGTCTACAACAAGTGTTTATATAGCCGAGGACGCTGCAGTGGTACAGGATGGGCAAGTATCCCCAAGCGGCCTATGCATGCTTTAAAAATACGACACTGTGCAGGCGTCATTTCCGGGCCCGCCAATCGTGGTCGCAGTGTTAGCTATCCTCTTTCCTACCATTAAACCAAACATTCAATATCTACTCCGATCGCTCATAATTTTATATTCAACTGTTTCTCGAACTCGGAGGAAAACGTCAATCAATTCTACGTGTCATATGCACGTCATCGCACCTTAGCGTACACTTCGTTTGGATATCATGGCTGTGCTCTAACGTTTGTATACTGGCTTTACGTCTGACGACAAACTACCCAGTAGGCGCCGGTTTCGTCGACGTGCTTTGTACCACCTCAACATGCACACACTTGCTCAAAGCACACAATGACGTTTATCAAGCAAATGATGCTTGGCTCAATGCAAGCAAAACAAAAAAAGAAAAACGGCGGAAGTTGCTACTCGCTCCCTGCTTCGCATGAAATCAACTCCCGCAATGAGTTATATGTGCTGAAAGTTTTCTCATCCGAACAATGTAAAAAATTGTCGGATGTAAGCAAACTACGGTTATATTTTCGACTAACTTATATGCATACAATTCCTTTATTCATCCTTTATTCATACAATGCTCGCCGCGCAAATGGCATTATTATGAGTGGCATAGCAAACTAATAAAATAACAGAAGTTGGCTCAAAACAATTCAAGTGTAGTATCGTGGGGAGCAAAAGAGAAATTTTAAAGAGATTTCTCCTCAGGAGATATACTATTTAAAACCGATGGTCCCTTCGGGACGACAAATAATGCGGTTGATCGCAAGCATGACGATGTCATTATCCCAGTTTGTTTCTTGCACATTGAGCAAAACAGCCTCAGGCGAAGCTTTTGTGGCATTCACTTGAAGCAGGCCATTCTAGAGTTCTTTTTTACATCCGTTTGAGCTATCGAATCAACCGTATCACCCCAGGACATACTTTTCAGTGCGGGGCTGAATGCGCTTCAGCACTTCAATTTGCTAATAAACGGAAGGATCCGGATCCCACGCAGAGCCGGCGTATTGAAGTAATTATCTTATGTAGGATTTGTATGCAGCCTCTTTGACGTGTCTTCGGCCGTGCTTGAGATTCGTCTGAAAGGAAGTGAATGAAGATCCGTCCCCATTTAAATTATGGTCAATTACCTCGGACCATCATCTATGCTTAGATAAAATCTCTCTGAGACACTTGCATAGAGACTTCTGTTGAACAACTTAGTTTCGTAGATTGGTAATTAAAGTAATGGTGCAGATTCCTAACTTTACTGGTAACACTGAGGTGCCCACACGTATTTCGGGCAAATCTCTTACGCCTACACCATATTTCGATACGATGATATTTATGGAGCTGTATGCTGTCCATCCCGCCAGTCGCATTTCGATATGACGCAAAGCCAGCAAGGAACAGATGCACAGTTCATTTGATTTTACTAGAAATATCAATAATAAGAATAACAAACGACAAAGGTCAGAGTAGATCAATGTAGAATACCAGATGTTCCGTCAACGCACGTAAAACATATCAATTTATTACAACGTGAGTGAAGTTTCTGGATCAGTAGGCCTATCTGATATATGATGGGGTTAAAAGTGTTTCGAATATCTAAAACAATAGAACTCTCCCCAACAATCTATATCACTGTAAAATTCAAGCAGCTATCTTCTGTAGGAACAGCCTCTTCGAACTCAATGGTCTTTGTTCATTTCATTTCATTTTTTATTTGTTGATACTGTCAGCCCTTTGCGGGCTATTACAGGAGTGGAGTAGACTCATACAAAACAGAAATGTGCATAAGAGAAACATAAGAAAAAGAACCTTCACTACTGGAACAAATCATTTCAGAGCAAATACAACAAATATATCATAATGGTTAAGCATATAGTTTACAGAGAAGTTAGTGAAAAATAAGACAAGAGAGCATCACTGCCGAAATACACATCATATTTTGCGCATAATAAAATAAATAATAATTATCATAGCCTAGTTACAAAGCACGTACTTCACACGTTGTTGTTGTTTTTGTCGTTGTACATGACATTGAAGCCGTGCGTTTTATTAGGCCGCTCCAATAATGTGTTCGAAAATATTACAACGTGATAGGCTGAGACAAATATCTCGGTGTTAACCCGCACTTGTTTTTGTACTGAAAAAAAAAAACAGGTACAGTGAGTGCTACCTCTTGACGTCAGGTAGGAAGACGTCGCATCGAGACTGGCTGCAAAACCCAAAAGGTACTTAGCTATCTCATCAGAGCACTTTTTTAAATTTTAGGAGACATATCGTCCAGTCCAGTGGCTTCCTATTTATTCTCACTGTCAAGAAGTTTAATTAAACCTTCGATGGAAGCCATAGCAGCACATTTCTCTGATGCTGTCTGGCATGGGCACGGACCGCTCATAGCGAATACCGATTAAAAAAAATCATTGAAAACGGAAGCTCTTTTTTCGTCGTGGAAAGTTTAGCTAACCTGATGTTTTGCGTTTGGAGGGCCAGAACGCTCTAAAACTCTGTACTGCACACCTCGAAGAAATTCAATATCTTTTAAACACGATAGTTTTTCTTGGGACACTTCAAAGCAATAATTTTTGTCTGTCTGTCTGTCTGTCTGTCTGTTTTTCCGTATGTCAGACGAAATGACTCAAGCGCGTCGACAACCGCAGCACCCCCCAATACTGCTATGGCTTCGGCGTTCTTACATGCGCGATTGTCGATTAAAAAGCAAATATTGCTCCTATCTCAGGCACAATATCAAAACAACAAAAGTCCTTTGTGTGTTTCTTTAAATTATGAAATATATACGTAAGTAATTAAAAAATGGTGGCATTTATTACGTTTCGATGACAGTCCTACACGCTGCACAAAAAGGTGCTTCCTACGATTTGCCAAGACGATGCGGTGCTGCCTCATACATTGAAATCTACAAAATATAGCCTCCAAGATATTGTGTGCTGGCTGCAAGCTTGCTATAACGGAAGACACCCTTTTGTTTGCTGAGATTACCGCCGGATGAGAATCATGTCTCTTGCAGCGCCTCCAGCTACTGGATCCAGCTTCTGGATCAGTAGGCCTTCTCGCGCAAGACATCAAATAAATGTTTTATTCACTCGCTTCGGACGGAAGGCTATCGTCTTTCATCAACAATTCCACAATTCCAGTCAAACTTGCAGATACGGCGCCATTTTTTCTTGCTTTTGATTCCGAAATCAGGAATGCGGCGTTTGAAAAAGTGGTAAATACACTCCGCTAAATACCGCAGAGCTATTACGCTCAAGGTTTGCCATGCGTGATAAATAGAAAATTATAGTTATCAAGAACGGGCACACGTTCGCTACGCCTTCTTCTTCCTCTTCTACTTTGTTCCCATAACACATGCGCCTATTTTCCGTTGTGGCATGCAATAGCTCTGATTGGCGAGAAAACGAGAACGGAGAGGGAGAAGGTGAAACAGAGATGAAAAAAGAGAAACAGAGAAATTTATGACAAAATTCGAATACTGAACTACGGCCGGACGGTGACTGTCGTAACCACTCGGCTGTCCGGGCGCGCTAACAGAGTGTAGAATGTAGTATGGCCTTGTATATTATACTATAGCAAAGTGGTGGGACAGGTAAGTGATGGTGAGGAGGAAACATGTAGGCGTAGGAAGGGGAAAGGAGGGGAAAACGAGAGGAGAGAAAAACGAAAGAACTTGTGGTCGCCAAAACTTCCGGAGGCTTTCTCAACGGAATGTGTCAAAATATTACCAATTTTCGTCTCGTAAAGACCCACTCATCCCTACCATTATTTCAGAGCGCTAGTCTTTGGCACCCGTTCCTGTCTTGAGTGGTGTCACCTTTGTCGTGGTAACCAATCAAGCGAAAGAAGACGAAAGAAAGTGGAAGAGAGATCGCCAAGAAGTTTGCAATCATGAGAGCCAGTGCATGCTAAAGTTTAAAAAAAATAAAAGTACGGGGGTCATAATGTTAAAGAAAAGGAAAAGGGGCCTGTGTATGTTATGCCATACTAGCGTAATGTTTCATACAATGTAACGAAGGTGGCTTAGAGGTACGGTATTGATGTAGCGTTTTCCACGCCTACAAAGTAAGGTCAGATCTTTTTCCTAATGACCAAACTGAAGAAGGCGGAATACTCAAAAAGCATGCAAACATGTTCACTCGGTGTGCTTTTCCTGTTGTTTATCTGAACCTTTTGTCATGTGGAGCAGTGTACATAGGGCAGAACTGGCGATGCCTCAACGAACGCTTGCGTGAGCACAGTCTGGCCATAAAGGCAAAAAATGGTCGTTGCTTGGATTTTCATTGTAGGACATGCGGATGCACCACTCAATCTGATAATATGACGGTAATGACTGAGGCGCGTGAAAATACTCAAAGGGATATTATTGAAGCGTGTTTTATCGGCCAACCCGATGACTAATGCTTAAGCATGCCATCAATCTCACTCTCGGACCGAGAATTAGTCTTTTTACACAACCTTGTTTAATGTTGTGGGTAACACCTCGCAAAGATTTCTTCTACTTCCTTTGGTCACCTTTAATGAGTGTGCACTTGTTTCTCCCGTTTTATTTTCCATACGATGCTTAGAAATTTTGCACAGGGTTTATATTTTTTTATCTCTCGGGGTAGCGCTGCATTGGGTTTGCTCATTTGTTCCTGGCTTAAGGTGATTTGAAAATTGTTTTATTGGTTCAGTCAGTGTCAAGCGCTTTCTAAGCCTTTTAAAAAATGTTTTATAGCACTTTTTTGTATCTTAACGTCACTGAAGAGCCTTGGTGCAATAAAAATAAAGAGAAAAAAAGAATAGATGAAATAGAAGAATACACCTTGTGATTAAACAGTTTAGATTATGAAGCTTAGATGGTGGCGTTCGTTACATTTGAATAGTTTTTTCACGGCTCTGTTTGCCACACTTCCGCAGAATAAAACTGTTTTGTGCGCATCCTATTAGCGCAGTTTGGCTTGCCTACATATAGGTTTCATGAAGCGACAATAAATTGTTAGTAGTCTGCGCTCTTTCCTGTCTCCCTTCTCGTTTCCCATCAGCTTGTGCTGCAGGTCGAGTTTTCAGGTTGGGGAACATTTTTTATGAATTTCTCTTTGCCCACTAATGAGACTTTCGAGGTCTTCATCGTTAGGGTTGGGACTCAATTTTACATCCCTGCTGGATTGCAGCACAATCTTACATAAACTGCCCATTTTTAAACGCGAAACCTATAGAAGCTTCATCTAACTAGTAAATTAACCGGCTTCCTGCTTCAGCGGCGTCCCATGCTGCCACCAACACGAATGCAAAGAAGCAAAATCAGGTGATGACGTCACCATTATACGTCATAATGACGTCACAGATAACTACTTTCTGTGGCATCAGTTTTACGTTACAACGCATGACATTATTTCACGACATCAACTCATGACAACATCACTTAGTCAAAGGTGGGCCGACATTACAGAGGCAGTACAAAACCACATTACGTGCGGAAGGCTTTCGGAGGGTGGCAGGGCTGGATCCAAACATTGACTCAGAAGAACACGATGTTAACCCTAGCCGTGTAAACTTAAAGAAACAGCAAATCTAGTTGACCTGTGGGGCTTAATGTGGCCTTCCTTCTTCGCTAATGATATAGGTTCTTTTTTGGCGTAGAAAGAGTCGAACCACACTCTCTCACACATCATGTCAGAATGTTTAAACTACAACGTCTGGTGCACGCTAAAGAAACCCGAGGGGTCAAAATTTCCGGAACCCTCCGCTAAGGCGTCTCTCATAAACACTTGGTGGTTTTGGGACGTTAGGTCCTATATATCAATCATATCAATCAAACTACAGCGTCAGCAGTAACTTGCGAAGCTATGGCACTCTATAGACATGCCAGCGAGAAGTGGAACGCTTTCCCATGTTCACGGCTCAAGCTACGAACTCTGCCTCTCAATGCCTGAAGCGCTGTGTAGTATACAGCCGTATACAATAGTTTCTTTAATCATTTTTTTTATTTTTGTACTTTATTTTATTCATAGAATCTGCTGCACATAAAAATGTATGGCAGGAGTGGCGTTAACACTACATGTCAAGCGCAGGCAAAACATTGGTCATTTTCAAAGCGTGAACTTACCGTGGCAAAGCATTCTAACGTTAAACTGTGGCAGTCAAGTAACTATATATGTACTGATCAGTTGTAGATTTAGGTGGAAGAAGGTAAAAGATATGTGAGCTACGAGTACCGGAAGGTTGAGCAAACAGAAAGTACTGTATTAAGCGGGAACAGCGTGAGTAGTTAATCAAGAAATTCATAAACATTAATCATTCGTTGGGGTGACGTGTTGCAAGTGTGGTCAGATTGATATTAGACATATTCCAAGAGGGTGAAAAGATCGTGTCGTAACGACGGTAGATAAAACGGATGGTGTTCTTTTCAAAGGACTCAAGCGTTTTGATACTTTTTTATGTGTAATCTTATCGTATTACTGGGGACCACACACCGTGGTCTCTCTTTCTTTCTTGAAATGTTTACGCTGTGCACGTCGCGTACATGAGCTTATTAATTCCATCTTTGTGCGGGAATCAGCGTATGATGTGTCCAGGTGCACATTACCTACTTCAGTTACCACAAATAATAAATCATGATATCTGGCGTTAGTCGCACGCCACTAAACATGAACGTGGGTGCATCCACATGCAACAGTGTTATAGCTTCAAAACACGGACAGAAATAGTGCAAGCTCTGATGTAGTCAGGAAATATGAAAAATCAATCGTACTTTTGAGAAGACGAGGTTCACTTTCATGCTGTACTGATTCCTATCACGAAGAGATCCACCATGTTTCTAGTTTTTTTTTTCTCGTGTGGACTGGAAATGCATCGAAATTCAGTGCTCCAGCTAGCCCGGCTAACAACTTGGAGCAATGCGCTGTTTCAAATGCTGCAAAGTTTAGTACCGGAGGGCCATGCCTTCCTCCTGCATATTATCCGCTTAGTTAGAGGATTGATATCATCAGCCATCGGAAAAACTCGCAGTTTCCGCGTGATTATATCAAGCACTTTTTTCAGAATACGCATTCGTTTGAAAAGGGAAATCGACGATTCCTTAAAGCACGAGAATTCATCTGCGAGCGTGATTATTATTGTCACGGATGTGCTCTTGGTGTCCTTCTGTACCGACTTGCACACAAACAAAAATTGCATGACATTCAAATGCGCTATAATACCCAGATATCTTTCATTCAGTGCTGTCTATGCATGTCTAAGATAGCGTTGTCACCGTCTGTTACTTTTTGTGGTTTGGTTACTTTGATATGGATGATTTCTGGGATGTTATGCGCCAAAACTATCATGTGATGGTGAGGCACACTATAGTGGGGCACTACAAATTAATTTGGACCATTTGTGGTTCTTCAACCTACACATAAATATAAGTACTTGGGTCTTATTTGCTTTTGCTATTGATTTGTGGGGTTTAACGTCCCAAAACCACCATATGATTATGAGAGATGCCGTAGTTGAAGGCTCAGGGAATCTCAGGGAATTTCGACTACCAGGAGTTCTTCAATGTGCACCAAAATCTGAGCACACGGGCCTACACCATTTTCACCTCCATCGAAAATGCAGCCGCAGCCGCCGGAATTCAATCCCGCTACCTGCAGGGCAGCAGCTGAGTACCTATAGCCACTTGTCCACCGTGGCGGGGCTCTATTGATTTCATCTCCATCGAAATTGTACCGGCGCAGTCGGGTTTGAGCCCACGAACTTCGGGAAGGTAGCCGAGCGCCTTGAGCACTGCTTCACCACAGTGGACAATTCGCGACTCTTAACATATGACACTCAAGCACAAATACGAGAAAGTTTTCGAGGAGCGGAAAACGCAACCAAGAAGCTAGAGTTTCATACCGAGAAGCCATATTGTAACAAGAAGGCACATTTTAAGATAATTCAATACGCTATGTATGTAGGGGATCACGTCAGGACGCATCTTTTTATCTATTTCATGAAAACATCATTGAGCGCACGCTAAACTTTCTTTTTTACAGGTTCAGAAACCGATTTTAAAACTACGCGAGAGAAAGCTGCCCAATCAAGCCTACAAATGAGCAGTCAGAAGATTATTTGAACGGCATGGGGACGGGATCTATTTAGCGCCATCTGCAAAGTAGCAGTGGCTATCACTCCTTTTATAATTTTTAATGGGTGGAGTGAAGTGGCGAAAATTCTTTCTGGACATGAGGCTGATACATGCAACAGACGTGGTCTCCGTTTATTGTGAAAAGACCGTCTAAAAATTGAACTCAGTCACTAGATGGAAGCTCTGAAGTGTGACTGAGCCCTTCTCTAAGTGCCCTAACGATTGCCTTATTCGAAGCAATCTTTAGAAAATAAGCTAAAAGGAGTAGCCTGCGCAAGACTTACTTTGCCGGTGCCTCCGTGCACATGAAAGAACATAAAACAGTGGCAATTATTTGTAGTACGTCTGTAAGCTGGCGCAGACATGCTGGCGCCACATTACGTCATAAGATGTCAATTCGGCTGGATGAGCAACATCGAGCCACACTGTTTGGGGCACGAAAGAAACCAGTCAATGTGAAGCCAGTGGCCCTTGTGGAGCGAAGCATTTTCGGAATGGCTGTGCCGCGTATGCTGATTGGCGTCGATAACACCGATTGCCTTACAGCTTTTGCTCGTCGAGGTTCCGCAACCCATGACCAACAGCGAGGAAACTACAAACAAGAGTTCAGGTGAGCCCACTGCTTGGGTGGTAATTGACACAGGATTTGCACACACTCAAAAGAGGTCGCTTAGTTGCCGCGGAACCAAAGGTACTACACCTTAGCTTCAGCTCACCGTCAAACTTGTCACTTCTTCAAATTTTGTACATAACACAGAAAAGAAGTGGACGGTGATTACACAACTCCCGCATGTGAAATTTGAGATCAGTAGGAATCAAGCATCCACGGCACTGCGCCTCGTCTCAGGTAGTTCATTTGGTGCAAGAAGAATTGCACCGGTTGCATCACACTTTGTTTAGAAAAGATGCGTGAACACGAGAATGTGTGGCTTTCGCGAATTCCCCGAGGCAGTTTAAGTGACTGTGCTCCTATCTGCAAAGCGTGCTATGGCGCGGCACGTTCGTAGCTGACATCGGTTGAGTATTACCTCACTTGCACATCCGCTATTACTGCTTCGTTAGCTCTACACCGCTGCCAATGAAGCTACATCAGTTCTTGATCAGTGACGACGAGATCAAAAAACTTGACGCTCAGCAGTAACGAGAATTCAAGCGTTTGGTGCAACCAGTTAACGCTGCTATGCGCGGTGCCATGGTTCAGTATTAACGTGGTTAGAGTGAGCATGCGCGTGCATGGCTGCGCTATCCGAGGCACCAGTGCACCAGATCCCGACACTTGTCAAAGTCAACTTCCGCATCTGCAGGGACGCATGCCGGGACGGCTTCGCGTCGTCTCCTATATATGCGCTACTATATGAATGCGAATTTTAGACGCCTACAGCGCTACAAGAAGAACGACGAAGCACAGGAAAAGAACGTCATTCGCAACAGTTGTGTGTTGTACAACACGTTTTTAGCTTACTTTGACACAGAATTGGCTCAAGAACTTGACATTCCAAAGTTGGTGAAGGTCTTTTGGTATGTGGATGATGTTTTAGTAATTCTGCACACTGACCCTTTGGTGACCACCTCTAGTTTAGTGAATGAAGTTTTAGCACTTACCAGATAACATGCTAGCGTCCTTCCCTTCACACGTGGGATTCCTATTGACAATAAATTAGAGTTTTTAGACTTGAGTACCACTTTCTTGGAGCGATGAGTGTGCTTGCCTCATGGCCCACGTTCACGCAAAGAGATTTTATCTTTTGTTACGGCTCCTTCTAATCTTGTTAAAAGGGTTATTGCAAGCATGTCTCAAAGAAACACTCCTGAAATATTGTCATCACAGTATGCAGGATAGTTACATGAACCAGGTTAAGTGGCCTAATTCAGCTGGTTATCCTACCCCTTTTGTTGTATTCGTTTCGGAAACCTTCGTTCAAAAGTTGAAGGTCCCAAGAAGAAGCAGTCACCCTGTGATCAAAAGATGTATGGTTGTACCTTATGCTGTTGATTGAAGAAGCACACAACATTAATAGGGCTAACAGGTATATAGCGTGCTTGTGTTTTTTTTTGCGCCATTAAGTGACTGGCCCATGTTTATCATGATCACCATCGTCATAATTAGCCTGACTACGCTCACTGCAGGACAAACGCCTCTCCCACGTTCCGCCAGTCAACTGGGTACTGTGCTTGCTGCTGCCACTTTCTACCCGAAAACTTTGTAATCTCATCTGTCCACCTAACTTTCAGTCTTTCCTTCACCCGCTTGCCTTTTCTTGGAATTGAGTCGGTGGTCCTTAATTACAAGCGGCTTTTTTGCCTTCGCGCTAAGTGTCCTGCCCATGACTATTTCTTCTTCTTGATTTAGATTGTGATGTCCTTAACACCCGTTTGTTCCCTGATACACCCTGCTCTCTTCTTGTGCCTCAGGGTAACACCTATCATTTCGATTTTCATTGCTCGCTGCGTTATCATCTACTGAAGGTGAATGCTTTTTGTAGTGAACCAGGTTTCTGTTCCGTAGGTAAGTACCGGTAAAATGCTTAGTTAGATACTTTCCTTTTGAGGTATAGTAGATTTGGTTTACTCTGCTTGAAAACAGCAATACTTTTCAAATTGGTGGCTTGTTCCATTCGAGGGTCTGTTTGACGGTGATAATCGTCAAAGAAGCGTAGGATGCCGTTTATTTTCTTCACTAGCACCACAGGCTGCTGCTATGTTCCCGTTGTGGGCGTAATCTTAACAAAATGATCTACTGTGGTCGTGAAGCTTCTCGAACACAGGCGCGGTTTGCGCTGGGCGTGGCAACATTTACTCCTATGATACAGCTGTCACGTCGGGTTGACGTCAATTGTAGTTTGTCATCCACTGAAGTTAATTTCTGCAGCAGTGTCCAAGGATATCAATCTCGCGAGCAGCAGCGCTTCGTATAAGCTTACGGCTTCTGGTGTTGCTAATATCCATGTTGCTGTTGACATTCTTATGCAACTGTGAACAACTGCTTATCTAAAACATATGTGGTTGTTTAACGTATGTCTCTTCGTGCATTTGTTTATATCTTTAGCATCACTTCGCAATGTTTCGCTCATACAATGATTACAACGCAGCCACATTCCACCCCCCGCAGGAGCGTCTGCTTGAGCAGTCTTTTGGTGTGTCACAAAGACACGTTCCCGAGCTGAGTGGGGAGTGGGGGGGGGGGGGAGGGTCGGCTTTTTCTTACGCTTAGCCGTGCGGGGCATTGCTGCGTCCGAGGAAAAGGGGATCCGGGTGGTTGAGCCAACGCCGGGTGGTTGAACCTTTAAGGCTTCCTGTAAGAGACAACACACCCTTATGGCCCTGGCTTCACGAAGATGGCACCCCTGGGCTTCTCCCACCCAGGAAAAATCGGCACCTGCTTTTACCTATCTCACTCCCGTCTTATCTTCGTCTTTCTTTCTCACTATGTTTATCTAACCTGTCATCTTCTCTTGTTTGATTACTTTCCAATTTTATGGCGGTAAGGCTTAGCCTGGTGTAGCTATACAAACTTGTTTAGCTATGGTCGGTTATAGGAGCGATTCATGATTGGCGTATCAAAGTGCTTGCTATTCAACGTTGTAGCGTCCTGATGTTGGGATAGGCGGTGGGGGCCATCTTCGCCACCTATCTTTATATTCTTCATGCGGCAAATGCTTTCCCTCTTTTCTGATCGCTCCAATAAAAGGTAGAGCACCGATGGCACATTCATGCTAAACTTACCGAAACCAACCTTCGCAAGTACCATACTATTCAAAGGCAGAATAAAAGCAAGTCAAAGAAATTTCACCGTTCCTCATGTCGGAAATTTTCACAGAAGCAATAGGTCAAGGTTACGAAGGAACATGGATGAGAAGTGGTGATGTTCTTCTGGAGGTTTGTGGCAAAGCTCAGTAAAATAAGGTGTCTAAACTTGTATTGTCTGCGGACACCTCTGTTTCAGTGGGCCCACACAGGTCTATGAACACTTACCGCACCTTCATTTCGGACGAAGATCTCCTTGAAATCTCTGAAAGTCAACTGCTGGAAAGCTGGAAGCACCAGAATGTGTACAAAGTCCAACGAATAACAATGATGCGCCACGACAAACAGATACTTACAAAACATTTAATAATTACCTTTGGAACCAGCAACCTACCAAAATCAATCGAAATTAGTAATTGTAAGCTCCATGTGAGATTTCACAATCCTAATCCTCGTCGATCTTTTAAGTGTCAACGCTTTTAGCATCAATCGAGGAGTTGCAGGGGGCGATATTTGCGCAAAGTGTGCATCCATTGAACACATGTCTGACACTTTCATCTCAGAAGCTCATTGTGCCGAATGTGACGGAAATCATCCTGCCTACTCAGGATTATGCCCCACATGAAAAAGGGGAAACAAATATTAGAACTTAAGGTCAAATTCAAGTATCATTTTAAGAGGCACTTAGACGGCTTTCTGTTCCTAACCAGCCTGATCTTTTTTTAGCCGATGGGGCGTGCCTGGTTCCCGTGCCACGTTTTTCGGCACCCGCGAGCCGCTGTCGTGGCAGCAGCGCCCTCGGCTGGAGCAGCCTGCATGGCTCCCCCCCCCTTGTTAAAGAGGGCCAGGAGACTTCTGAGTCTGCTGTATTGTTGAAGCGCAGTACCGCGCAGTATCGTTGCGAGCGCAGTTAGGTCTGAAGCCACTGTGTAGCTCCCTGCCAAACAGGCACCATCCACTACCTCCGAAGATGTAATGGATACCAATCGTTCTCCTCCAGCGCCTCGGATGCGGAAAATAGGCGCAGCTCTTAGGAACACGTCTCAAAAGATAAACTCTGCCTTACAGGCCACCAAAAGCCCGCGTAGCCTAAGGTAACACTTTTTGTACACACAGCACTGAAACACTTAAAAATGGAAACACAAACACTTCAGTAGAATGTCAGTGGACTCCTCAGAAATATCGACGACACCCAAGAAGCTTTACACAAAATTCACCAAAAGTGCCGCGTGTACAATAAACACACCTGAAACCAAAATACACCAACTTTCTACGACATTGTGTTGTTTTTCGAAAGGACTGGCATGATGGCGTTGCCTCATCCAGTGGTATTGTCGTTAAAGTCAATCAAGAAATTGCAAGTGCATACCTACCACTACGAGGCTCTCTTGAGGCGGTGGCTGTTTGAGCAGTTCCTTTGAACAAGCTCGTCACCATCTGCTCTGTCTACATAGCTCCACACCACCTTGTTAAAACACATGAATTCTAGTCCTTAGTAGAACTTCCAAAACACTACCTTGCTCTAGGAGACTTTAATGTACATTCTATCCTCTGGGGTGGCTCGCTGCGATGCACGAGGTTACTTGATTGAACATTTGTTTTTTTATTCTGGCGCGTGCATCCTGAATAGAAAAGAGCCAACATATTATAGCATTGCTAACAATACCTACTCGTAAATAGACCTGAGCAATACATTTTCATTCCTCCTGCTTCTACATCAATGGGAAGTCATTAATAATTCATACGAAAGTGAGCACTTTCCTAGAGTTCGCCACACATCCATAGCAAATGCATATCCTCCACAGGTTCCCAAATGGCTCACCGACAAAGCCGATTGCAAACAGTTTTAAAAAGGGACTCTCTTAACTTGGACTGACGTGTGGGTGTTAAGCATTGAGGCTGCTTTAGGCTACTCTACAGCTTTTTTTATTGAAGCTGCAAGCAAATGTATTCCACAAATATGTGGACTGTCAGGCAAACGAAGAGTTCTATGGCTGAATAATTAGTGCCCTAATTCAAGAAAAACAAAACAAAATAAGGCGTGGAAATTGCTCAAAGACTCACTGACAGCCGAGAATCTTACAAAATTTAAGAACATAAACTATCAAGGCAGGAGGACGGACCGACAGGCGAGAAGGGAAGGTTGCCATAAAATTTTATTGGATGTAACTTCATATAAGAGGGTAAAGTCTGGAACAGGATAAGAAGAGCAGAAGTAAAACGAACACATTCACCCCCTCTTGTAAACACACAAAACGACAGCTTTGGAGACCAGGCGAACTACCTAGGCGCACTCTTAGAGCATGTGTCCAGCTCTTCGCACTACTCTCAAGAGTTCCAGCGCCTCAAGACAAGAGTGGAGCAACAGAAACTGAAGACCAAATGTACAATATATGAGGCGTACAATCAACTAGTTTGCTTAGCTGGCCTACAGGCATCTCTGAACTGCTGCAGCGATTCCGCCCAAGGTTCTGACCTGCTATTACATGAAATGTTGAAAAACCTACCCCTCGAAGCGCTATCTACACAATGCCGCCTAGTTTTCCGATGACATACCTTCCTCTTAGAAAGGGCCATTTTCATACCTATATTGAAACAAGGCAAGGACCCGTCCTACATCACGAGTTCCAGGCCCATTTCTCTGACAAGCCGCCGATGCTAACTTTTTGAAAGGATGATAAATCGCCGACCTATACACTTCCTTGAAACAAACAGTTTACTTTACCGTATCAGTGCGGCTTTCGAGAAGGTAAATGCACAATTATCCAGCTGGTGCTCGTCGAGGCACAGCTCCAAGACGCTTTCATCCACGAACAATGTTTTCTCTCGGTGTTCCTCAATATGGCAAAGACGTATGACGCTACATAGTGCTTTGGCATACTGCGAGACCTCTCGGATTTAGGTATACGGGGTAGAATGCTTAGCGCAATTCAAAGGCACCTGTTCAATCGGACATGCCATGTTCGAGTAGGCACTGTGTTGTCGAAAACATCTGTCTAGGAGATAAGGGTGCCGAACTGTCGTGTACTTAGTTGTACTCTTTTTCCTATCAAAATGAATTTGCTGCGCCTCACCATCCATCCCAATATTTTTTACTGCACCTATGTGGATGATGTCCATGTTGGCTTCAATTCCTGTAGTGTGGCAATGTGTGAGTGGCAGGTTAAGCTGGGTTTGGGCAGCATTGCCAAATGGGCTGAAGAAAAGGGGTTCCAGCTGTATCCACAAAAAGCACGTGCATGTTCTTCTTCTGCAGAAAAAAAAAAGTCTTTATTCCGAACCTGACATTGAACCGCAAGGTCAGCGAATGTCTTTAAACAGTGAACATTTATTTTAAGCCTAATCTGGGACACCAAGCTAACCTTTGTATCCCATATAAAGTAGTGAAAAAACAGTGCTTAAAACCAATAATAGTCTACGTCTCATCACGCACGACTTAGGGTGATGACAAGAAGTGTCTGATTAATTAGTATAGAAGCCTCATGCGGATGTGCCCAGATTATGGGGTGATAGCTTATCAGCCAGCGACCTAATCCGTCTTAAAGATGCTTCACCCTGTCTACCACGAAGGCATTCGTCTTTCCTAGGTTGCTTTTCACACTAGCCCCATAAAAACCTGCATGTTGATCCAATGTGTGGTCACTGCGTCTCCAGAGATTCTTCGAATCTTTTGTATACTTGCTCAAGGCGAACGCGAACATCGAACGCCCCGTAACACCCCACTATCAATGATATGTTCAGTTCTGTCCTGTTTGACAACCACCCTGCCATGAGATTTTTATTATATTCGTGAGAGGGGCCTAGCCAACTGAATGGGCGCACCACTTCTTGAACACTGTATGACTACTCCCGCAGCAAATGTCCCTCCTTCGCAGTGGCAGCTCGTACACTGCTATATATATATTTGTGAAAGTTGCCAAGCGATCGCCTATCTCACATATTCGTACACGCTTCCTAAAGCTGCAGTGAAAATACTACTGACCGGAATGATATATTGATGCCCCAAAAACTGGCACTTCTCCCTTTTACGCAGGAGTCGGTAATTTTTTTTTCAGATGCCGGTACTCTGCATCCGAACACCAAAATTTTCATATCGGAAGCTTACGCTATACTTGCAGCTGTTAAACGCATCTAAAAACTAAGATTACGAAGCGCAGTTATACACGCAGATTTCATGAGCGTGGTGAAAGCCCTCAAAACTATCAATAGAAAAAAGAACTCTGTCCTTGTCTTGGTGCCCCGCCGCGGCAGTCAAGTTGCTAAGGTACTCGGCTGCTGACCCACAGGTCGCGTTATTGAATACCGGCTTCGGCTGCTGCACGCCCGTGTGCTCGGATTTTGGTGAATGTTAGAGAACCCCAGGTGGTCGAAATTTCCAGAGCCCTCCACAATGGAATTTCTCATAATAATATGGTGGTTTTGGGGCGTTAAACACCACATATCAATCAATCATTATTCTCGACTTGCTGTACTCACTTTATGCAGTCTATGCATTACAAAAACATGTCGTGGTGTGCTGGGTGCCAGGATACCATTAGATATAAGTAAATATCTTGGCGGACCATTCAGCTGCATCCGTCAACGAAACCACTGCCAATACATCAAAAGCCATCCCAGCACTCGACTTAAAGCTTCTCCTTAAACTAGAGCTCAGGGCTCATTGAGAGAGCATATAAGATACGCACACACAAAATACACAGCACTTTGTCGCAAAGCCGCAACTTTGTCTTAGGCCGAACTCGCTTGCTGGATTTCGGGCCGACCGGTCGTGCGCTCGCGCGCTCCGCGCGCTTGCGATCTCCCGCGTCAGCGTGGCTCTGGCCGACTGGACTCGCCCTACGTCATCTCCTGCCGCCGAGGACCTTCCACCTCCGACGACAGTGCAGCTCTGATTTACTGGACTTGTTCTACGCCATCCACCGACGCCGAAAGGAGCTCTCGCAGGTGCGCCCCGTCCTCGGACTCCAGTGACCGTGCTCCATCTTTCCTATCTCTTCTATCCCCTCGGTTTGTCCTCGCTCGCTGTGGCTTACCACCACACGTCTCTTCTTCTCTTCTCCTTCTTCGGCTTTCCCACATCTTTACTCCTATCCTTTTTATCCCTCCTCACCCCCATCCCTTGTGAGCTACTGTGGCGGTGTCGCTCATGAAGCAGACAATAACGGGGCTCACTTTTCTCTTCTTTTCTCTCTTTTAATAGCCACTTCGTCTTAGGCCACCATTATCAAATTATGGCTCCGGACAGGACGCCATATGAACCTGAACTGGTCAACGTTTAACGCCAGAACCTTATTTGATAAGACAAGTCTAGCGTACTATTCCAGGAGCTAGACGGTGTTAAATGGGACGTAATAGGGCTCAGTGAGGTTAGGAGGACAGATGAGGCCTGTACAGTGCTACAGAATGGGCACGTTCCTTGCTATCGTGGCCTGGCTGACAGAAGAAAACTTAGCGTGGGGTTCCTTATCCACAAAAATATGGCTGGTAACATAGAGGATTACCGTAGCAATTTAGAAAGAATGGTAGGTATCGTAATTAAACTCCATGAGAAATACAAGATGAAGGTGGTACAGGCTTATGCACCTACATCCAGCTATGATGACGAGCTCGTGGAAAGCTGCTATCAGGACGTGGAATCGGCAATGAGTAAAGTAAAACACAGTATACTATACTGATTGGTGACTTCAATGCCAAGGTAGGGAAGAAGCAGGGTATAGAGCAAGAAGTAGGAGAATATAGCATCGGTACTAGAAATGCCAGAGGGAATCGAGTTACAAGTATAATTTGCAGAACGCAATAATTTACGGATATTTAACACTTTCCACCGAAAACGAGAGAACCGTAGGTGGACATACAGGGGCTCCAATGGCGAAAGTAAGAACGAAGTACAAATTATAATGAGGTGCACACCCAGACATTGTGAAGGACGTGGAAGTGCTTGACAAGGTACGATGCGGTAACCATAGAATGGTGAGGTCTCGAATTCACATAGACTTGAGTAAAGAACGACAGAAACTGCTACGCAAGACGCAAATCAATCAGTTAGAACTGAGAGGGAAAGTAAGGAATTCAGAGTTTCGCTTCAGATCAGATACTGAGCTCTTATTGAGGAAACCAGCCTTAGCGTTGACGCAATGAATGATAATCTGACCAGTATCAATACGGAGTGTGCAGAACGCGTTGGATGTACAGTAGTTAGACTGGACACTGGCAAGCTGTCCCAGGAGACGAAGAATCTCATCAAGAAGCACCCAACAATGAAAGCCTAAATCTTAACGTACAAAAATATAACTGGCGTAGCTTTATAAGTTGATTAAGAAGCGTAAGGTATCGAATGTAAGAAGAAAAAACATAGATAAAATTGAAGAAGCTTTAAAGAACGGAGAAAGTGTCAAGATGGGGAAAAGAAAACTTGGGATAGGCAAAAAGCAGATGTATACACTACGGGACAAGAAAAGCAGAGTAACTACCAATATCGATAGGATAGTTAAAATAGCAGAGGAGCTTTACAGAGATCTGTACTGTAGCCAGGACAACCACAGCCATGTAAAAACTAGCAGTAACCCAGTTTACATCCCACCAGTAATTACAGAAGTAATAAAAGCCTTGGAGGATATGCAAAGAGGCAAAGCTACTGGTGAGGATTAGGTAACATCAGATTGTGTTAGAAAAAATTGGCCCCCGTATCGGCATGTTACACCGCAAATGTCATCGGAAGACAATAACTTGTGTCTGTAGAGAGTCAACAAAACGTTTATTTGATAGTGCCTCGAGCGCGCAGCGGAGGCGAACGAGCGCATCAAGTCACGTCTCACGTGAGACATGAGCGCTATCTGGCCGTTATTCTGGAAAATGGAGCGCGCGGCGGGCACGCCCGTCTGAGAGGTGACAAGGTGTAGAACGGAAGGTGACGTGTAGGTGCCACCGCCATGTCGTCTCAGCAAAGCGTCAGAAACACTTGTCTTTTCGTGCAAGTTTTGCATGGTCAGCGCAGCGTGAAAAACGCTACGGTTCTTAAAATTACGTATGTATGCCTTTTCGAGTAAAAAATAGAAATACATAATATAGACGTCACCGTATTATACAAAGTGTCTTCTGAAAGGAAAGGTGCCACCATCTTGGAAAAATGCTAACGTCACCTTAACACGCAAGAATGGAGATGACAAGGACTTGAAGACTTACAGGACGATCAATTAGCTCTCTCTCATATACAAGGTATTCAAAAAGGTAATTGCTAACAGAATTAACACATTATTAGAATTCAATAAAGCAAAATAACAAGCAGGAGTTTGAACGGCTACTCAACAATCCTCCACATTCATACTATCAATGAGGTAATAGATCAATGGTTAGAATACCACCAACCACTATGCATAGCCTTCATAGATTATGAGAAGGCATTTAATTCAGTAGCAATTCCAGTTGTCATCAATACACTACGGAATCTGGGCGTCGACAAAGCATATATAAACATCCTGGAAGAAACCTACAGAGGATCAACTGCCACCATAGTGCTACATAATTAAAGCGACAAAACAAAAATCAAGAAGGGTGTAAGACAAGGGGATACAATCTCCCCAAGGCTATTTACCGCGTGCTTACAGGAGAATCTCGGAGGCCTAGCATGGTAACAATTATGAATAAGAGTTAATGGTATGTACCTTAGTAACCTGCCCTTCACCGATAGTGTTGCATTGCTGAGTAACTCAGGGGACGAATTGCAACTCATGATTATTGAATTAGGCAAGAAGAGAAAAAAGTAGGTCTTCAAATATAACTATACAAAAAGAAAGTAATATACAACAACCTCGGAAGATAACAGCGCTTCCAGATAGGTAATAGTGCACTGGAAATAATAAATAACTATGTCTACATAAGACAGGTAATAACAGCGGAGCCTAACCACGAGATTGAAGTAACTGGAAGAATAAAAATGGGGTAGAGCAGATTCGGCAAGAAGTCTGAAATCATGACTTGTAGATTGCCAATATCCCTCAAGAGGAAGGCATATAACAGCTGCATCTTGCCAGTACTTACCTACGGAGCAGAAACCTAGAGGCTCACGAATAGGGTTCAGTTTAAAGTGAAGACGACGCAGCGAGCGATGGAAAAGAAAATGATAGGTGTAACCTTAAGGGACAAGAAGAGAGCAAGGTGGATCAGGGACCAAACCGGGGTGACGGATATCATAGTGGAAATCAAGAAGAAAAAAGTCACAACTTGGCCACAAAACCGAAGCAATGAACGTGATAGTAACAAACTGGAAGGCCACACGCGGAAGGCCAAGCAGATTGAAACGTGCCCAGTGTTTCTGACGCAAAAATGACGCACGAAACGTACTCACACGTACTGATGAACGTGAATAAGCGTCTCAGTTGTTACTTTGCTGTGTTTGAAAAGCGAGCCCTTTTCACAAACGGAGGCTTTGCAATGATTGCGGTGACCTTTGTGCGCCCCGTAACTTAAACAGAATCGTTCAAGTGCAAGCCCAGTGTCAGCCAAGACGTATGATTCTCCCCACCGGGAGATAAGGGCTTGCGAGAGATCGTCCACTCACCCCCTTTCCGCGGACCCAAGTACACGTGAGAGATGAGAGCCACTGCGCGCTGATGACGCCATCTTGCTGATAATGCTGAAAACACAATAGCCCCCCCTCCGCCAAGATGCCCGCCAACAGCGGTAAGTGGTAGATATAAATAGCTTGCCATTTGATCGTAAAGAGGTACTCCTCGGTGGCTCAGTGGTTAACGCCTCGCATTCACAAAGCGGAGGTCCAACGTTTGACTCTGGACGTCAGAGCCTTTTTTGTTTTTGTTTTCTTGCGTTTTCATGTATATAGATAGGTATACGTAAACGGTGCATGACATCGATACCTACGTCCACGCCGACGCCAGCGGCGAAATCCAGCCGAGGGAGTGCATATACTTGCTAATTGCAATCACAATAAAATGGACAAGGACCGGGCATGTAGTGCGTAGGCAAGATAACCACTGGTAATTTGATATAACTGACTGGAGTCCCAGAGAAGGCAAGCGGGCTAGGAGGAGACAGAAAGTTGGGTAAGCAGATGATATTAGGAAGTTTGCGTGTATCAAGTGGCAGCAGCAAGCACATGACCGAGTTGACTGACGGATCATGGGAGAGGTCTTTGTCCTGCAGTGAACATAGTCAGGATGATGATGATGATGATGATGATGATGATGATGATCAAAATCTCGTCACACAGTAGTTACTCACGAGGTTCATGACATGACGCACAAATATAATACACACGCATACAATTTGGGTGGTGGTGTCCCTCCGTTGTGTGACAGAAGTGGTGAAGCACTCACCGTGCTTCACATTTTATTCCACTGTAATAAATTACACCACAAAGAAGACAACCCTTTCTAGTGTCCTACTGACAACAGATACCCTTCATCCATCAATATGAATTGGTAGGGAACCACTTTTCACAAATAAATCATTACTGGCATTTTCAACTAATTTTGCGTACTCCATGTCGTATACCCAGGTGTTGCGTAGCACAATCTCTGAAGAAAGTTCACTGCTTTGGAGGCTAAATCCCCACCATGTTTTTATTATGACGACCTTTCATCATTCACTCTCACTGCACCTATTTCCCGTCACTGTGATGACTTTAATGCTTAATGTTTTTACCCGCGTTAGCGTGATAAATTTTATGGCCCTAATACAGCCACCTACAATATTCATTGTTCCCATCCCCTGTCCCATGAGTCCTGACCTGGCGCTCTTTCGCCATCAATAGGTCCCAATGCCATGAAACACCACACATCATCATAATTCACCTTCCATCCTCATGTTTCGCCAAACGTATTTTCAAGATACGTTGGATCTGCCAATTTTTTACCCTTAATGTTTATTTATTTATTTATTTATTTTTATTTATTACCATACTTACCACTCGCGTGTGGAGCAATATTGTAAGAAGGGGTGGAGGGTTCAACATTGAAATGGAAATATCAATACATAGTAAAATGCGATTGGTGACATTTCAATTACGTTGGCGAGTGTATAGAAAAATTACAAAGGCATAGTTAAGCACCCAAGAGTGTCCGGTATTAACTCTGTTTTGGGTTATTATACATCAAAAGCAAAAAAAAACATGCAGATACCACAAGATCAGAAAAACGAAGAATGAAAGAAGCCATGCGCAGCTTGGAACAACAAAGACACGATAGCATAAACAGTAACTTTCAAGCGTGCCCAGGTCACAAATAAATATAACCTTGAAGCACGAGCGTGAATGTTGTAATGAAAACGGAAATGACTGACTGTCTTTTACGAGAACACTGCAGGTGCAGCGAATCGCGCACCTTCTCTGACAATCCTAGAGTTTCTCACAAATACCTAGAAGGAAGTGTAGCCCCACCGTCTATGCGAATTTCTTAAGAGGCGATGTTGGAGCTCTGGGAATGACGATATATGTGTCTGCGAGACTTGTGTTGGCTGGTGTTCAGTGAGGCTTCGGCTCAAAAGTGAATATGACTGCGTAAATAAAGCTTTACTAAAACAAAACTTTTATGGGCGAATCTCATTCACGCGTATTATATTCTTAAATAGAAGTCCACTTACCTTAACGCCACAACCGAACAGTGAAAGAAAGAGACAGAGAACATAAAATTGGCGGAGGGAACGCTTGCTTGTCGTCTGCCTGCCAAGTTTAGCGACCGTTGGTTACTTCTTACGCTTCACAGAATTGTACACAAACGTAGAAGGTTCTAGTGTTAAATACACGTTTTTGTGCAATGACAAAAATAAATAGCTCATTATGTACTCTTTTAGTAAGAAATCGATCATTTTAACGTGAAGCTAGACGCGTTTTTTGAGGTATAAAAATTCGAGTCAAGTTCTAAGCTCACATATCCCGTCATTCCCTTGCATCCAGCAGCTCACTAGCGCCAGATTTCCCTCTAGGTATGATTGTGAGAAACTCTATGCTGACAGTGCCTTCACTTTTACTACCTCCTAATTATCATTCTAACTACCATAATAACTACCCTCTCCATCCGCGACAGGCTGGCTGAACATCCAAGCACCGAGAAAAAACAAATTCTTAGCCACCAGCCTGAACACAAATCAGCACGAGTTACGTAACAGTGCACCTCCGTTTAAATGGAGAAATTGGATTTAAGTACACATTGCTAATGTGCATTCACAACAATTTTTGGTATTAGTTCAACATTCTGTATTCATGATTAGCTTCTGGTGTGTTCGAAGACTTTTCTCTTTAATTTTTATACCTTCTTTTTGATTCCCAACAACAGGGTAGCCCACTGCAGATCAATAATTACCTCCCAAGTTTTTTTTTTTGCCATCCTTGCTCTCTCTCTCTCTCTCTCTCTCTCTCTCTCTCTCTCCTTACTTTAAAGCCAATTAACAGCTCGAAACTGAGTCAGTGTTACCTGTCTGGCTCTCTTTCCCGTTGCAGCATCACGCTAGACTTTCACCCTTAGCCTCAGCACTACCAAAGAACAGTAAAGTATCCCCTAAACCGGCAGTCACCTTTCAGCTTACGCTAATGTGGCAATGAACCCTTGAAAGTCAAATGTGCTAACTGCTGAACTATGTTGCAAACTCTGCGTGTTGTTTTTTGTTTTTTTCTGCGCATTGAAGACAATCAGAGTAGTGGTTTCACTGTTGTGTGCCAAGACGCTGTTTTGCACGTCGCGAAGATTGTTTGTCGTTTTTTGTTATTTTGTTTTTGTTTCTTATTTTTACATGCTTTTGCTGTGCGCCGAAAAAGAATGCTCCGGTTGCAACAAAAGAATTCCGAACAAGAGGAAACTCGAAAGTGTGATTCTTTTCCAGCACCCAGAGGCAGCAAAGGTGTCCTCAGGAGGACGTAAGTTTGGGCGAGTTCGTACGACATTGAGAAACAAAACTGGAAGCGCAAAAAACAAGGACCGAAGAGAAGAGTATCCTTGTCTTCAGTCCTTGTTCATTGCGCTTCAAAAGTTTGTTCTTTAAAGGTGTCCCGCTTCGAAAAATGATGCGTCTTTCATAGCTAGATGACACAATACGTAAGAAATATGTATAATAAGGCGGGTTTTTGTGCCAAAGTAAATCAAGCGAAAATCACCTGGTAATGCTGTCAGGGCTCCTTCGCGACGTTGTTCTTGCGGCGAAAAGTCTGAGTAGTAGCAACGGTGTGTTTATTTGTTTGGCAGTATAACGTTATACACTAGGTGGTTAAGCTTCTGGGCTTTACGAACTTTTTTCATCTGGAAGATAAACCCAATCGCCCCTTTTGTTTTGACAGGTTCAATTCGGTTTCGAAGCAGTCTAGCTTCCCATGACATGTCTTCAGTTTGTTAGACGTTATGAAAAAACTAGGTCTTCTGAAATGTGAATTCAAAAGAGCCTGTCAAAGTGCCCGAAACGTTACGCGTACTTGATGTTTCTAAGGTGGTGCTATGATATCTGGTACTAATCTGGTTTCGCAAACAACCGGTGCCTTTTTCAATGAAAATGTTCCAATACACCCTAGCACTTGAATACTTCATTTTTGTCTGTGGCGCAGTTGATAGTACATAAAGACTAAACGGAGTTGTCGATAAGGCATCCGAAAGACGGTATACGAAAGCTGGTTGGTGAAAATCAAAGCGACAGAGCGTATACGCTTGGCACCCTATTTCGAAAACCGGTACAAGAATGAAACGTGGCAGAATTTCCAGTATTGGAAGTAAGGAAGATTCTTGTGATGGAAGAAGTGGGCTTCCGGAGAAGCCATACGTTTTCTTGTAGCTCAGTGCACCTTCATTTACTTATTTTCAGTGCAGCTAGCCTGTTCTTACACCTGAAAGATCGTGGACTCGATACGTGAGACAATATTATTCAGTTGCTTCGTTTACGACAGCTTAAAGGGTGCGTCCAATCAGACGTTATTTCGATATTTATGGCATGTGTGAGTGCGACAGAATTCGGTTGGCTGGCATGCTTCCTGTCCCTTCGTCTCAATCGTGCCTATTTTTTTAAGCATGACGTCTGGACGATGTGAATGTCCGACTGCATACCATACTGTACTTCATTATGATAGCAACCCACTTTTCTTCTTATCACTGCGTAACACTTACAAAAACTGAGCTTTCTGTATACGAGTTCTCAGAGTATAGTAGAACCTTTTTTATGTATTTTTTGTCGCTGCGCAATTGTTCTAACGACTCGCGAATCCTCGCTGGAGATGTGAGTGTCGCCGCACGAATGCACGCACTTCCCATGAGTTTAGTGAAGAAATACCATAAAGGAATTCAAGAACATTGCTTGCTTTAGCTATATGCTTGAACACTGTGAAGAGCGTTTTCTGCTAAATGATCTGACAAGGACACATTAACAAGTGTGCCATCTTTCGCACCGTTATTCAGGGCGCGTTTGGCCGGAAACTCTCCTCACAACGTACTATGACCCCCCCCCCCCCAAAAAAAAACATGTTTCCCCATTGATGTCGCGAACCTACAATTATGTTTGTTGCATAAAGATAATTGAACGCCCCGCCGCGGTGGTCTAGTGGCTAAAGTACTATGCTGCTGACCCGCAGGTCCCGGGATCGAATCCCGGCTGCGACGGCTGCATTTTCGATTCAGGTGAAAATGCTGTAGGACTGTGCACTCAGATTTGGGTGCATGTTAAAAAACCCAAGGTGGTCACAATTTCCGGAGCCCTTTACTACGGCGTCTCTCATTATCTTGTGGTGATGTTGTGATGTTGAATTCCACATATCAATCGAAAATAATTGACCAATACAAGGGGAGGGGGGGAGCGCCTACATCTAGCTATGGTCATGCGATTAGTGGTGGCTGGTAATAATGGCCATCCGATGTCTATTAGCAGCTCATTTCATGCGTGGCCTCTACTCTCTTTTAAAGCATACCGTTACTTTGTGAAGTCGCCCAAAAATACAGGGGGCGCGTTCGTGCGAAACAAATATGGGCGGATTCCGGAGAAAGTGCAAAGCTGCGTCGAGCCGCAGCATAAGTGAAGCGGGCTTCTCACCTAAGCTGAGCCCGGTCCAAGGCAGAACAACATAAAGTGCCAGGGCTGAGCCCGGAGATAATAAATCGATAACATGTAACATAGTCTAAGTTTTAAATTTTCATATATTTAGAGCATATAAACCAGCATAACAAGCATATAAACTTAAGATGATCAATTTCGGTAAGGCTAATACGTTCATGTAACGCTAATTGGGGCTTCGTGGTAAGTGCAGATTTTTCATGGGTAGGTATATTCATGGTACAGACGAGTTTTTTGCAGCGGCGCATGGGTGCTGCCATGTTAGATCACATGATCGTAACTGACCTCCCCCCTTTCAGTTGCCGCTGCCTTAGAGTTTCTCACAATATTACCTAGAGGGAAATCTGGCGCTAGTGAGCCGCTAGATGCAAGACAATGCCGAGGTATTTGAGCTTCGAACTTGAGTTGAATTTGTATACCTCGAAGACACATCTGGCCTCACGTTTAGGTGGTTGATTTTTTACTGAAAGAGCATGTATGAAGCTGTTTATTTTTTTGTTATTCTACAGAAACATGTTTTATTTATCACTGGAACTTTCTGCACCGTTGTACTATGGTTAGAAATCGACATGGCAACACCCATGCAGAAGCGACCGCCCGCTTCGATCCGAACTTGCTCCTGCTAATTGGCCAAAACGCTGAGAGCAACAAAGAAATGGTGAAATCAGCCATTGATTTGTTTCACCTTACTCTGGGTATGAAACATCATGTACGTTTTGTTGTTACCAGTGAGGTAGGCTACTTGCGTAGCCGTATCTGATAAGCCTAACGTGCCGAGGCCAGGGCTTGGGCTGTGTCGCTAGAGAAAGGACGCTGAATCTCCTAATATCGGACATCAAACCTCGCACAGCGTTCAGCGCACGTCGGATGATCCTTAGATGAAACATAAAAGGTATAAATGAAGCATTGCAGCGAGAGACGCGAATGAACGCGTCGACAGAGAAGGAGTTATGTCAGAGCCCCGAACAGCGTCGGAGAGCCACAAAGTGAAGTTATCCACCGGCATGAGCATCCACCGATATTTCGTAGAGCCACAAATCAAATTGTTCAGACCCCACACTTTCTGAAGTTGAGGTGTTTTGACTTGTTTGACAGTTTCACTTTTTTTAAATTAATAAACGACCCATGTTGCATGCAATGAGCATGCAAGGACGATTCAGTGGGCAGACGCCATGAAGACGGGGAGCAGATGAGGCGGCTCGGATGAATACATGTGGAGAGGCTAATCGCCTTTCGTAGTGGCTGGGAGCCCTGTAGCCTCGACAATGCTGAAGGGAACTTCATAAACAGAGTATATGTATGTTTGTCTCATTATCAATGTCTAGCCCCTAGTTTCAGATATAGTTTCTTATAATTACACTAGAGAAAACTCTGGCGCTTGTGTCTACGGGAGCTGCAACAAACGGTGCTTTAGCGAGCAGTAGAATCATGGGTAGTACACGGATTTGTCTAATCTTCGTTCAGTCGACTCCGTATGGCTCCCCATGGTTTGCAACTGCTTTGTAAAGAAACAAAAATTAGCAAATATTCAACAGTTGCACTTGACCTCCCAAACCTTTCAGGCTCATCAATATCAATCGGGTCACAAAATTTGGAATGTTTTTTTTTTATTTCAAACAAAACCAAAACACTGCAATAAACAATACCAGAAGTGCATTAAAAGCCCACAAGCATGAAGACTAGCCAATTCTGTGTATTATTCATCATTCCCGTGGTTGCCGAACAATCGCAGTGCCAGAGTCACCTGTAGTTATTTTGGGAAGCTCCATGGCCCCGAGCTCCAGACAACGCACTGGGTCAGCGGCCATAGCAGTAGAACACAACCAACACAGCACAAGCTGGAAGCCAATATGGCAGCTCCCATGCAGCTTCGATTTAAATTTGCGCTTCCTACTCGCCCACTGTCTTCAAAGAAAACAGTGGCCCCGTATCTGCATGTTACACTGCAAATGTCAACGAAAGACGATAGTGTTGCGTCTGGAGCGAGTGAACAAAACGTTTATTTGATGTTCTGTGCAAGAAAAACGGTGAATGGTATTCTGGAAGCGCTGCGTTAGAGTGCCTGGAGCGTGCAGTGGAGGCAAACGAGAGCATCAAGTCGCGTCTCACGTGAGACATGAGCGCTATCTGGCAGTTAGCTTAGAAAACAAAGTGCGCGGCGGGTGCGCCCGTCTCGGAGGTGATAAGGTGTAGAACGCAAGGCGACGGGTAGGTGCCACTACCATGTCGTCTTAGCAAAGCGTTGGAAACACTTGCCTTTTCGTTCAAGCTTTCGTGCATGGTCAGCGCAGCGTGATGAACGCTATGGTTCTTAGAATTACTTATGCATGCCTTCTCTTGTAAAAGACCCACATACAGAATATTCACGTGTTGTTATGGTGCCTCACATATGCGCAATATTTGCTTTTTAATTGACAATCCCACAAGTATGAACGCTGATTCTTGAGAAATATTTTTGGGCGCTGCGGATGGGGTCGGCCGTTTAGAGTATCGTCTGGTGCCTTTTAGGGTACCATTTAAAGGCGGACAAATAGACAAATGTACACAAGGAAAGACCAAAATTTTTGCGTCTGTGGTTCACAAGAAAAACTATCTTCTTTAATAAATGAACACTGAAGTCGGCTATTGTATCGAATCATCTCACACTGGGGATGAAGCATCAAGTATGTTCTGCCTTAATTTTTTCGATTACCTGTGTTTATTTACCTATGCCTGCTAAGCATTGTATGCGGGAATTTGAGAATGAACGTTAAAAACCCTACAAAATATCAACGAATACACTGTTCTCGAAACTTCAGGATGCAAATATAAAGCAAACAAATGCGTTGGTTCTGAACTTTAGGGAAATAGCGCAGAACGATGAAGCGGTAAGTTCAAGGTGGAAGGAAACGCCATGCTGACTTTTCCGGCACTGCCATCTGCTCGATTTTACTCGCGTGCGCACACACGCCACGAGGACGCCGAGCGAAATGACTCGGATGGAGACATACTCAGCAGCGTGGCGACAGGCCACGGCTCGGGGACGGCTAGTTGGGATAGCGCCATCTAGTTCAGATTGAGCAAGTCAGCTGCGAAAATGGTCCAAAGCGTTTTATATTTCACTAGAACCATCATTATATGAGATTACATTCAGTTTTTGTATGTATATTTGTTCATTTCAAGTGCTTCAAAGTGCTTTAAATTCACGTCGATTCTATTTTGAATATTTTAATACTCGTTCCAAGATCCAAAATGCTTGAATATTCACATATGACTCACTAATATGATACGCATTCGCAAACGTTACTTCTTTTTACTCGCAGAACATATACACCAACCGATTCAAAACAAAATAAGCATGCATATCTGCTTGCATCTTCGATAACTCCCGCTCAGGGAGACTCCGCTTACTATTTCTGCATACCTCTCCCGGCTGCGGCGGCTGCATTTTCGATGAGGGCAAAAATTTTGTAGGCCCGTGTGCTCAGATTTGGGTGCACGTTAAAGAACCCCAGGTAGTCGAAATTTCTGGAGCCCTACACTACGGCGTCTCTCATAATCACATGGTGTTTTTTGTGACGTTAAGCCCCACATATCAATAAGTCAATATTTCGGCATATCTCTGTTATCACACTGCTTTAACTGTGAATATTTTTTACGTTTTGCATAAGAAAACAATGATGTGAACATGAGGAAAGCCGTAAGGAAGCGCTCCAGGTTGTTTAAATCATGCGAGGTTCTTTAAGGTTCACCTAAATCTAAGTACCCGAGCCTCAAGCATTACGCCTTCACCGAACTGTGACTGGCTCGGCTAGGATAAGCACGTGACCTACGGCTCTGCAACTGTTTTCCCTTCTTTTCGTCCAATACGCAGTAACGTGTTACCTAATATTTGTTAACATCATAATAATTTGGGGTCAAACAAAGGCACTAAGACGTTGAAAAAGAAAAACAACTGAGAGGCAGGAGCAGATACAGCGACACAGAGGTTGCTGCTAGCAAATTATAGGTATTTAAAAAAACCGCCTCGTGCTACATTTGTACAAAGCATGCACGAAGGCACCTTAATAGATCACTACGCCAACTGTATCCATAGAAGTCGCTACAAAGATTGGCTCAGTGTTCTCGTAGGAGGCTTTAGCACATGCTCTGTACAAACTTTGAAGGAGGCCTTTTTTTTAATAAACGTATCCTCCGTGTCACTGCCTCTACTTCTGCCTCTAAGTTTTCTCTTTTGAATATTTTGGTGGCTTTCTTCAAGTATGGTCCTACTTTCCCGACAAGTAAAATCTTTTAAATAATAATTTGGAGTGACCTGGTGCAAGCGTAATTTTATTTCCCGTTCTTTTTTATTGATCGCGTGATAACTTGTCACATATTCCCAGGTCTACAAAATACTTTGGGTGGTGATTATTATGCATGTAGGCACTGTACGGGGCAACTGGCTGATGCTCCTATTGTTTGACCAATCTTTTATTGTAAACGTCCTCTTTTTATTGTAAACGTCTTTGTAACCAAAGTTGACCGTGACTTCTTGCCATGGTCATTTTCATACCTCATATTCTGCGTAGTCTTCTTAATGTTCACCTTCCTTACCTGGATCGTGTTCAAAACTTACTGTTTCAAACTGTTCGCATATAATGTGCATCTTTTTCTACAAATTATTGTGGATAGAAGAGGCTTTGCGCTTTATATATGCTACGTGCACTTAAACAATAATAATAATAATAAGTAGAATAAAAAGAACAAGGAAGATTAGTAGAAAGAGAAGAAGATCTGAGGCTGAAGATGCAAAAAAGATCTTATGATTGGGGGAGACACCGCAGTGGAGGGCTCCAAAAATTCAAAACATTTGGTGTTCATTAACGTGCACTGATATCGCACAGTGCACGTGCCTCTAGCACTTCGCCTCCACCAAAATGCAACCGCCGCGGCCTGAATGAACCTTCACTAAGGTCAGCTGTGACAACGCATACGCAGCAACGCTGTCTAGTTATTTATTAATTGTTTATTTAATACCTACAGCCTCCATACAGGCATTATAGTGTGTGGGGGGGTATAGAAAAAGAATAAGAAAATTTGCAGGTTTACATAAGTTTCTGTTTACATAAGACACAAAACATACACAGCTGCACCGAGCACAGCTGTGTCAGAAAAGCAATATGTATTAGAGAAAAAAAAGCAGAAACCACGAAAATTGATGAAAATCCCATGATAATTAAAAGCCCAAGGGCACATTAACTTCTAAACAAAACAACATAGTTCACAATCAATATACCGAACAGATCATGGCGACTACCAGGCCCACACACGCATAGTCTATAGGGCTTAGCGGTCGAAAGCTTCAATCTTTTTATTGCAGAAAAGAACGCATCCGTTGAAGAAATTCCTGCAACTGTGGGAGGAAATCGATTCCACTGACTTAAAGTTCTGGGATAAAAAGATTTGCTGAAGGACGATGTATTCCACTGATATTCTTTTATCTTCTGTTCATTATCATTGCGGGCTGAAATGTAGTGAGGCCGGCCTATGTATACGTCACAAGGAATTCGAGTAGGAGAATAAAATAGGCTGTGCAATAGCTTCAGTCGAAATCATGCCCTTCGGTGCTGCAGAGACTTTCATTCCAGATTACAAAAGCGTATTGCTTAGAGGCACAAATTACGGGAAGTCTAGTAATTACCCTGCCTTCATTCATTAAGTTCAAAGACCAACTATAATAATTAGCTGCGGCCAACTAATCTTCCCAACTTCTAATTCAAGACACTCTACAACGAAGCCGCCGGCCAAACTTCGCGAGCCCTCATGTGGCAGTCCCTGGCGGTTGCCTAACGCCGCTGATCTGGCCAAAAGCGATGCCCTAGTACAAGTTGAGTGGCGTTCATTGTGGATATATTATAAGCGGCCCCGGTAGGCACATAAAAATAACACGACAGTACACTGGACAGGGCTGTGCGACGTGCCACGTCTCACATAGGAAGGTTGTCCGGCATGCAACCTCCGCAATAAAAAAAGTCTTCTCGTCAACCCAGCCTAAAATAAGGGCTCTGCAGTGTGCATCTCCTTTCAGCTGGGTTATGCAACAATACAAATTATTATTGCCTGTTCAGCCTCGTATTCCTAGACGCATACACTCAGATATTTCCGCAAGACTGACTTGCATCACTGTTCTTGTATCCCAGCCTGTCAATCTGTGTGCGAGTGTACTCGTGAGTGCATTATGTACATACGTTTACAAATAGCGGTAGCGGTACCACGCTGCACTGAAGTAATATTCTTGGACCGCGTGGTGTGTCGGCATTGCAATATCCCCTGCTTGAAAAATTATTCTACTTGATGAATTGCTTGTCGCAGCAAGAAGTTTTGGAGATTGTTTAAACCAACGCATTCATTGCCAAGATTTCATGATGACCTTTATACCTTTTGTATAATACATATTTCATGTTTATTATCGCCACCTCTACGGACATAATGGTCAATACGTAAAGCAATATGATTAAATAAGTACGAATAACTCATCATAAATTGACTCGCTCTTGGAATCTTTAGAAATCTTATTCATGGTATCCTTGCTTCTTGCCATGATGTGATGTCTGTATACTGCTGAGTATACGCCTTTTCTTCTAAAGCTGCACCCATCATGTGACTTGCAAGACACATGAATTGTGTGGTACTTCCAATGAGCTCAGGACATATCTCCACAGGAAGATGGCTGACATTTCTTCTTAGGTTGTTGGTTCTGCTTGATGCTTAGGCCTTCTTTGCTGACAGCTCAAAGTGTGTTATGAATAATGAGTACCGAATTCTTTACATCAAACGCTTGTTTGCCTTCAGTGGGCTTCGTCAGTTTTAGAGAGTGAAGATCTTACCGTCAATGCCGTGGGTGTTACCTTATTTAGGAACTGACGAAAACTTTCCCGACAAAAAATGATGAAGCTTGCGCCAAATCACGCAAATATTGCAACAGTGAAACTGGGCAATTATAAAGAAAAAGCTAATCTGGTTGCTTACAGGTGTTGGGCATCAGCTTGATGATGTTAGGTTGGTTTAATGTTGCTTGTAATCGGAGAGAGGTTGAAGTTAAGCCACGGACAGTCACAGACGTGGAATTAATGTCCAAACTCTAGAGACTGAAAAATGCGCTGAAACTGAGCGTTCGCATCTCACATAAACCTACTGGCGCATTGTCATTTGTGTATAGGCTTTCATTGCTTCGAGGGTTTCTCTCAGCCGCCGTTGCCTTTACTGTTTGTTATTATCTCACTGCATGTACGACTGCAGCGCTCCACCCATATGCTTCAGCGAAGCTCAAAAGTGTGGTCAGACACTATATCACCGAGTGAACCCCTGTGGTATTGTTAACGCTTTTCTCAATGTCTCATTACGTAGTTGTTGTATTTGCCTACGTTCTGAGGCACATGCCCGTTCATGGGGATGACAGTTTTTGTACACACTGTACACACCGAAGGTTTTACCTATATCCGAAGGAGAGGGAGCGGGTTAAGCCAGACGTGGTCCCGTATTTACACCGTGTGAGCCATAACCTCAAAAAGGTGGCTACCCGTTACGGCGTTCTGGTCGTTTTTTCAGCTCCCAACGAGCTGGCTCAATTTTGCACACGTACCACATGCGATGAGCAAAGGGGCTGCCAGAGCCAGCACACAAAACTTTTTTAGGCAGTGCGCACAACGCGTGGTTAATGGGACACCACTAAGCTGTGGCAAGTTATATATCGGTGAAACGGAGCGTTGCAGCAATGAAAGACTGAGCGAGCATGCAAATAAATTAGGCAAAAGTGGTCATGCGCATCTACCAGCACACCGCAAAGCCTGCGGATGTGTGCCATGGTTTGAGAAAACGGTGATTCTTGGTAGGAGTAACAAACAAACAGCTAGAGAGTTCTTGGAAGCTTTTTTATAAAAAACAAAGGGCCCAATTGTATCAGTGATACATCTATTATGTTTTATTTCCCAGAAATGCATTTTTTGAATAAGTTATTGCATTGAACATGACCCTGTACGGCGTTTGATGGCTGTGCACACACGTGCGGAATTGTCTTCTTTTTCTGTGCGTTTCTTAGACTGTCATTAAACAGTTGGCAGTTGCCGCTGTTCTTTCTCCTCTTCTGCTCCTCCTGTTTCAAGAACTGTTTTTTTTTTGCGCCTAAGTCATCTGCACCAATTTTACCGGCAGTTTAAACAGGTTCGCTGTTATAACCTTATACAAACAAAATAAACAAGTTGCTATAAATGTATGTAAATATTATGACTATATTCGTATGTAAGCTGAACTTGTGCTAACTCTCCCTTTCTCTGTCTTACTGCAGCCATCCTGCGTCATCGATTTGACATGGTACATTGCGTGCGCAGGTGCTGACAAAGCGAGAAGTAACTTTTTCATCTATGTCGTTATTTCCTCACCAAAAGTGTTCGACACTTGTCTTTATATTTGTTTACCTTTAAAAAGGCTTCCTCAAGACATCATTTTCCCCATCGTGCTTTTTCAGGCTTGAACAATAAAAAGCGTGATGTAGCTTTACGGGACAATATGAGTGCACAAAAACGGGCCCTAGTCTAAAAAAAATTGAATAAACACATTACAATTTAGCTGCGAGTGCTTGAAAATGAGATCATCTGCATTTGCCGGAAGGTTGGAGATACTCTCTTGGTATTTGATACGTAAATATTTTAGCCTTTCGAGAGGGCTAAGAAGGAGTGAAGGTGCTCAAGCTACGCAATTTCATCGAGAGAGCTTGAGAAGAATTTTTTTAGAATATCAAACTTTAGTGCCGTGATGTGGCCACCGCGCACGTACTGCGACTACAGTGCTCAGCTGATGCATGTCATGAAAGACGCGAGTTTGATGCTGGCCATGCCAGTCGCATTTAGATGCAGGCGAGATCAAAGGGCTATACATGATAATAAACTGATTGATTGATTAGAAGGCTGGTAAGAATATATTAGTATAATTATTATTCAGGTGTAACGTATCAAACCCATCATAGGAATATAGGATACGCTGTATAGTGGACGGATTTGGAAGTCTCAACCATCTGGGGTTCTTTAACGTGCACCTTAGTCTTCCTGTGGCTTTTTGCCTCCTGCGGAAGTGCAACCCTCGCGGTGGGATTCGGTCCCGCGACCTACGAGTCAGCAGTCAAGCAATGTAACCACTGTAGACCACCGTTGCGGGTAGATTACAGGGCCGGATACTTACACTTAGGCACTTATTAAAGAACCCCATGTGCTCGAAATTCGCAGAGATCTACTATAACGTACCTCGCACATACCTCGTGGCATTGGCGCATAAAACACTAAGTGTTTTTATCATATTGTATTGGTGTCTTCATATTTTCAATTGTTTAATTTAATTTTCTGCAGTAGTAACTGTTGGAGACGACGTTGAGCAGCGCTAGCCCATTCATACTTTCTTCTTTTCTTGTGATCAGCTTCACTCAGCAATTATCCTGACTTCAAGCAAACAGAGCACTCAAATGTATTTGCATCTTTGCCTCCACGTGGACAACCAAATGCACATTCATACGACAATATATTTCCGCCTATCGGCTGGGTGCTCTGTTCACTGCACTGCGTCATTTCTGTTGGTGTGAAAGAAAGTGATTAATTTGCCAAGAAAAAAATTGATGGCCCGTCTAAATAGTAGATATCACAAATTGCCGGATGATGCAGTTGCAATGTTGGAAACTCCGTGAGCTTGAGAACTTCAAAAAAATGCCAGAGCCATGTGAACAGTGTGCCTGAAAATCAACGTCTCTCGGGCAATCGCCTCATTCTGCAGCATTATCTCTCCGCACAAACTTTTTAGCCTGTCTGTTTCCCTCTCTATACATTCACCACGATTTCCATTCTGAATTTTTGTGCTCTCATTTCACTTTCACCACAAAGCTAGATATTCTGTTCAACAGAAGCTCGCGCTCTGACGGCTTGCTCCTTTTCTTGCTCCGGTTGTTCCACTCGAAGCACAGTAGCGCATGAACGCAGTCACGAGAGCGGGTTTTTTTTTCATGTTTTGTGACTGTTTTGCAACACCGGCAAAAATCACAGCGCAGCATGTACGTTTCCCCCAAAATTCGATTGGTCGTTTTGTAATGCTCTCTACGATGCAAAGAAGCGCACCTGGCTCTGAATTAAATATAAAGTTTTGCATCATAATTATTAGTTCATCAACAAACTGGGTTCAAAACGTGAAATCTCGTAAGAAGTGCCCGCTGTAGGCAAACGATCACGTCGACGGTTATACATTCCGTTTCAGTTCATCAGTTTTTTTAGCTTTGGTTCTTTTTACGTAAAACGCGTGTACGTTATATGCTTTAATATATTGAGATATTGCCGGCTCACAATATTTAGCCCATCTTTCATTGTGGGCTTCTTTCCGTAGTCTTGAGCCAGTAGATGACACCACCTTCCTTCATAATAATAACGATTGTTGTTCTACTTCCCTAAACAGGAATATTAATTGAAGAACGCAATAGGGCGCTGAGACGGGGAGCTCTAAAAAATTCGATTAAGTGAAAACCTTTGAGGAGCACCTCATTATTTAGGCTTTATCGAAAAGCAGCAGCCGCAGCCGGGATTCAATTCTGTGACGGTCGGGCCAGTAGTGGAACACCATAGCCACTACACGACCGTGGTTGTTGACACCATAGGGTTTCCTAAAATTAACTAGAGGAGACTCTGGCGCTGAGATCGTTCAGTGATCGTAATAATTATGGGTAGTACGCAGATTTGTCTAGTATTCATGCTTGTGGGCCTTGAATTCCACTGGTGGCTTCGTTTATTGCTGTGTTTCGGTTTCATTTCAAAGTAAAGAATGAACCCTTTTGAATTTTGGGCCGCGATTTGAAATGGTAAGCTTGAAAGATTCAGGTGGCGAAGAGCAATCGCTGAACATTTGCTGATTTTTCTTTCGTGACAAAACAACTTCAAGCCACGCGAGGCCAAACAGAACGTAAAGTACGAAGACTAGGCAAATCCGTGTACTACCCAACATTTCCATGCTCGCGAAAGCACCATGCGTTGCAGCTCTGATAGACACTAGCGCAAGAGTTCTCTCTAGTCTATTTATAGGAAGCTATTCGGTTGACACCACTCACCTTCTTCTTCCTTGATCCCCCAGCGTAACCAGAACGCATCATTGCAGGGCACGCATCGATCGAATGAATAGAAAGAACCGTCATATCAGATATTTTTTTCTTTATTGATGTTACTCACATAGATACTCCAGACAGTTTTAGTCAGACGAAAATAGTACCACTTGGAACTGCATGAGGCAGTGAAGTGCGCATATTGTTACGTGAATAAATAGACAGTGCGAGGCTATTTACTGTTTCGCACATAGCACTTGACACAACAGTACATATGAAAAGAATAGCACATATTTGAAATCTTCTAGTGAAAATTCCACACCCAAGTGTCAAAAATATCGGATTTTCACGTATTTACACAAACTGTAGGTGAAGACATCGTACTCAATACCATACATTTTTAAAAAATATTGTTTGTTTCATTGCCAACAATGCACGTACGCTTAAAAGAGCTACGTTATTTCAAAGTTGTGAGCATTCAGTGTCTCCTTCAAATATAATCATGGTTACCCAGCCATCGATGGTAGCCGCCTGAAGAAATGCCGTAACTGTGGTGGCTCTTTTACGCGATCGTTAAGACAATCCTCAAAGTCCCATAAAGAACAGCTATTTAGAAAAGTAAGTGAAGGCAATCGTTAGTGAAATAACTCTTATTGAAACAACTACCAAAAGCCCTTCACAAATAATATAAATGCGTTATTCCTCAGGATAAATAAAGCTAAACTGAAATCTACTACATTGTAATCTAAGAATTGATTACTAGTAATGGCGGATATGTCATTCTCTACGCACATGCAAACAAGATCATCAAGTCAACCACAAGGACACTCCTGATGACGTCAACATAATATGTTTCAAACACTGCACATTATACTTTATTGCACAAATAATGATTCCGCGCCCCCTAAATGAGCAGCCCAGGCACTGCGAATTCGCAGTGCCTGTGTAGCCTGTAGCTGTAGCTTGTAATAGAATATCAATCTTCTATCAGAAGTTAATCAAAATACTCATGTAGGATTTTAAAAACCTTCATATATTTAAAACCGAAGTTCACTTTCGTGAACCTACAAAAACAATTTTTGGTGTATTTTTTGCCGTTCAATGTTGACAATTTTTGAAGTCAATTTTAGGTGATATTTCTTGGCTAGGCTAAGTGTCCTCGTCAATTCCCATGATTTCACGATTGCAAACTTGTTCACTCCTTCATGAAAGTTGAAGAAACGGCGAATGTGGTGCCTTGAAATTATAAATTTACCACGACCTAGCCGGTCAGACTGAAAATTCTAATTATAATGTTCTAGTTACTTGAGGCCTTTTTTATTTTATAACTTAGGCAGCAACATAGGGGCCTCTTGATCCATTACCTGCATCAGGTCTTCAACTTCTATGACATTACACGAGTACGTTCATTTTTGTTGCAACCACACCTTAATCTTCTGAATTGTTCTGCCATGGAAGGATAAGCTACTGTGCCAGCCTATGATACAATTCTACAAACATACCCGAAGATAGGTGGTTTCTTAAGAGGAAACTTAAATCCTCAACGAAGGAGACCAGATTATTGGCATATAACACCTGCATCCGATCAAAACTTGAATATGCCTCGGTTGTTTGGGACCCTCAATGTAAAAAAGATATTGCCTTGATTGAAAAAGTTCAACGGAAGGCTGTCAGATTTATATTTAGCAAATATAAAAGATATGATTCGCCAACACAACTTATGCAACTGAACGACATCCAAACACTGGAAACTCGCAGGAAAATTAATCGGTTAACGTTCCTACACAAAATTCTTTCCGGTAAAGTTACAACAAGTCTGCCCAACTGTGTGAAACCTCTATCTTCTAGAAAAACAAGACATAAGCATAAATATTCATTGGCGCCAGTTTTTGCCCGTACCACTGCTTTTAAAAATAGTTTTTTCCCTAGGACTATTGCTGACTGGAACTCTTTGCCAATAAGTGCTTTTCAGTCCGAAGATATTGAAAAACAGCTTGAAACTTTTTTTGTTTAGTTCTGAATGATGTATCCATATGGTGTGTATTCGCAGTGCCCGAGTAATGTAGTTAGTTGACTTCTGCTGCGCATGAGTGTTCTGATCACTGTTTATGTGCCGTAACACTGTTGTGCAAGTGCACTATAAGTTGTCTAATTAAGTGCTGTGACATTGTACTTTTTTTGTTGTTGTTGCCCCTCCTGCTTGGGCCTAAGTATAGGCCTGCAGAACCTGTAAATAAATAAATAAATAAAAAATAGGCTATAGCTATTATTCGCTGCAGTTGGTGGCACTGATTCGCAAATAAATGCCAGCAATACTTGAGGTGCGCATCTGTGCGAGCTAATGGGACTAGCAAAATTAATTGAAAGCAACCATTTGTATGAAGCCCTTTACGAGTTGTTAACTTCCTGCGGTATATCAATGCATCGACAATGTCGATACGTTGGGTGCATGACATCAAGTCATCACGCGGCTGTTATGCAGCCTGCATCTAAATGATCGCGTTCAATCATGAATCTCTCTCAAATAATTTCAAAGTCGATATAAGTGAGTCGTGCTTATCATGAAATAATTCGAGCTTTTACGGTCTACACAATGCGTAGCTCCTCACTGAGGTCATTCTTTGCCTTAGAAAAAAGTTATATTATTCTACCTAGTATTGTGTTTCTCATGGTCACACATTTTATGCTGGAAATGTGAAGCATTATGCTGGTCTATCTGTCTGAAGGCAAAACGAAAAACGATTTTTGATGATGATAACACGTCTTTGAACTATGTAAAAACTGAAGTGTTGAAATTCAGACATTCCTGCAAACTGCTCGTTTGCAGTGTCTGCGCTGTGAAGTTTTTGTAGGGCGGAATTTTCTTGCCCAAAAACGTAGTTGCGCAATATTAGTGACACGTTTAATTGTCGAAATTAATTTGAGCACTATTTCTACCCAGCATACATTTTTCACATCCAAATAGAGCATGTGCATGAAGAAGTGGTTTATTAACTTCCTCAGTGAAGAGGGCTATGAATGAATGAATGAATGAATGAAGTATGAGTAAATGATTGGTATAGGTGAAAGATCGGTGAGCGATACCCTGAAACATTTAACCGTCGCCGCCTTCACCCATGTGAAGCAAAATCCAACGACTCAGCACTGACACGAACACGACAAAGGGCGAAGTGGTAAACTTTGGTTCCTTTTCTTTTTTTCTTTTACAAGCTCACTTATTTCATTTTTAAAGCATGTCACTCAACACTGTACATATATTTACTGGTAACAAGTTGAAGATAACACGTACACAAGACCCACAGACAGTGTTGTATCACTCTTTGTTCGGATAATATTATTCAAAATGTACTTGAATAATTTTCTGTCCCCTTTTAAATGACGTAAAATCTTGTTACGCTGCATATTTACACATTAGACATACTTACATACGCGATCTAGAATGATCTGTTTTGTTCCTTTTAGTTTTGTCAGGCCTAAGTTAAAAGAAAAATAAACAGTCTGCACCAGCACGCATTTCAACTTAAAAAAAATATATATGTGTAAAAATACCGCATAAACAACAATTAGATATACCCTCAAAATATTTAGGGGTGGAATGTTACTCGCAGAGTTTTTCGCAACTTCAATTTCATTACACTGTATATATTGCTTCTAACCCACACGAAGTGATTCAGATAGACGAAAGGAAAGGGAAGGAGCTAAACGGGGTTAAATTTGTTTCTACCACGCTTCTATTTCATCCATTCCTTAATAGCAGGTGGTTCTACAACGACATTCTAAACTAAAGAAACTTTTTACACTTAACGTAAACTTAAAGTGTTTTACACTTAACAATATATGAACTGCATTCAGTGATTCAGTGATGAAAACGGCTATGCCTTATCAGAATTAGTGGTGCAAGAACGTAGAATGTTTGAGAACACTATTCAAATGCTATTCGAGCCATTTAGGGCTATCAACGACATTTTGACTGGATGCATATAATGAATAACTTCCCACATCATCAATTGCAGATCTGATGCTTGCGCACAGACATTAAACCTTGAAATACATATAATAAAAAGTATCCTTGAAACCAATATTGTATCAAACAATTACGTTTTCTTAACATTGTGGACAACTAAACACATTAGTAGTGTAGCCAACAAAACACACCTGAGACCGTCTACGTATACATGCTCACAAAAACACTTGTCATAAAAGCAGGGCACATATCTCCCAATTGGATGCAGGAACAACGTCGGTACCAGCTATGGTTTCACAGCTGTTGAAATGCTGCCGTGAGCGCTGCATCATATGAGCAAGGTTCGAAGACGAAAAAAAAAAAAAAACACCGCGGTCGGGCAATGCGTCTAAGACGTCAGGATGCCATGTGGTGCCTCTGTCACTATATATAGAGGAAAATGGAGCACAAACTGGAGCCACTTCAACACAGCACCATCCTTCGAGACACCGCACAGGTGAGTTCTAACCTACACGAGATGACCAGCCCGTGTGTAGGAATGCACAACGTTGTCTGCGTTCTCTCTTTTTTTTTCATCGCTTTTCTTTTGTCTATTCACGCAATATGGTATGCTCGTTCGCACATTGAATACTTGACGCAGCACAACTTTTCAAGCCTGGCCACGTGAAAGAATTATCAGACAGAACACGCGTCATGCCTAAGCCTTCGCGCGCAGAAAGGGCGATTCGAGAGCGTCCAAAAACTTTTTCCGCTTGTAAGTATTTTGCAGCGCTTGCTTCCAAAAAACGTTGTGTGGCTTCAAGGAAGGCACGCCACACCATCTTACGGAAATTTCAAACGCTGTCTATGGAGCAACAATGAACTTTACGCAGAAAAGACAAAAAAAGCAGCTACACACTGCAGTCAACTTTCCCGATCTACGGCGCCCCGCCGTGGTGGCCTAGTGGCTAAGGTACTCAGCTGCTGACCCACAGATTGCGGGATCGAATGCCGGCTGCGGCGGCTGCATTTTCGATGAAGGTGCAAATGTTTTAGGCTCGTGTGCTCATGTTTTGGTGCTCGTTAAATAACCCCAAGTAGTCGAAATTTCCGGAGCCCTCTACCACAGAGTCTCTCATAATCATATGGTAGTTTTGGGACGTTAAATCTCTCATATCAATCAATATCCGATCAACGGTGTAAAAGGCATACATGTGTACATACTGCATTAGCACGCTACCCCTTAATACCTTAAAACAATTTGTTACGGCGTTAATCCGCCGACGTCGAACGAGACTGTGACCTCCAGAATCTGAGCACATTAATCTTAACCCCGTGTATAGGAGTGACTGCGCGCATTCACGTTTTCTGCACTAAGGTAGCTCATCAAATACGTTATTTGCGTTCTGCAGTAAACACTGCATGATTCATTCATTAGTCGTTGGCTGCCAGAGATTTTGCAGCCAACCACTGCGACGGTACATGTTGAAGTGGCTGTAGCACCTTCATCATCATCATGATTTCTTAGTCACCACGCCGCGCCTGCCGCGCAGCGGATGCCTAGCTCGAGCTGGGCTAGAACAGAACAATTTCACGCGCCTGGCGTGAAGGACGCTGCCAGCCGCAGCCGCTGAGCTGCGACCCGGGGAATAAAGTGGCGAGATTGGAACAGCCACGTCAGCCACTTTTACAACGTCGTCTCACGTTTCACCCTTTCTCGCTACATGGCTGCCACATTAACGTCCGCTCCCATCCACGCGTTGCTTCTCGATTTACCGTAGCACCAACTGACAAGTCGCTGTTGTCGTGCGACGGTTCTGCGTTTCTAAACGAAGCTCGTTACATAACGAGTATGATTACGAGAGGCGTCTGAGTTAGATGAGTGCTCTGCTTTTAAAACCGAGAGTTCGCAAGAGACTTGCGTCATAGCTTCCGAGAAACTAAGAGCGTTGACTGGCATGGCGCAACACGCCTCCAGGATAACTTCGTAAAAGTGTTCATTTTGTGGAATGAGAGAGTTCCGCGGCTATTTTGGCCAGGCTAGTAGCAGTGGCCCGCAGAAAAATCTCGGGTGACGATGAAAACAGATTTAGCTGGCTCGTGAGCACAGGGAAACGTTCGCAAAACTTCACAGCTCTTCTCTTCAACCCATCAAAAAAAAAAAGAATACCCTGTGGCCGTTGTTATTCAAATATTTCAGTTGCATTGCAACTGCGTCAGGAAAGTTAATTTAGAGCCAAACCGAACCTAGTCAACGTCCCGCATTCCTGGGGCCTGTGGCCCTGTCATCACCTGCGATTGGTCTACGCATACGCGACATCGAAGCTCATTTTTGTTCCGGAGCGGATAGATCACAGGCCTCCAAGAACGACCGCGGTGTTTTTTCGCACGTTTCAGGATTGCAGTCGCACCGACAGCTGCGTCATGATAGACGAATGTCCGTAGACAATCTCTTCTTGGGGTCGGCGAGCGCAGCACCGGATGCGAGCCTGGAATTCGGCGTTGAATTTCTCCTGCATAAATCCAAGACAGGAAACATAAGCAAAATCAAACAAATATAGAAACGTGTTATTCAGAATCGTTAAAATCACGTACATACCAGGTTCACTACTGTACGACCATTATTATAAATAATAGTATCAACACTAAAGTAATAAAGGCAGCCCATTCTCTGTTATATATATATATATATATATATATATATATATATATATATATATATATATATATATATATTCATATATATATATATATATATATGCGCTTATTGCACTCACACAATCATATGATATATGATTGTGTGAGCGCAATAACACATCAAAGATGGGGGAGCAGAGGGTGTCACAAATGAATGATCCAAACTTTTATGACTATGTTCTCTTCGTACTCTTATATGCAATTCCCCCCCCCCTCCCGTCAATCGGCTCACAACAAAATACGAAGTCATAGGTGGCTGAATTCGCTATTCGTTCTCCCAGGTCATTGAAGGTAGAACACAGCATCCGGTAAGCATCAAGTGCTTGAGGTAAACCAATAGGAGCAAAATAAGGGAAGTCCCAAGGTGGTCAGGAGCTGAAGTTTGATTAAAACACCTCACCCGCTTCACCGCTAAGTATTTTTAGAATCGCGCAACCCCCGTTTGTAAATTGCTCTCGAGTAATGCTTCTGTGCTCCGTTTATATATTAATGCCGATAAAACAAACAGCATTACGTACGTATTGAAAATTTTTCGTGAATAGTGCTTGGCATACGCAAGACTATTTTTGGTCGTAAATATATACACATATATATTGATGTGATTGATATGTGGGGTTCAACGTCCCAAAACCACCATATGATTATGAGAGACGCCGTAGTGGAGGGCTCCGGAAATTTTGACCACCTGGGGTTCTTTAACGTGCACACAAATCTGAGCACACGGGCCTACATTTCCGCCTCCATCGGAAATTCAGCCGCCGAAGCCGATATTCTATCCCGCAACTCAGAAGCCAATATATATATTGTGAGCGCGACAAGCGAATGACTCTTTATTCTCTTTGTAATCATCATCACCTGTACATCTTCTTCATCTAAAAATATCATCACCAGCGTGATTTAGCTCTAGCCTGGCCGAATAAACCGGTTCCTCATAAGTGGTGGACTGTGTTTTTCGTTCCCTCAAGTCCTCTCGCCCGTTCTCGCTGGAGCTCCGCTCGGGTCGTCGCATACAACCCCCTGCCATGGCGGCCCAAGAAAACCCTGGCCCATCCAACGTCGCCGTCTTACTGCAACCACCACCACCCGCTCCGCCCAACAACACTCGCCTGCGTGATCCACCTGTGTTTTCCGGTCTCCGAGGCGATGATGTCGAAGACTGGATCAAGAACTACGACCTCGTCAGCGATTTGAACAGGTGGGACAATCCACAGAAGTTGCGCAGCGTCCCATTTTACTTGTCCGATGTTGCGAAACCTTGGTTCTGGAACCACCACCCAGATCTTCCCGACTGGGACACTTTCGAGCAGCAAATTCGTCAGATATTTGGTGCCCATGCAGTTCGCACTGAGGCAGCAAAGAAGAAACTCGCTCAACGCACGCAGCTGCCGGGTGAATCTTACACCTCTTATATTGAGGATTTCCTTGCACTATGCAAGCGCGTTAACACCGGCATGTCTCAGAACGACCAAATACGCCACATTATTAAAGGCATTAACACCGCCGCCTTTAACGCCCTCGCCACGCAAAATCCTGCCACCACCCAGGACGTGATAACCATCTGTCAGCGACTTGACGAGCTTCAGTCTCTTCGCCTTTGCTACGATGCCACCGACGTTCGTTTGCCTGCACCCCTCAACTTGCGTGCGCTTATTCACGACATCGTTCGTGAAGAGCTGCATGGGCGCTGCTCTTCCTGTGCTGCGGAAGTTACTTTACCTCCTGAAAAAGATAGCTTGCGAGACCTGATTAAACAAGAGATCGCCTCCGCATCGCGTGCGACGTGTTCCAACAGTCCCTGCGTGCGCCAGACGCGCACGTACGCCGAAGTTGCCGCGCTCTCTGCCGCACCCACCGTTTCTGTGCCTACAACAGCAGACCATACGCCTGTGGCTTCGTTATCACCGCCAGTGCATGCACCACCTTACTACGCACCTCAGCGCCCACCTCGACCAATCTGTTACTACGCCGGCTATCGAGGACATATTGCTCGGTTTTGTCGAAGGCGCCAACAAGACGAGCAACGTGGCTACGCTCCCGAAGAACATCGAAGCTTCCGTCCGACCATGAACTACTTACGGCCACCCTCCCGATCGTCCTATTACCGTTCACCGTCACCTACTTACCATACGGACATGCCTGGGAATTCCCGTACGTCTCGCCGCAGGTCGCCTTCGCCACGTCGCCGTTCAGTGTCGCCTCTACGGCCCGCCTCCCATTCCACGAACGCCCACGCGGAAAACTCCCCAATGCAGTTTTAGGAGGGGAACCTGCATCCCTTGGACAGCTAACAACTCCTCCAGAGCGGCCATCGAATTTGATAGTAGTGTTTGTAGAAGGTGTACGTGTTGAGGCTCTTGTGGACACTGGCGCTGCCGTTTCGATTATTCATGCTGATTTTAGTTCCCGCCTTCGAAAAGCCACCACACCTTATGGCGGCCCACCTCTACGTGCGGCGACCAACGCTCTCATTCGTCCACTTGCACAGTGTACCGTTCATGTCTGCATAGAAGGCATTCGTCATCACATTGTTTTCGCGGTACTTCGTGGGTGCACCAACGCTCTCTTTCTTGGGTGGGATTTCTTGTCTTCTGCGTCCGCTTTCATATCATGTCATCAGCGCCTCCTGCATCTAAATGCCACTGACACTTCTCCGCTTGAACAAGATGGACGCATCCGCCTTGTCACCAAGTCAGATTATGTACTTCGACCATACTTCGAAGGAATCATAAGTGTTAATTGCATCGACATTGTGGATGGCGACGTACTAATTCTCCCTTACGGTCATACCCTACGTAGGGGCATTGTGATCACACCAGGGCTTATTCGCTTCTTCGATGGGTGTACGTGCCTAACCGCCATAAATCAAATGCCCGAGTTTGTACTGCTCCTCTGTGGCTCAACAGTATCTTGCGCGGTCGACAGTGAGGCTGTTGCGATTGTTACTTTTCCGAACAACAACCACAACGATGTTCCGAAGTCGCAATCATTGTCATTCTATGCCTCTGCCACACCTGTGTCGGCAACAATAAGCAATGACTTAACACCTGATCAAACTGAAGATTTGCTCGCCCTGTTGAATAGACACCGTTCTCTATTTGACGTGAACTCGCCCGCCCTCAGCATGACTACCACCGCTACTCACAGCATCTAGACTGACGGCTCTCGTATTGTACAGCGGCGTCCATATCGCGTGTCTCAGGCAGAACGCAAGATCATCGAGGAAAACGTCTCAGACATGCTACGACGCAACATCATACGTCCTTCCTCGAGTCCCTGGTCATCCCCAGTTGTTCTCGTTTAAAATAAAGATGGGACAGTGCGTTTCTGCGTCGATTACCGTGCGCTAAACAAAATAACGCGCAAGAATGTTTATCCCCTCCCTCGGATCGACGATGCACTGGATTCATTACAGGGCACAGAGTATTTTTCCAGCCTCGACCTTAGGTCAGGCTACTGGCAGATACCAATGTCGGAGTCTGATAAAAAGAAGACCGACCGCCTTTTCAACGCCAGATGGGTTGTACGAGTTCAATGTGATGCTTTTTGGACTCTGTAATGCGCCCGCCACCTTCGAACGCATGATATACGGCGTATTGCGTGATTTGAAATGGAAAACATGTTTGTGCTATCTCGATGACATAGTAGAGTTTCATCCACGTTCTCGCAGCATCTACAACGTCTTGACGAAGTCCTCACATGCCTTGCAAAAGCCGGTCTACAGCTTAAAACCAAGAAATGTACCTTTGCTAGCAATACAATCAAGGTTCTCGGCCACCTTGTCAGCAAAGAAGGAATTCGGCCCGACCCCGAGAAGCTTGTCACTGTCCTCAATTTTCCCCGTCCACTACGTCAAAAGGACCTGCACAGCTTTCTTGGGTTATCTTCTTACTTCCGGCGCTTCATACGTGGTTTCACGGAACTTGCGTCTTCGCTCCATCAACTCCTCGCAAAGAACGTCCCCTTCATTTGGTCCGAAGACTGCGAAAGCACTTTCACGGCATTGAAGCAAGCCCTCACGTCGGATCCGGTACTGTGCCACTTCGATTCCACCGCACCCACCATCCTTCACACCGACGCAAGTAGTCATGGTCTTGGTGCGGTACTCTCGCAGCGTGACAAAAACTCACGCGAACGTGTCGTTGCTTACGCAAGTCGTGCTCTTACCGCTCCAGAAAAGAACTGCACTATCACCGAGCAAGAGTGCCTTGCTGTTGTTTGGGCAGTGCAAATATTCCAACCATATCTTCACGGCCGTCATTTTACCGTCGTGACCGATCATAACGCCCTATGCTGGCTTTCATCGCTGAAAAACTTATCGGGTCGCCTTGGACGCTGGGTGCTTCGCTTGCAGGAGTATGATTTCGATGTCGCCTACAGATCTGGGAAGAAGCATCAAGATGCTGATGCTCTATCGCGCTGTCCTTTGCCCAGCGGAAGCAATTCACCATCGATACTCCAAAACGACAGCACCTCTCCAATCGCAGCGCTAAGTTCATCACCTGCCACCCTATCCGTCCTTGTTTCACAACAACGTGTCGACCCATACTGCCGCACCATTTTTGACCGCTTGACCGGCTCTACTACTACTCCAAACGCCAGACTCCGTCAACAACTTAAACAATTTAAGCTTGTCGGTGATGCTTTATGTCGCTACATTTACCACATCGATGGCAACAAGTGGGTACCCGTCATCCCACGTTCTCTGCAACGTGAAGTTCTGGAAGCCTTTCCTGATGATCCAACCGCTGCTCATCTAGGGTACCACAAGACTTACGACAAAATACGAAGTCGTTGTTTTTGGCCTGGCCTCTCTTCAGCCGTCGCTAAGTACGTCGCCTCCTGTGTCCATTGCCAACGGCGAAAACGACCGACAACTGCTCCGGCTGGCTTAATGCAACCTCTTCCTTGTCCCGCCTCACCTTTTGAAGTCGTTAGAATCGACTTGTATGGCCCTCTTCCTATATCATCCAATGGGAATCGCTGGATTGTCACGGCAGTCGACCACCTTACCCGCTACGCAGAAACAGCTTCTATACCATCTGGGACTGCCACTGAGATCGCCGATTTCTTTATTCGCCACATCTTTATGCGTCATGGAGCTCCACGCATTCTCCTCAGTGATCGTGGCAAAGTCTTCCTATCTTCCATTGTCGAGCAAGTTTTGCGTGCCTCGAACACTGTTCACAAGACCACTTCTAGCTACCATCCACAGACCAACGAGTTGACTGAACGGTTTCATCGGACCCTATCGGACATGATCGCCATGTACATTCACCCCAACCACACGAACTGGGATGCAATTCTACCCTTCGTGACATTCGCCTATAATACGGCTGCTCAACGCACTACCGGCTTTTCTCCATTTTTTTCTAGTCCATGCATGGTCGCTCGCCGAGTTTCGCTCTGGATGTCTCTTTCCGTTCGGCCCCTGCACCCTCGACGGCTCCTTCTCTGAAGAATTCCTATTTCGTCTCGCACACTGCCGTCACCAGGCCCGTGTTAACACCGGCCTCTGTCAAGACACTCGAAAATCTCGCTACGACTCGTCTCGCCGTGTTGTGAGTTTTTCCCCTGGTGACGAAGTTATTCTATGGACTCCACTACGCGTCCCCGGCCTATGCGACAAATTCATCAGTCGCTTCATTGGGCCATACACGGTGGTCGAACAGACATCTTCCAGTCAATTACCGCGTTCCTCCTCTTAGCGCTAGTCCTGATCATCGTTGCCGAGGAACAGAGATAGTGCACGTATCTCGTTTAAAGCCTTATGCGCGACGCATTTCATAATACTGTCAAGCGACCAGGCGGCCGCTTTCACCGCGCGGGGGAATTAGTGTGAGCGCGACAAGCGAATGGCTCTTTATTCTCTTTGTAATCATCATCACCTGTACATCTTCTTCATCTAAAAATATCATCACCAGCGTGATTTAGCTCGAGCCTGGCCGAATAAACCGGTTCCTCACAAGATATATATATACATATATATATATATATATATATATATATGTGTGTGTGTGTGTGTGTGTGTGTGTGTGTGTGTGTGTGTGTGTGTGTGTGTGTGCGTGCGTGCGTGTGTGTAAGGTTCGATTTCTGCGCACAGCTGGTTATCTTTTCACCCACTTTTCTTTCTTCCTATTTACATTACAATTCTTCTAATAACTTCTCCTATACATTTATTGGCATTATTGTCTGTGAGATCTCATTAATATTGTGTCAAAACAAGGAAAAATGAGCCCTAAGGTATACACTTCTTTCCCTTATTGATTAACGAGTGTCTCGTATTGGCAGACTTGGTGTCATTAGGTTGTATACGAGGGACTATTGGTCAGCTGCCCACTCGTAATAAGTTCACGTACTACGTGACGCCAACATGCGCATAAAATGGTGTTTCACAGTCGCTGCTTGACTTACAAATGGCGCTGACTGACACTCCCACTTCTACATTCACATATCAACCCAAAAAAGTGGACTGAGGGAAGGCCGCTGTGATACCTCAGTGGTTAGAGCATCGAACGCGTTATTCGAAGGTCGTAGGTTCGATTCCTGCTCACGGCTGGTTATTTTTTCCCCAACTTTTCTTTCTTCTTATTTACATTACACTGGCTCTAATAACTTCCCCCTATACATTCTTAGGCATAATTGTCTGTTGCCCTTAGGTATACTACTTCTTTCCCTTTTATACATACATATATATATATATATATATATATATATATATATATATATATATATATATATGCGCACAGGGAGTGTTAATCTTTATTCACGTCTTATTCTCCGTTATGTAACTTTGGATGCTTGCGTT